>CM035103.1:53286334-53846289 GCA_020205505.1 Panax japonicus
TTTATTCATAAAGAAGAAAGACGGGAGTATGCAACTTTGTATTGACTACCGGGAATTAAACCATGTCACTATTAAGAATAGGTATCCGCTACCTCGCATTGATGACCTGTTTGACCAGTTACAAGGAGCACAATTCTTTTCAAAGATCGATCTTCGTTCTGGATATCATCAGCTGAAGATTAGAACTGAGGATATTCCAAAGACTGCCTTCAGAACTTGGTATGGGCATTATGAATTCCTAGTCATGTTTTTTAAATTGACTAATGCTCCTGCAGCTTTCATGGATATGATGAACCGAGTATTTAAAGAATATTTAGATCAGTTCGTTGTTGTCTTTATTGATGACATCCTCATATATTCCAAAAGTCGTGAAGATTATGAGCATCATTTGAAGCAGGTACTCCAAAGGCTTCGTGAAAATAAGCTTTATGCCAAGTTGAAGAAATACGAGTTCTGGCTTGAGGAAGTAGCATTCCTTGGGCACGTTGTGACGCCCCCAAAATTAGGTATACATCACCCATCTTGGATCGCCACTTACATGGTACAAAATACAAATACAAACTAATTATACAACAGTCGTGTAAGATACGACAAAATATATACAATGAGTTTTAACTCGAATATTGTCATCTAGACAGTATTCAAACACAAATAAGTGCTCAATACATTTATTGTCACACTATCTAACAGAATAGTGAGGACTACTAATGCTATCATCTGGACCATCACTCTGTTCCCCGACTAGTCCTGGCTACGTTCTCATTTCCTGAAGAGAACAGTGAAAAAAAGAGGGTGAGCTCAACTAGCCCAGTAAGAAATATTATGACTAAGATAATGCAGAGTAAATTATCCTTAGCCTTCAACAATATAACAACTGATAGAATATAATAGATAACAAGTTTTAGATCAAAAACTGCAGAAGAAATAAGCAATCCATTAAAAGAGTCAATTAGAGAATAAAATCTACTATCTTTTATGATTTAAAAAGTTTTTCATCACTTTTATCGTTGGGACTCAGCTTAATAAATAATCCACATCATCGAATCACCCCTGCACTACGGCCAAGGATATTCTTTAGTATCACGACCACAAATTATCCATACACTACGGGCCAAAGATAATCGTGTTTTCATCAACGGTCCTGATCATGCCATAAAATAATTCATCTTTGCTCCAATGACCGAAGAGAATCCATAGCCATGATCATACCAAAAATTGTCCATCAATGCATTACGGGCCAATGAGTACTTTTTTCACATCATTTGTAACATTACGGTTATGATTATACCGAATAATCCCTGGTCATAATCACACCAAGTCCATCTATGCACTACAGGCCACAGATGACTTTTACCACATCATTTGTAACATTACGTTCATGATTATACCGAATAATCCCTGGTTATAATCATACCAAGTCCATCTATGCACTACAGGCCACATATGACTTTCAACATAATATAAATATGAGGATGATGACAATGATATATGAATTCAATAAAACAAGTTAAAGAATTAAATTGTTCAGGAATCAATAACGTTCCAATTGTCAACAAGATATTGTTTTGTGGTGTAAAATTCAAGAATGCTCAGAAGAATATTTCCATGAAAAGATATTGGATGAAGCGCAAATATCAAGGATATTCCACTAATTTCATGGAGTATAGAAGTCAAAATTTTAACCAACTGAGTATAATAACGAATGGAATAACAAAAGAAATCACCATGTATGCGGTACTTCGCATAGACAGGTTATTCCAACAGAATAATAATAACGAAATCAGGTCAGGTGAAATTCACACCGACAGGATGTTCCAACAGAATAATAAATAATTAAAACAGAACCAGGTCCGGCGTATAGCACAGACAGGATATTCCAACAGAATAACTGAATAATTAAAACGGAACTAGGTTCGACGTATAACAAAGACATGATATTCCAACAGAATAACTGAATAATTAAAACAGAACCAGGTCCGGCGTATAGCACAGACATGATATTCCAACAGAATAATAAAGACAGAATAATAGAAGAATGTCACCAAGTATAGGGTAGACCGCGTATACAGGCTATTCCAACAGAATATTAAGCAATGGAATAACAACAGTTCTCTTCATGAATAAGAAAGAATAACACCCTTACGGGTACAACAAATAATATCCCTTACGGTAAAAGAAACTGGATATAAGAGTAGGGAAGTAGCAGAATACTTTTCTATAGTTTCTCTATAATTTTCTTTCTAGAGTTTCAGTGAATTCTTAAGAAATAATGAAGGAATGAGCTTCTATTTATAGGAGAATTGAAAGACACTGTGCAAGGATTTATTACGGATGAAATAATTTTACAAAATTATTTTTCAATCATCTAACAATTAAGTCAATCAACTATCCAATAAAATTACAAAAAAGTAAAATATAATACATATATATAAACACATGTTTTCAACTTATATATATCATTATTATATATACACCACTAGATTTTTCTCCCCCATAACCAACATCAATCCCCCACCCACCCAAAAATCAATTCACTACACTCTTACACATCACTATCACACTATCACTTTTCCACCATTTTCCACTCACACACACATCACACACCTATCACTATCACATATCCTTTTCTCCCACCATACACTTAATACATACATATACTACCATACGTACACTCTTCCATTTCCAAAATCATTTTTCCAACACATATGGGCCCCACATGTGGCCCCCACATGTGGGCCCCACCTTTAAAAATTTTCTACCGATTATTTTGAAAAATGGGTAAATAGGGATCTATAAAATAAGCAAAACTTCATAAAAATCACCTTAATAATTTTAACAACATTTATAATCTTTATTACAATTCATAATATTAATCGACCAGGTCGTTCCCAGGAAAGAGGGGGCCTTCCAGTAAGGATTTCTTCTCACTGGCGCGCAATTACATAACCTCTCCTTGACAGAACTTCTAGACATCGTTACTATTGCAAATAATAATATTAATAACTTTGTCGTCTCAATTATTGATTTAAAATTTATGAAATATTGACAATAATTGAATCAAATAACGTGAAATACTATGCAGCAAATACTGTAGCAATAATTGAACAAAACTGAGTGACTTCTCACGTAAGCATCAATAATCAATACCGCGTGCTACTATGCAACCACGCGTATTACTGTACTTTTACTACCGAGTAGTTCAACAGTATTAACGGTAAAACTTTTGCCGTTATTTTATAAAAAATATTTTTGTCGTTTTCTCAGTTCGACAATAATTTTGTTGTGGGGTCCACTAATAATTGTACCGTCATACGGATATTCCTCGACAAAAAGAATATTCCCCGACCAATCGAATATAATATGACAACTTTCATACTTTTCAAAATTTGTAACTATTACCCACAATTATAACATTATATCAAATCCACACCATAACAATATAAAAATATATTTCGAGAAATTTAAATATTTATTCATAAAATCTGGGGTCTCACAATCACCCCCTCCTTATGGAATTTCGCCCTCGAAATTTACGTACGTACCTGGTATGTCGAACAGGTGAGGATACCTTGACTTCATTTCAGATTTTAACTCTTGAGGTATAACCTTTAAGCGTAGAATATATTCCATGATTTTAACAGGTACATCTTCATACGCTAAATCATCCGCTATCTCGTCCGGTTTTAAATCAATAATGTGGTTCGGGTCGTCCACATATTTACGTAACTTCGATAGGTTAAAAATGTTATAAACACGCGACATATCTGGCGGTAAAACGAGTCTATAGGCCACAGCTCCTACTTAATCGAGGATTTCAAATGGCCAATTAAATCGAGGGTTGAGATTTCCTCTCTTCGTCGATTCTTACTTCTAGAATAACGCCCTCTTGAACCTTCTTCATTCATATGCTCTGAGTATGTAGCTTGAGCGGCTTTAAATTTATCGATTAAAGTCGATTCTACTCGTATATTCGTTATCTTCACGTGGGTTCGTATATTCACACTTGTAAACACGTACGATCTTTTACTCAACGCGTCAGCTACCACGTTCGCTTTTCTACGATGATTTTGAATGGTACAATCGTAATCTTCAATAGCTCGAGCCAACGTCTTTGGTGCATGAAACGTTCGTTTTAAGTAAAGAAATATTTGAGGGGTTTAAGAAATGGGTTTTGTACTGGGCTCAATACAAAATTCGATTTCATGCTCTAGGGATAGGCTAATAAGTCTTCAGGAATACGTCAAGAAATTTATTAACTGTTAGAAATATCATTCAAAACTGTGACTCTTCCTCAATGACTTGGCTAGTACGTTACATTGATTCCTATCAACTTGCCATCGTCATTCACAATGTCGCCTACAGAAAATCTGGCTTTGGTGCATTCCACACAAGGAAGTCAACAACGAAAGGATCGGGGCTCTTTACTTATGGCTTGATATGACAATGATTGTCTTTAGTGGTTTGGTTTCTTGAATTCGCATAACAGGTTGGTTAGGAATATGAAAGCTAACAACCTTATGAAAATCATGATGAGTAGTTAACCAATCGATTTCTAAAATCACATCAAAGGCAAGTATTTTCAAAGAGATAAGATAGACATGTAATGTGAAACTGTCGATTTGAATCAACAAGATTTATAAATAGTGGAGGTAACGAAGGCTCCTACTAACGAAGTTTCAACCAATAAGTCAAATTTAAACGTTGAGCGCAAGCAAGAGAGATAAAAGAATGGGTAGAACCGATATTTAATAAGGTATAAACTTCGCAAAAATTTATAATTAACTAACCCGTGCTAACTTCGTTCGGTTTACTCACTTTTTAAGGAGTCACGAAAAAACGCTCTCCCTTGTACTACCGGCTTTGACTTTTCTGGGACGGCCTTTGGTGCCTCCTTCCCAGCTGGACTTGTCTTCGGTGAACGATAAAATTGGGCTAGGTGACCTTCCCTTCCATAATTGTAATACGCTTTGGACGACATTGAGCAGTTTGGACTGATATGTCCCTCCCCTCCGCATTTGAAGCATATGATAGGTGGTTGTTCTCCTTCTTTAACAACGAGTGATGGTGCTGACGTCTTTCCATCATTGTTGAATCTCCTCTGAAATAACCATTATTATTGTTTTGGCTATGATTACCACTGAAGTAGTTACCATTTCTGGCATGTTGATTCACTCCATGCTTATTGTCACCGCTTCGATGACTGCTATCACTGATATTATAATTTTGCCGGCTCCTCTCTTTTAGTTGGGTTAACTCATTATCGCACTCCAATAACTGAGCCCTATTAACAATATATGAATACAAACACAATTTATGAGAGATAAAATATTGACGTATCTCGGGTTTTAAACCTCTTAAAAACATTCACGTCATTCTCTCCTCATTATCAACCAAATGGGACGCAAACTGGGACAACTCGGAAAACTTGGTTTCGTACTGCGATACGGTCATATTGTTTTATTCCAGCTTGATGAACTCTACTTATTTCATGAGACGAATACTTTCGGAAAAGTACTTGTCGTTGAAAAGTTCTTGGAACTTCTCCCAAGTCATCTTCAGTGCGACATGTGACGCCCCCAAAATTAGGTATACGTCACCCATCTTGGGTCGCCAGATAAATGGTACATAAATACAAATACAAACTTAATTATACAAATGTCGTGTAACATACGACAATACATAAACTGAGAGTTCTAATATAAATATTGTCATCTAGACAATATCCATACCCAATGGAGTCCTTATTACATTTATTGTCACACTATTTAACAGGATAGTGAGGACTACTAATGCTATCATCTGAACTGTCACTCCGTTCCCCGACTAGTCCCAGCTACGTTCTCATTTTCCTGAAGAGAACAGTGAAAGAAAGGGTGAGCTCAACTAGCCCAGTAAGAAATATTATGACTAAGATAATGAAGAATAAATTATCGTTAGCCTTCAACAATGTTAAACTGATAAAATACAATAGACAACCAGTTTAACTGCAGCGGAATATGCAATCCATTAAAAGAATCAAGTAGAGAATAAATTCTACTATCTTTTATAATTTAAAAGGTTTTCATCAATTTTTATCGCTGAGACTCAGCTTAATGAATAAACCACAATATCTAATCATCCATGTACCACGGTCAAGGATTTTCATTAAATCATCAATGGTCATGACTATACCGAATCATCCCCGGTCATAATGATACCAAAAACTATCCATCAATGCATTACAAGCCACTGAGGACTTTTATCACATCATTTATAACAGGTCATGATTATACTGAATGATCCCTGGTCATAATCATACTAAGTTCATCTATGCACGTAAGCCAAAGATAACTTTCAACATAATATAACATGAGGATGATGACAATGACATAATAATTCAATAAAACAAGTTCAAGAATTAATTTATCCAAGAACCAATAACGTCCCAATTGTCAACAAGATATTGTTTTGTGGTGTAAAATTCAAGAATCCTCAGAAGAATATTTCCATGAAAAGATATTGGATGAAGCGCAAATATCAAGAATATTCCACTAAATTCATGGAGTATAGAAGTCAACATTTTAACCAACTGAGTATAATAAAGAATGGAATAACAACAAAAATCACCATGCATGTGGTACTTCGCATAGACAGGTTATTCCAACAGAATAATAAAATACGAAATAATAAATAATGGAACCAGGTCAGGTGAAATTCACACCGACAGGATATTCCGACAGAATATTAAATATGGAATAATAAAATGGAACCGGGTCAGGCGTATAGCACAGACAGGATATTCCAACAAAAATATAAACGACGGAATAATAACAGAGTTTCACCAAGTATGCGGTACTTCACATAAACCGGTTATTCCAACATAATCATAAAGAATGGAATAACAGAAGAAGATCACCAAGTTTTGGGTGAACCGCATATACTGGTCATTCCACCAAGTATAGTGTAAACTGCGCATACAGGTTATTCCAACAGAATAATAAAGAATGGAATAACATAAGGATATCACCAAGTATAGGGTATGCCACGTATACAGGTTATTCCAACAGAATAATAAAGAATGAAATAACAGAATGGATTTCACCAAGTAAAGGGTATGCCGCTTATACAAGTTATGTATAGGGTATGCCGCGTAAACAGGTTATTCCAACAGAATAATAAAGAATGGAATAACAGAAGTTCTCTTTATGAATAAGAAATAATAACACCCCTTACCGTAAAAGAAACTGGATAAAGGAGTAGTGAGGTAGTAAACTTCTCTTCTTCTTTAGATTTTCTCTCTACAATTTCTCCCTACAATATCTCTCTATAATAACCACTCTAAAGCTTTGGTGAAATAGTGAGAAATGAAGAAGAATGAGCTTCTATGTAAGACCCCAAATTATTAATAAATGAAATTTATTTTCCTCTATTTATTATTTTGGAAATAGTAAGGGTTGATTTGATTAATGTGGTTAGTTATGGGTAAAATGCGTAAATTTTACAAAATAAGCAAGTGGTTATAAAATATTCATTGTTGTTGAGGAATATTCGTTTGGTCGTGGAATATTTTTACTGTCGGGGAATATTCGTACGACAACGCAATCTTTTGTGGGCCCCATAACGGAAAGCGATTGGATGAAGAAAACGACAAATATAAGTTGTTTATAAATAACGACATAGTTGTTACCGTTTACACTGTTGGAATACCCGGTGGTTAAAACACAGTAATACGCGTTGTTGCACAGTAGCACACGGTATTGCACCAATTATTGATTCTTACTTAAGAAGGCACTACTAAATAATGGTTACAGTAATTACTGTTCAGTATTTTATTTTATTGATTCAATAATTGCTGCATTGATATTTTATATTACTGTTGTTTCAATAATTGTCATTACACAGTATTTTTCATTATCGAAGCAATAATTCATATTATCTGAATAATATTATTAGATAACATTATTGGCAATGTCTAGAAAGTTCTATCTAAGGAGAGGTTTGGTCACCTAATTGCGCGCCAGTAAGGAGAGATCCTTATTGGAAAGCCCCCTCTTTCCTGGGAACGGCCTGGTTGCTAGTACTGTGATTCTGTAATATTATTTGTGAATAATTAATTATTGATTTATATGATGAGGAAAATATTGATTTTATGTGGATATAGATGGAGAAAATTTTTAATGTGACAATTGTTGAAAATTAATATTTTATCTTTTTCTGATAAAATAATTCATTTGAATATATTATTTTAATAATATATTAACGGTGATATTTTTATAATGAATGTGGGATATATGAGTATATGAGGAGGAAGAGTATTTTTGTGGCATTAAATGTTTAACACAAATTTTGTGTGTTGGTGGACACAATTATTGACCGAAATTTGATTATAGCTTGTAAAATCGCCCATTTGTGGATTTCGCTCAATTTCTATTTAGAATTTGGAAAAACTTTCTTCTGCAAAGTTGTAGAGAATTGAATTTCCTATACAAAGTTGCGAGATTTGAATTTTCTGATAAAATGGCTATTTATTATGAATTATTGAAGTTCCGAAGCTCCGAAATAATTGATTTTTGGAAGTTTAAAATATTTTTAACATGAAAAACGTTTTTGGTGATTTGAGTGTGGGTCTTTCATGTGTTTTAATTGCTGAAATCAGATTCTAAGTTGGCGTAGGAAGTTGTAGAAATAATAATAATAATATAATAATAATATTTAATAAATTTTCTACTTTGGTGTTCTACGCATTTTTCTATAAATAGGGTGCTTAGGTTAGAATTGAAAATCACACCAGAAACTGAAGTTTTCTCTCTCTATATTATCGAGCGTATTCTTGTAAGTACTTTGAGTATACTTTGAGTATTGCTATACGGTGCAAGTTCAAGTCATAGCCTATATCCGGTGTTTCAACTAGAAGTACTGTCTTTCGAGGTAAGAGATGTTATTTTCTTCTCAAATGATATTATTTCTTCAATATCATTATGCTGAAATATTGGTTGGAACTTTTTATCAAATTTGGAACTTTTTCATGTCGGGGTTACTATTCACGAGTTACTATTCACGAGTTACTATTCATGATTACTATTCACGAAGCGTGAAGATGTTTTTGTGAAATTTCTATCTTTTGGTGTCGGAGTTACTATTCACGTATACGGCACTATTCACGTATACGGCACTATTCACCGAAAAATGAAATTTCTTCTTTTTGTCCAAAATATATACTATGGATACTAGCTTTGATTGTATCCATGTTTTGATCATTCTTGAATTTTACCCCACTCTGGTTATTTATGAAGTATTTTTGAATTTGGATTGTTTAAAATACGAATCCTTAATATATGTTCTTTTGTTTCACTAGATTCGTTTCCTTTAAAATACTTTTCATCATCCTCAGTCCTAAATGATGATATTACTGAATATCTTTGGCCTGTAGTGCAAAGATGAATGATTTCTTGATGAATATCTTTGGCCCGTAGTGCAAAGATGAACAGGTGTTGAGATGAACATGACCGACTGATGAATATCTTTGGCCTGTAGTGCAAAGATGAATATTTGATTCTAGATATATATTAATTGATGTTACAGGGATAAAATATCAATGATGAACTTTTAAATTCATATATAGAAGATAGTAGTTTGCATTCTCTACTTAACTCTTCTAATGAATTATTATTTCCGCTGCGAAGATTGATTTAAAACTGGTTGTCTATTGTATTCTATTAGATTTTTCCCTGTTGGAGACTAACGATAATTTGTTGTATATTATCTTAGTCATAATATTCTTTACTGGGCTAATTGAGCTCACTCTTTTCCTTGTTGTTCCATTTTTCTTCTCAGGAGGCGAGAATGTAGCGAGTACTAGTCGGGGTATGGAATGAAGGTTCTAGAGAGAGTTGTTTAGTAGTCCTCACCATTTTTGTAAAATAATGTATCAATATTTATGATGGGGATTTATTTGCGTGTGAATATTGTCTAGAAGGCAATATTTGTATTTAAACTCACAGTTTTATGTTGTATTAATAAAGATGTAGTTGTTTTTGTACCATGTAATTGGCGACTCAGAATGGGTTGGATGGAATGGACCTATTTTGGGGGCGTCACAGTTGGTATCAGAGCTTAGGGATATGATCTCTGGTGGAGATCGGGGAATAGAACTAGGAGGGGAAAGACGAGTAAATCCTTCGCTAGTGTGTCCTACCTAAGCTTATTTGTTAGTTGGTTAGTATATAGGGATATTATGTGATATATTGATTTCCTTAATTAACCCTTGTTTTATGACAGTATTTGAGAATGTCGACTGAGAATATTAGCAGTTGAGTAAATGAGACCGTGGAGATGCCTGTACTTACCAACGAGGAGAACGTGCAATAGGCTGGCAATGTACTTCCTGTGAAAAACACCACTGAGCAGATGATGAACGAGGGGATGTTTAGAAGCTTTTTGCAGTTCATGCAAAATCAGACAAGGGAGACTCGTGTTCAAAATACAGGAGGAAATGATAGCAATTCACGGGTGGTCACAGCCAAGCAGTTCAAAGAGTTGGGACCACCAGAATTCTAGGGAAAGCCGGATCCGATTAAGGCGGAGATATTACCAAGATATTCGATGTCTTGGGATGCACGGAGGAACAGAAAGTTCCATTCGCTACCTTTATGTTCCGTGGCGAGGCAGACTACTGGTGGGAATATATGAAGCGTACCTATCCAGCTGCGCTCAGCATGTCATGGGAGACATTTTAGAAACAGTTCAATGACAAGTACTTCCCTGAAAGTATTCGTCATATGAAGGAAGTAGAGTTTATTAGACTGGAGCAGAATAACATGACGGTGTCCCAGTACGAGGCGAAGTTTGCGGAGTTATCCAGGTTTGCACCTCATTTGGTGAAGAATGAGGAACGTATGACACGGATGTTTCTGAGAGGTTTGAAACCCGGTATACGTCAGTATCTCATTTCTCATAAATTTTCTCTCTATTCAAATGTTTTCAAAAGGGCTCAGTTGTTAGAGCGAGATAACGAGTACGTTCAACCGATGGACTATAACCAGGATCATACTGGTGACAACAGTCATCAGAATAACGATAACCAGTGAAGAAAGAAGAATACGGGCAAAGGTGGTAACCACTCTGGTGGTAATCACGGCCATGAGAATAGAAGAAGTGAGTCAGAAGGAGATATTAAAAAGAGGAGATTTAACAACGACCATGTGAAGACGACAGTGCCGGCAGAAACGGGTTCTAGGGGAGGAGAACGACCGCCAGTTAGATGTTACAAATGCGGAGAGGAGGGACACATAAGTCCAAACTGTTCACAGCCTTCCAAGGTATGTTATAATTGTGGAAAAGAAGGTCATATCGCTCGAGAGTGTACGGTAGAGAAACCAAGTCCAGCGGGGATGGTGACTCAAAAGGATGTCCCAGAAAAGTTAAATTCAACGGTTCCTGGAAGAGCGTTTGTCGTGACCGGTCAAAATGCGAGGAACCCGAATGAAGTTAGCACAGGTTAGTTAATTATAAATTCTTGCGAAGTTTATACCTTACTAGATACCGGTTCTACCCATTCTTTTATCTCTCTTGCTTGCGCTCAACGTTTGAACTTGACTACGGAGAAATTAGACTTTGACCTATTTATGGAGACTCCGTTAGGAGAAACTTTCATTACATCCGTTGTTTAGAAATCTTGCTTGATTCAGGTTGGCACTATCACATTACCTGTTAACCTTATTTCTATAGAGATATTTACTTTTGATGTGATTTTAAGGTTAACTACTCATCATGCCGAAATTGATTACTTTCGTAAGGTTGTTAGTTTTCATATTCCTAAGCAACCTGTTATTCAAATTCAAGCAATCAAACTATTATAGTCAAACATTTTCATATCAAGCCATGAAGTCATTCGTTTATTACGGATGTCAAGTTTTCTTAGTTCATGTTATGGATTTGAATAAAGACACGTCAGATTTGAATAATATTCCTGTTGTTATTGATTTTTCCTGACGTATTTCCCGAAGAATTCCTTGGCCTACTCCCAGAGTGTGATATTGAATTTGTATCGACTTTAAATTCGGTACAAAACCCATTTCTAAAATCTCATATCGAATGGCTCCTATTGAACTTCAGGAGTTAAAAACCCAACTATAGAAGTTGATAACCGAGCCTCTATCTGGTGACTTCTTTTGTGGAATGCACCGAAGCCAGACTCTCCGCAGGGGACGCCATATTTATGCTGTAGTAAACTGATAGGTGTCATTCTGACGTGCTATCCAAGATTAGGATATGACACCAGTACAAAGTACCTAATAGACAACGCTTAATAGACAACGTTATTTATAAAAACGTTGTGGTATTTTTTTTTACAACGTTTTTAAAAAAAACGTTGTAGATATATATGCAAAAACGTTATCTATTTAAAATGACATTTTTTTTGTTTTAATTAGATAACGTTTTTTTTAAAAACGTTGTCTATGAAGAAAACACGGAGCTAAAAAAAAGACGCTGAAATGAAAATTTGAAATTAAAACAAATCTACTTTCTTCTCTCTTATCTCTGTACTTTCTCTCTCTACGAAGTGGGTGCCCTGCTCTCCTACTCTACTACGATCCAAACTTCGGCTACCACTGTGGCCATCAGCTGCGGCACATACGATGTTTCAGTCGGAGATATTTCGATTCGAGCTACAGAATATCAGAAAACGCCTTTCACTACTGGTATGGTCTGGTCGGGTTTGGTCAGACACAAAATTCTAGGGTTTTTGCTATGGCTGACGTTCTCTCAACGATTCCTGCTATCGTTCTTCGTTGTTAAGTAGTCTGCAGTGCCTAAGCCAAAGCCTTTGATTCCTGCTCCTGATCTTCGTTCCCGTTCTTCGTTGTTAAGTAGTCTATGATTCCTGCTCCCGATCTGGTACCTTTGATTGCATATCTAAGTTTTCTCTCTCTATATTATCGAGCGTATTCTTGTAAGTATTTTGAGTATACTTTGAGTATTGCTATACGGTGCAAGTTCAAGTCATAGCCTATATCCGGTGTTTCAACTAGAAGTACTGTCTTTCGAGGTAAGAGATGTTATTTTCTTCTCAAATGATATTATTTCTTCAATATCATTATGCTGAAATATTGGTTGGAACTTTTTATCAAATTTGGAACTTTTTCATGTCGGGGTTACTATTCATGAGTTACTATTCATGAGTTACTATTCACGAGTTACTATTCATGATTACTATTCACGAAGCGTGAAGATGTTTTTGTAAAATTTCTATCTTTTGGTGTCGGAGTTACTATTCACGTATACGGCACTATTCACGTATACGGCACTATTCACGAATACGACACTATTCACCGAAAAATAAAATTTCTTCTTTTTGTCCAAAATATCTACTATGGATACTAGCTTTGATTGTATCCATGTTTTAATCATTCTTGAATTTTACCCCACTCCTGTTATTTATGAAGTATTTTTGAACTTGAATTGTTTAAAATACGAATCTTTAATATTTGTTCTTTTGTTTCACTGGATTCGTTTCCTTTAAAATATTTTTCATCATCCTCAGTTCTAAATGATGATATTACTGAATATCTTTGGCCTGTATTGCAAAGATGAATGATTTCTTGATGAATATCTTTGGCCCGTAGTGCAAAGATGAACAGGTGTTGAGATGAACATGACCGACTGATGAATATCTTTGGCCTGTAGTGCAAAGATGAATATTTGATTCCATATATATATTGATTGATGTTACAGGGATAAAATATCGATGGTGAACTTTTAAATTCATATATAGAATATAGTAGTTTGTATTCTCTACTTAACTCTTCTAATGAATTATTATTTCCGCTGCGAAGATTGATTTAAAACTGGTTGTCTGTTGTATTCTATTAATTTTTCCCTGTTGGAGACTAACGATAATTTATTGTATATTATCTTAGTCATAATATTCTTTACTAGGCTAATTGAGCTCACCCTTTTCCTTGTTGTTCCATTTTTCTTCTCAGGAGGCGAGAATGTAGCGAGTACTAGTCGGGGTATGGAATGAAGGTTCTAGAGAGAGTTGTTTAGTAGTCCTCACCATTTTTGTAAAATAATGTATCAATAATTATGATGGGGATTTATTTGCGTGTGGATATTGTCTAGAAGGCAATATTTGTATTTAAACTTACAGTTTTATGTTGTATTAATAAAGATGTAGTTGTTTCTGTACCACGTAATTGGCGACTCAGAATGGGTTGGATGGAATGGACCTATTTTGGGGTTGTCACATTCTATTTATAGAAAAACATAGTTTCGATAATTGCACGTTTTGGGGCTCAAAAAATTACAATACAATACCTCCAGCTTTTATTTCATTTTTAATTCAGTCATCCAAGTATTATCAAATTTGTACCAAATCCCCTAATAGTAAATCATGTGAATCAATAGTAAAATCATGTGACTCAATAGTAAATCATGTGATAAAATTAATTACAGTATAATACCTCCATCTATACCTCTATTTTTAACTTAGTCATGCAAGTATTATCAATCTTGCACCAACTCCCCTAATAGTAACAAGAATGTGAATCAATAGTATCACATGTGAACAAATAGTTATAATCATGTGAATTAGTAGCAATTAATTGCTCATTTATCCGATAAATTACCCGATTTATCAATATAGCCCTCAGACATCAAATATTATCGAAATAAATATCGATTTTCACTAACACAAACCATTCCAACATAATGAAGCCATTTTTATCAAAAATATAAATTTTGAAATTTCGAAGTTTGACTTTTCCCAAAAAAGTCAACTGTTGACTTTTTGACCAAATAGTGAATCTCGAAAAATTTTGTGTTTATAGGCTATTTTTACGAATTTCATCGTTCCGGAATCAAATATCACGTCCGCGTCTCCAAATTCAACTCCGAACACAACTTCAATTGTTAATAACATTCATCATTAATATTATAACTCATGAATAGTAACTCCGACCCAAAAGTGTCCCAAATACTCTCCAGACCTCAATTATTGATTTAATAATATAACAAATAATGCAGATGATACCGTGACAATAATCGAATCAATAATATGAGAGATATAATACAACAATTACTGTAGCAATAATTGAGTATAACTGAGTGACTTATCACGTAAGCATCAATAATCAATACCGTGTGTTACTATGCAACCACGCGTATTACTGTACTTTTACTACCGGGTAGTTCAACAGTATTAACGGCAAAACCTCTGACGTTATTTTCATAAAAATATTTTTATCGTTTACTAAGTACGACAGTGCTTCCGTTGTGGGGTCCACCAATGATTATGTCGTCGTACGAATATTCCCCGACAAAAGGAATATTCCTCGACCAAACGAATATTATATAACAACTTGCGTACTTTGCAAAATTTATAATTACTACCCACAACTATAATATTATCTCAAATTCATACCATAATATTAAAAAATTATTTTGAGAAAATTTAAATCTTTATTTATAAAATCTGGGGTCTCACAATCTCCCCTCCTTATGGAATTTCGCCCTCGAAATTAGGGTACGTACCTAGTATGATAAAGAGGTGAGGATACCTTGAATACCTTTATCGTTGAAAACATTAAATTCATCTTTGCAATCCGGCGAAAGATATTCATTAACAATTCATCTTTGCACTACAGGCCAAAGATATACAACTGTAAAACCAATAATGCTGAGACTCAACTTAATAGTATCACGACCACGAATTATCCATGCATTACGTGCCAAAGATAATCGTGTTTTCAATTACGGTCATGATTATACCGAACAATCCCTGGTCATAACCATACTAAGTCCATTTATGCATGTAAGCCACAGATGACTTTGAACACATCCATGAATTAATATTTCATTGCTGAGACTCAGCTCAATAATTAATCCACATCGTCGAATCATCCCTGCACTATAGGCCAAGGATATTCTTTAGTATCACGACCACGAATTATCCATGCACTACGTGCCAAAGATAATTTGTTTTCAATTACGGTCATGATTATACCGAACAATCCCTGGTCATAATCATACCAAGTCCATCTATGCACGTAAGCCACAGATGACTTTGAACACATCCATGAATTAATATTTCATTGCTGAGACTCAGCTAAATAATTAATCCACATCGTCGAATCATCCCTGCACTACAGGCCAAGGATATTCTTTAGTATCACGACCACGAATTATCCATGCACTACGTGCCAAAGATAATCGTGTTTTCAATTACGGTCATGATTATACCGAACAATCCCTGGTCATAATCATACCAAGTCCATCTATGCACGTAAGCCACAGATGAATTTCAACACAATATAAGCATGAGGATAATGATATAAAGAATTAATCAAATGAGATAAAGGATAAATATTAAACATTTATAACATAATTTATCCAGGGTTCAAGAATATCCCAATGTTATCAATCACTTAATAATCTCATAATCTAATATCATTAATATTATAACAATATTTTAATCACTTCTTAAACTAATAAACAATTTATTTCAATTGTTTACGCTTTACCATATAATGCATTTAATCATTCAAAAATACCATCCTCATAAGATTTCATTACCAATGATCAAATCCCTTATCAACAATTTACATATACCTTATATATAAGATTTTCAAGCCATAAAATCCTATTTTCCAACTTTGTTACTTCACATAACATATTTAACTCATATGTTCGTAACTAAACTATTTCATGAAAAATACCAAATCAGTCCCAAAAATATTTCTTTTTTGGGATTAAGTATATTATAGTCCCATAATGAACATATATTTTCTCGGAATTTTTAAAATTCATTTACTATTTTTCAAAAATTAATTTCTAATTAATTCCTTAAGAAATTAGCTACCTCAAGTTTAACCTAAAAAATTCCCAAATCTTGGCAGGACCTTACACATGTTAACATGAGCTTCCAGTTTAAATTTCATGGTAATCAGAGTTATAGAACTCCGGTTATAACATTTTTCGTCAGAAAAACCAAAATATTGAAATGGTCATAACTTGCTCATTTTAAGTCAGAATGAGCTCATTTTTGGACAGGAGGTTCTTTATAACATATACTTTCATGTCCCAAAAGGCCAGAATTTTTCTCATAAATTAAGTGGTCAAAAATTCCCTTTTAAAAATAAGATCAGTAACTTTTTGGTAATTTCCAGCTTTTGACTCCTTTTCCAAAATCAGTCCACACGAAAATCTACAACTCCTTTTCCAGTGATTCCACTTGGAGATGCTACAAAACTCATAGATATAACTCCAGGACTTGACCACACTCAAAAATTCAAAATATAATAGGAGATATGGTCAATTTAATTTCATGTTACGTTTTTACCAAAAATCTGATTTTTCAACCCTTTGTGATTTCTAAGAAACTTTCATGTTTTCACATACTAACCAACATAACTCATCATAACACTTACTAATACTACGTATACCCATGATTTTCATTAGTCCAATGCTTTTATTATGACTTTCACCATAATCAACGTAACCCGATCCTTTTAGTTGATGAAATATTTGAGGGTTTTAGAAATGAGTTTTGTACTGGGGTCAATACAAAATTCGATTTCATGCTCTAGGGGTAGTTTAAGAAGTCTTCAAGAATACGTCAGGAAATTTATTAATAAAAATATCATTCAAAACTGTGACTCTCATCCAAGACTTGGATAGCACATGAAATGAAGGCTTCTCCTAACAGAGTTTCAACCGATAGGTCAAAGTCTAACTTCTCTAGAGTCAAATTTAAATGTTGAACGCAAGCAAGAGAGATAAAAGATTGGGTAGAACCGATATATAATTAGGTATAGACTTTGTAAGAATTTATAATTAACTAACCCGTGCTAACTTCGTTAGGTTTACTCGCTTTTTGAGAAGTCATGAAAAACGCTATTCCTAAAGCCAACGACTTTGTTTTGTCCGTATTCGCTTTTGGTGCCTCCGTTCCAGCTGGACTTGACTTTGGTGCACGACAAAATCGGCTAAATGACCTTCTCTTCTTGTAATTTCCACTTCTATTATCTTTGCCATGATTACCACCGAAGTGGTTACCATTCTTGGCATGATAATTTCCCCCACGATGGTTATCATTGTTTCGATAGTCGTTGCCACCAGTATTATTATTATTGTGTTGTTGGTCGTTACCTTTTGGTTAAGCTGATTCTAAATAACTGAGCCCTATTCACAACATCCGAATACAAACACTGTCACAAAACAAGGGTTAATTGACATATCACATATTATCCCTATACTCTGACCGACCAATTAAATTACCAATTAAACTTAGGTATTTCATACTAGCGAAGGAATTCCCCGTCTCTCCCCTTCTAGTTCTTGTCTCACACCTTAGCCAGAGATCATATCCCTAAGCTTTGATACCAACTGTGACGCCCCCAAAATTAGGTATACGTCACCCATCTTGGGTCGCCAGATAAATGGTACATAAATACAAATACAAACTTAATTATACAAATGTCGTGTAACATACGACAATACATAAACTGAGAGTTCTAATATGAATATTGTCATCCAGATAAAGTCGGTTCTACTCGTATATTCGCCATCATCACATGCGCCCCTGGAGTCTTTAACTCTATCTCCATCCTTTGCAAGTCACACAAAATGGGCCCTTGCGTTGACAATATCGCACTCGTACTTGCATGTGATCTTCTACTCAATGCGTCAGCTACCATGTTTGCTTTTCCAGGATGATATTGGATGGTATGATCATAATCTTTCAACAGTTCAAGCCAACGTCGTTGTCGCATGTTGAGTTCCTTTTGAGTGAAGAAATATTTGAGGCTCTTATGATCCGTAAAGATCTCCACTTTCTCCCCATACAAGTAATGCCTCCAAATTTTAAGTGCAAAGACAACAGCTGCCAACTCTAGATCATGAGTAGGATAATTCTTCTCATATTCTTTGAGTTGTCGCGAGGCATAGGCTATGACTTTTCCATGTTGCATGAGAACACATCCCAGCCCTTTGCCCGAAGCATCACTGTAGATGACAAATCCCTCCGAGCCAGATGGTATTGTTAGAACAGGTGCTGAAATGAGTCTCCTCTTGAGTTCTTGAAAACTCTTCTCACATTCTTCGTTCCAACCGAACTTTGTATCTTTCTGAGTTAGTTGAGTCAATGGAGTAGCGATTCGAGAAAATCCTTCCACGAATCTTCGATAATAACCAGCTAAACCGAGAAAGCTACGTACTTCGGTCACTGATTTAGGTTGCTCCCAGCTTTGAATAGCTTCAATCTTTGCTGGGTCAACAGATATTCCATGACTTGATACCACGTGCCCAAGGAATGCTACTTCCTCAAGCCAGAACTCGCATTTTTTCAACTTGGCATAAAACTTATATTCACGAAGCTTTTGGAGTGTCAGCCTCAAGTGTTGCTCATGATCTTCACGGGTTTTGGAATAAATAAGGATGTCATCAATAAAGACGACCACAAAGTGATCCAAATATTCCTTGAATACTCGGTTCATCATATCCATGAAGGCAGCAGGAGCATTAGTCAATCCAAAGGACATGACTAGGAATTCATAATGCCCGTACCGAGTTCTGAAAGCCGTCTTTGGAATGTCATCGGTTCTAATCTTCAATTGGTGATACCCGGAACGAAGATCGATTTTTGAAAAGAATTTGGCTCCTTGCAACTGGTCAAACAAGTCATCAATACGTGGCAATGGATACCTATTTTTGATGGTGACATGATTCAACTCCCGATAATCAATACAAAGTCGCATACTCCCATCTTTCTTCTTCACGAATAGAACAGGAGCACCCCAAGGAGAAGTACTAGGACGAATAAAGCCAATGTCTAACAATTCCTGCAGTTGGGTTTTTAACTCCTAAAGTTCAATAGGAGCCATTCGATATGGGGCTTTAGAAATGGGTTTTGTACCGGGTTCAAGGTCGATACAAAATTCAATCTCACGCTCTGGGGGTAAGCCAGGAAGTTCTTCGGGGAATACGTCAGGAAATTCATTAACAATAGAAATATCGTTCAAAACTGACGTATTTTTGTTTAAATCTGTGACATGAGCTAAGAAAGCTTGACATCCGTTTTTCAATAAACGAATAGCTTTATGGCTTGAGATGACCGTGATTGATTTTAATGGTTTGGTCGCTTGAATTCGCATAATAGGTTGATTAGGAATATGAAAGCTAACATCCTTATGAAAACAATCAATTTTTGCATGATGAGTAGTTAACCAATCAATCCCTAGAATCACGTCAAATGCAAGTATTTTCAATGAAATAAGATCTACAGGTAATGTGAGGGTACCGATTTGAACCAAACAAGACTTATAAACAGTGGATGTAATGAAGGTTTCTCCCAACAGAGTTTCCACAGATAAGTCAAAGTCTAATTTCTCCGGAGTCAAATTTAATCGATGAGCGCAAGTAGGAGAAATAAAAGAATGGGTAGAACCGGTATCAAATAAAGTATAGACTTCGTTAGAGTTTATGATAAGCTTGCCCGTGATGACCTCATTCGGGTTCCTTGCTTTCTGGGAGGTCACAACAAATGCTCTCCCTTGCACTACCGGCTTTGACCTTTCTGGGACGGCCTTTGGTGCCTCCATCCTAGCTGAATTTGTCTTTGGTAAACGACAAAATCGGACTAAGTGACCTTCTATTCAACAATTATAACATGCTTTAGGACGGCATCGCGCAATTTGGACTGATGTGTCCCTCCCCTCCGCATTTGAAGCATATGATAGGTGGTCTTTCTCCTTCCTTAACAACGGGTGCTGGTGCTGACGTCTTTCCATCATTGTTGAATCTCCTCTTTTTTAAATGTCCATTCTTATTATTTTGGCCCTGATTACCACCGAAGTGGTAACCATTTCTGGCCTGCTGATTCCCTCCACGCTTGTTGTCACCGCTTCGATGACCACTCTCGCTGGTATTATAATTTTGTCGGCTGCTCTCTTTTAGTTGAGTTGACTCGTTATCGCGCTCCACTAATTGAGCCCTATTTACAACATCTGAATACAAACACAGTTTATGAGAAATAAGATGTTGACGTATCTCCGGCTTCAAACCTCTTAAAAACATTCGCGTCATTCTCTCTTCATTATCCACCAAGTGGGACGCAAACCGTGATAACTCTGCAAATTTTGCCTCGTATTGCGACACGGTCATATTATTTTGTTCCAACTTAATAAACTCCACCTCCTTCATGTGGCGAATACTTTCGGGAAAGTATTTGTCGTTGAACAGCTCCTGGAACTTCTCCCAAGATATCTTCAGTACAGCAGGTTGAGTACGTTTTACCGATTCCCACCAATAATTTGCCTCTCCGCGCAACATAAAGGCGGCAAAGGGAACCTTTTGCTCCTCGGATAATCCCAAGACATCAAATATCTTGGTCATCTGCTTTATCCATGTTTCCGCCATAAGTGGTTTTGGCTCTCCCTTAAACTCCGGTGGTCCCAGCTCCTTGAACTGTTTAGCGGTGACCGCCCGAGAGTTTCCCGTGTTTCCATCTACGTTTTGGACAGGAGTTGCTCTCGCCTGCTGTTGCATGAATTGCATAAAACCTCTGAACATTTGATCATTCGTCATTTGGTCAGTGTTGTTGTTTGCATGAGGATTTTCGCCTTCCTGATGCACATTATCCTGATTATTGATATGTGGTGAATCAACGATTGCCTGTGCTCCATTGCCATTCTCAATATTCTCAGATGTCATTTTCAGATACTGCCACAAAACAAAAGGTTAATTGACATGTAACATATCATCCCTATATTCTGACCGACCAATAAAATAGCACATAAACTTAGGTAGGTCATACTAGCGAAGGAATTCCCCGTCTCTCCCCTCCTAGTACTATTCTCACATCTTAGCCAGGGATCATATCCCTAAGCTCTGATACCAACTGTGACGCCCCCAAAATTAGGTATACATCACCCATCTTGAGTCGCCAGATACATGGTACAGAATTCAAATACAACTTACTAATAACACTGTTGTGTACAATACGACAAAAATATAACTGTGAGTTTGAATACAATTATCGTCTACTAGAGATCATACAAACTCAAAAAGAGTCCCCAATACAATTATTGTCACACTATTTAACAGAATAGTGAGGACTACTAATACTATTCTCTGGTCCATCACTCCGTTCCCCGACTCGTCCCAGCTATATTCTCATTTCCTGAAGAGAACATTGAAAGAAAGGGTGAGCTCAACTAGCCCAGTAAGAAATATTATAACTAAGATAATGCAGAATAAATTATCATTAGCCTTCAACAGTGTTAAACTGATAAAATACAATATCCATCAAGTTTAACTACAGCGGAACCAGCAATCCATTAAAAGAGTCAAGTAGAAAATAAAAACTACTATCTTTTATGATTTAAAAGGTTTTTCATCATCGTTATAGCTGAGACTCAGCTTAATAAATATTCCACATCATCGAATCACCCCTGCACTACGGCCAAGGATATTCTTTAGTATCACGACCACAATTATTCATGCACTACGGCCAAGAATATTTGTGTATTCATTAATGGTCATGATCATGCCAACAACTGTCCATCAATGCACTACGGCCAATGAGGATTTTTAATTTTCACATCATATGTAATATTACGGTCATGATTACACCGAATAATCCCTGGTCATAATCATACCAAGTCCATCTATGCACTACAGGACACAGATGACTTTCAACAAAATATAAACATGAGGATGATGACAATGATATAAGAATTCAATAAAACAAGTTCAAGAATTATTTTATCCAGGAATTATTAACGTCCAAATTGTCAACACGATACTGTTTTGTGGTGTAAAATTCAAGAATGATTAGAAGAATATTTCTATGAAAGGATACTAGATGAAGCGCAAATATCAAGGATATTCCACTAATTTCATGAAGTATAGAAGTCAGAATTTTAATCAACTGAGTAATACCGAATATAATAACAAAAGATATCACCATGCATGCGATTGAGACCGCACAAACAGGTTATTCCGGCAGAATAATAATAACAGAACCAGGTCAGGTGAAATTCACACCGACAGGATGTTCCAACAGAATAATAATAACGGAACCAGGTCAGGTGAAATTCACACCGACAGGATGTTCCAACAGACAAATAAGTGCGGAATAGTAAATGATGGAACCAGGTCCGGCATATAGCACAGACAGGATATTCCGACAGAATTGTAAGACAGAATAGTAAATGGAACCAGGTTCGGCGTATAGCACAGACAGGATATTCCGACAGAAATATAAAGACAGGATAGAAAATGGATGTCACCAAGTATAGGGTATTCCGCGTATACCGGTTATTCCAACAGAATAATAATGAATGGAATAACATAAGGATTTCACCAAGTATAGGGTATTCCGCGTATACCGGTTATTCCAACAGAACAACAAAGAATGGAATAACATAAGTTCTCTTCAAGAAGAAAGAATAACACCCCTTACTTTATTTAGGAGATTGAATACTGCAGTAGTGTAGTAACTGAAAACTCTTCTTCTTTCTCTCTTATTCTCTCTATACTTTCTCTCTCTATAGCTTGAGCGAATTCGTGAAAAATAATGAAGCCCTAGGCCTCTATTTATAGAAGATTTATTACTATTTACGAAAGTATTTACTATTTACGAAGGTAATTACTATTGACGAAGGTAATTACTATTTACGAAGGTAATTATTATTTATGAAGGTAATTATTATTTACGAAGGTAATTACTATTTACGAAGGTAATTACTATTTACGAAGGTAATTACTATTTATGAAAGAGACTCTTAGATGATGACATATGGCCCCCCATAAATAATTAAACTTACCACAAACGTTTAATAATAGACTCTTTATATACATCAAGGATTGAATAAAAATTACCAGAAATCATTTTATTTTTAATCAACACATATTTAATCTTTCAACCATTATTAACCAGTTATAACTTGTCGTCTCAATTATTGTTTAAATAATATAACATATTATACAGATGATACTGTGACAATAATTGAATCAATAATATAAGAGATATGATGCAGCAATTACTGTAGCAATAATTGAGTATAGCTGAGTGACTTCTCACGTAAGCATCAATAATCAAAACCGTGTGCTACTATGCATCAACGAGTATTACTGTACTTTTACTACCGAGTAGTTCAACAGTTTTAACGGTAATACCTCCGCCGTTATTTTATAAAAAGATAATTTTGTCGTTTTCTAACTACGACAATACTTTCGTTGTGGGGTCCACCAATGATTGTGCCGTCGTACGAATATTCCCCGACAAAAAGAATATTCCCCGACCAAACGAATATTTTATAACAACTTGCGTACTTTGCAAAATTTATAAATATTACCCACAACTATAACATTATATCAAATATATTCCATAATATTCAAAAATAATAATTATAAAAAAAAATTCATCTATATTTATAAAAACTGGGGTCTTACTACCTCCCCTTCTTATGAAATTTCGCCCTCGAAATTAGGGTACGTACCTGGTATGTCGAAGAGGTAAGGATACCTTGATTTCATTTCAGATTCTAACTCCCAAGTCATTTCCTCAACATCGTGGTTTCTCCTACAAAACTTTGACTTGAGGTATAACCTTGGAGCGTAGAATATGTTCCTTCTTATCCAAGATTTGAACAGGAATCTCTTCATACGTCAAATCTTCCGCTATTTCGTCCGGTTCTAACTCAATAATGTGGTTCGGGTCTTTCACATATTTACGTAACATGGATATGTGAAAAACGTTATGAACACGAGACATACTTGGCGGTAAAGCGAGTCTATAGGCCACAGTTCCTATTCGATCAAGGATTAAAAATGGACCGATGAATCGAGGATTGAGTTTTCCTCTCTTTCCAAATCTTGTAACTCCTTTCCATGGAGTAACACGTAACAACACATGATCTCCTATATTGAATTCCACGTCCTTTCGATGAAGATCAACATAACTCTTTTGTCGACTTTGTGTGGTTTTTATACGTTGTCGGATCGTTTGAATCTTTTGCGTAGTCATACGTACCAACTCCAGTCCTAACAACGTTGCTTTACCCACCTCATCCCAGCATACTGGAGAACGACACTTTCTTCCATACAACGCTTCGAATGGAGCCATGCCAATACTTGCTTGATAACTGTTGTTGTAGGAAAACTCCACCAATGGTAAGAACTTGTCCCAACTTCCCTTAAAATCAAGGACACAGAGTCTTAATTGATCTTCGAGAGTTTGAATAGTCCTCTCCGACTGTCCGTCCGTCTGAGGATGATATGCCGAGCTAAATCGTAAGTCTGTGCCCATAGCTTTTTGCAAACTAACCCAAAATCATGATGTAAATCTTGGGTCTCGATCAGAAACTATGGATACCGGCATACCATGCAGTCTTACAATCTCGTTTATGTACATACGAGCAAGACGTTCAAGTGTATAAGTCTCTCGTATCGGTAAGAAATGAGCAGACTTGGTCAATCTATCAACAATGACCCAAATCGCATCAATGCCTTGAGAAACCTTAGGAAGACCGGTAACGAAATCCATGGTAATGTGCTCCCACTTCCATTCTGGAATTTCAAGTGGTTGCAATGGACCTTTTGGTACTTGATGCTCCGCTTTAACTCGTTGACAAGTTAGACACCTTGAGATAAACAACGCTATCTCTCTCTTCATATTGCTCCACCAAAATGTATGACGAATATCATGATACATTTTGGTACTCCCAGGATAGATTGCAAACGGTGTATTGTGCGCCTCCAGCATGATTTTATACTTTAAATCAGGGTCGTTAGGAACACAAAGTCTGGAGTTGACTCGAAGTATTCCTTCTTCATCGATTCTTGCTTCTGGCATAGCACCTTCTTGCACTTTCTTCCTCATACGCATCAGCTCCAGGTCTGTAGCTTGAGCAGCTTTAACTTTATTGATTAAAGTCGGTTCTACTCGTATATTCGCCATCATCACATGCGCCCCTGGAGTCTTTAACTCTATCTCCATCCTTTGCAAGTCACACAAAATGGGCCCTTGCGTTGACAATATCGCACTCGTACTTGCATGTGATCTTCTACTCAATGCGTCAGCTACCACGTTTGCTTTTCCAGGATGATATTGGATGGTATGATCATAATCTTTCAACAGTTCAAGCCAACGTCGTTGTCGCATGTTGAGTTCCTTTTGAGTGAAGAAATATTTGAGGCTCTTATGATCCGTAAAGATCTCCACTTTCTCCCCATACAAGTAATGCCTCCAAATTTTAAGTGCAAAGACAACAGCTGCCAACTCTAGATCATGAGTAGGATAATTCTTCTCATATTCTTTGAGTTGTCGCGAGGCATAGGCTATGACTTTTCCATGTTGCATGAGAACACATCCCAGCCCTTTGCCCGAAGCATCACTGTAGATGACAAATCCCTCCGAGCCAGATGGTATTGTTAGAACAGGTGCTGAAATGAGTCTCCTCTTGAGTTCTTGAAAACTCTTCTCACATTCTTCGCTCCAACCGAACTTTGTATCTTTCCGAGTTAGCTGAGTCAATGGAGTAGCGATTCGAGAAAATCCTTCCACGAATCTTCGATAATAACCAGCTAAACCGAGAAAGCTACGTACTTCGGTCACTGATTTAGGTTGCTTCCCAGATTTGAATAGCTTCAATCTTTGCTGGGTCAACAGATATTCCATGACTTGATACCACGTGCCCAAGGAATGCTACTTCCTCAAGACAAAACTCGCATTTTTTCAACTTGGCATAAAGCTTATATTCACGAAGCTTTTGGAGTGTCAGCCTCAAGTGTTGCTCATGATCTTCACGGCTTTTGGAATAAATAAGGATGTCATCAATAAAGACGACCACAAAGTGATCCAAATATTCCTTGAATACTCGGTTCATCATATCCATGAAGGCAGCAGGAGCATTAGTCAATCCAAAGGACATGACTAGGAATTCATAATGCCCGTACCGAGTTCTGAAAGCCGTCTTTGGAATGTCATCGGTTCTAATCTTCAATTGGTGATACCCGGAACGAAGATCGATTTTTGAAAAGAATTTGGCTCCTTGCAATTGGTCAAACAAGTCATCAATACGTGGCAATGGATACCTATTTTTGATGGTGACATGATTCAACTCCTGATAATCAATACAAAGTCGCATACTCCCATCTTTCTTCTTCACGAATAGAACAGGAGCACCCCAAGGAGAAGTACTAGGACGAATAAAGCCAATGTCTAACAATTCCTGCAGTTGGGTTTTTAACTCCTAAAGTTCAATAGGAGCCATTCGATATGGGGCTTTAGAAATGGGTTTTGTACCGGGTTCAAGGTCGATACAAAATTCAATCTCACGCTCTGGCGGTAAGCCAGGAAGTTCTTCGGGGAATACGTCAGGAAATTCATTAACAATAGAAATATCGTTCAAAACTGACGTATTTTTGTTTAAATCTGTGACATGAGCTAAGAAAGCTTGACATCCGTTTTTCAATAAACGAATAGCTTTATGGCTTGAGATGACCGTGATTGATTTTAATGGTTTGGTCGCTTGAATTCGCATAATAGGTTGATTAGGAATATGAAAGCTAACAACCTTATGGAAACAATCAATTTTTGCATGATGAGTAGTTAACCAATCAATCCCTAGAATCACGTCAAATGCAAGTATTTTCAATGAAATAAGATCTACAGGTAATGTGAGGGTACCGATTTGAACCAAACAAGACTTATAAACAGTGGATATAATGAAGGTTTCTCCCAACAGAGTTTCCACAGATAAGTCAAAGTCTAATTTCTCCGGAGTCAAATTTAATCGATGAGCGCAAGTAGGAGAAATAAAAGAATGGGTAGAACCGGTATCAAATAAAGTATAGACTTCGTTAGAGTTTATGATAAGCTTGCCCGTGATGACCTCATTCGGGTTCCTTGCTTTCTGGGAGGTCACAACAAATGCTCTCCCTTGCACTACCGGCTTTGACCTTTCTGGGACGGCCTTTGGTGCCTCCATCCTAGCTGAATTTGTCTTTGGTAAACGACAAAATCGGGCTAAGTGACCTTCTCTTCCACAATTATAACATGCTTTGGACGGCATCGCGCAATTTGGACTGATGTGTCCCTCCCCTCCGCATTTGAAGCATATGATAGGTGGTCTTTCTCCTTCCTTAACAACGGGTGCTGGTGCTGACGTCTTTCCATCATTGTTGAATCTCCTCTTTTTTAAATGTCCATTCTTATTATTTTGGCCCTGATTACCACCGAAGTGGTAACCATTTCTGGCCTGCTGATTCCCTCCACGCTTGTTGTCACCGCTTCGATGACCACTCTCGCTGGTATTATAATTTTGCCGGCTGCTCTCTTTTAGTTGAGTTGACTCGTTATCGCGCTCCACTAACTGAGCCCTATTTACAACATCTGAATACAAACACAGTTTATGAGAAATAAGATGTTGACGTATCTCCGGCTTCAAACCTCTTAAAAACATTCGCGTCATTCTCTCTTCATTATCCACCAAGTGGGACGCAAACCGTGATAACTCTGTAAATTTTGCCTCGTATTGCGACACGGTCATATTATTTTGTTCCAACTTAATAAACTCCACCTCCTTCATGTGGCGAATACTTTCGGGAAAGTATTTGTCGTTGAACAGCTCCTGGAACTTCTCCCAAGATATCTTCAGTACAGCAGGTTGAGTACGTTTTACCGATTCCCACCAATAATTTGCCTCTCCGCGCAACATAAAGGCGGCAAAGGGAACCTTTTGCTCCTCGGATAATCCCAAGACATCAAATATCTTGGTCATCTGCTTTATCCATGTTTCCGCCATAAGTGGTTTTGGCTCTCCCTTAAACTCCGGTGGTCCCAGCTCCTTGAACTGTTTAGCGGTGACCGCCCGAGAGTTTCCCGTGTTTCCATCTACGTTTTGGACAGGAGTTGCTCTCGCCTGCTGTTGCATGAATTGCATAAAACCTCTGAACATTTGATCATTCGTCATTTGGTCAGTGTTGTTGTTTGCATGAGGATTTTCGCCTTCCTGATGCACATTATCCTGATTATTGATATGTGGTGAATCAACGATTGCCTGTGCTCCATTGCCATTCTCAATATTCTCAGATGTCATTTTCAGATACTGCCACAAAACAAAAGGTTAATTGACATGTAACATATCATCCCTATATTCTGACCGACCAATAAAATAGCACATAAACTTAGGTAGGTCATACTAGCGAAGGAATTCCCCGTCTCTCCCCTCCTAGTACTATTCTCACATCTTAGCCAGGGATCATATCCCTAAGCTCTGATACCAACTGTGACGCCCCCAAAATTAGGTATACATCACCCATCTTGAGTCGCCAGATACATGGTACAGAATTCAAATACAACTTACTAATAACACTGTTGTGTACAATACGACAAAAATATAACTGTGAGTTTGAATACAATTATCGTCTACTAGAGATCATACAAACTCAAAAAGAGTCCCCAATACAATTATTGTCACACTATTTAACAGAATAGTGAGGACTACTAATACTATTCTCTGGTCCATCACTCCGTTCCCCGACTCGTCCCAGCTATATTCTCATTTCCTGAAGAGAACATTGAAAGAAAGGGTGAGCTCAACTAGCCCAGTAAGAAATATTATAACTAAGATAATGCAGAATAAATTATCATTAGCCTTCAACAGTGTTAAACTGATAAAATACAATATCCATCAAGTTTAACTACAGCGGAACCAGCAATCCATTAAAAGAGTCAAGTAGAAAATAAAAACTACTATCTTTTATGATTTAAAAGGTTTTTCATCATCGTTATAGCTGAGACTCAGCTTAATAAATATTCCACATCATCGAATCACCCCTGCACTACGGCCAAGGATATTCTTTAGTATCACGACCACAATTATTCATGCACTACGGCCAAGAATATTTGTGTATTCATTAATGGTCATGATCATGCCAACAACTGTCCATCAATGCACTACGGCCAATGAGGATTTTTAATTTTCACATCATTTGTAATATTACGGTCATGATTACACCGAATAATCCCTGGTCATAATCATACCAAGTCCATCTATGCACTACAGGCCACAGATGACTTTCAACAAAATATAAACATGAGGATGATGACAATGATATAAGAATTCAATAAAACAAGTTCAAGAATTATTTTATCCAGGAATTATTAACGTCCAAATTGTCAACACGATACTGTTTTGTGGTGTAAAATTCAAGAATGATTAGAAGAATATTTCTATGAAAGGATACTAGATGAAGCGCAAATATCAAGGATATTCCACTAATTTCATGAAGTATAGAAGTCAGAATTTTAATCAACTGAGTAATACCGAATATAATAACAAAAGATATCACCATGCATGCGATTGAGACCGCACAAACAGGTTATTCCGGCAGAATAATAATAACGGAACCAGGTCAGGTGAAATTCACACCGACAGGATGTTCCAACAGAATAATAATAACGGAACCAGGTCAGGTGAAATTCACACCGACAGGATGTTCCAACAGACAAATAAGTGCGGAATAGTAAATGATGGAACCAGGTCCGGCATATAGCACAGACAGGATATTCCGACAGAAATGTAAGACGGAATAGTAAATGGAACCAGGTTCGGCGTATAGCACAGACAGGATATTCCGACAGAAATATAAAGACATGATAGAAAATGGATGTCACCAAGTATAGGGTATTCCGCGTATACCGGTTATTCCAACAGAATAATAATGAATGGAATAACATAAGGATTTCACCAAGTATAGGGTATTCCGCGTATACCGGTTATTCCAACAGAACAACAAAGAATGGAATAACATAAGTTCTCTTCAAGAAGAAAGAATAACACCCCTTACTTTATTTAGGAGATTGAATACTGCAGTAGTGTAGTAACTGAAAACTCTTCTTCTTTCTCTCTTATTCTCTCTATACTTTCTCTCTCTATAGCTTGAGCGAATTCGTGAAAAATAATGAAGCCCTAGGCCTCTATTTATAGAAGATTTATTACTATTTACGAAAGTATTTACTATTTACGAAGGTAATTACTATTGACGAAGGTAATTACTATTTACGAAGGTAATTATTATTTATGAAGGTAATTATTATTTACGAAGGTAATTACTATTTACGAAGGTAATTACTATTTACGAAGGTAATTACTATTTATGAAATAGACTCTTAGATGATGACATATGGCCCCCCATAAATAATTAAACTTACCACAAACGTTTAATAATAGATTCTTTATATACATCAAGGATTGAATAAAAATTACCAGAAATCATTTTATTTTTAATCAACACATATTTAATCTTTCAACCATTATTAACCAGTTATAACTTGTCGTCTCAATTATTGTTTAAATAATATAACATATTATACAGATGATACTGTGACAATAATTGAATCAATAATATAAGAGATATGATGCAGCAATTACTGTAGCAATAATTGAGTATAGCTGAGTGACTTCTCACGTAAGCATCAATAATCAAAACCGTGTGCTACTATGCAGCAACGCGTATTACTGTACTTTTACTACCGAGTAGTTTAACAGTTTTAACGGTAATACCTCCGCCGTTATTTTATAGAAAGATAATTTTATCGTTTTCTAACTACGACAATACTTTCGTTGTGGGGTCCACCAATGATTGTGCCGTCGTACGAATATTCCCCGACAAAAAGAATATTCCCCGACCAAACGAATATTTTATAACAACTTGCGTACTTTGCAAAATTTATAAATATTACCCACAACTATAACATTATATCAAATTTATTCCATAATATTCAAAAATAATAATTATAAAAAAAAATTCATCTTTATTTATAAAAACTGGGGTCTTATAATATATATACCCAATGGAGTCCTTTTTACATTTATTGTCACACTATTTAACAGGATAGTGAGGACTACTAATGCTATCATCTGAACCGTCACTCCGTTCCCCGACTAGCCCAGCTACGTTCTCATTTTCCTGAAGAGAATAGTAAAAGAAAGGGTGAGCTCAACTAGCCCGATAAGAAATATTATGACTAAGATAATGAAATAAATTATCATTAGCCTTCAACAATGTTAAACTGATAAAATACAATAGACAACCAGTTTAACTGCAGCGGAATATGCAATCCATTAAAAGAATCAAGTAGAGAATAAATTCTACTATCTTTTATAATTTAAAAAGTTTTCATCAATTTTTATCGCTGAGACTCAACTTAATGAATAAACCACAATATCTAATCATCCCTGTACCACGGTCAAGGATTTTCATTAAATCATCAATGGTCATGACTATACCGAATCATCCCTGGTCATAATGATACCAAAAACTATCCATCAATGCATTACAGGCCACTGAGGACTTTTATCACATCATTTATAATAGGTCATGATTATACCAAACGATCCCTGGTCATAATCATACTAAGTTCATCTATGTACGTAAGCCAAAGATAACTTTCAACATAATATAACATGAGGATGATGACAATGACATAATAATTCAATAAAACAAGTTCAAGAATTAATTTATCCAAGAACCAATAACGTCCCAATTGTCAACAAGATATTGTTTTGTGGTGTATAATTCAAGAATCCTCAGAAAAATATTTCCATGAAAAGATATTGGATGAAGCACAAATATCAAGAATATTCCACTAATTTCATGGAGTATAGAAGTCAACATTTTAACCAACTGAGTATAATAAATAATGGAATAACAACAAAAATCAACATGCATACGGTACTTCGCATAGACAGGTTATTCCAACAGAATAATAAAATACGAAATAATAAATAATGGAACCAGGTCAGGTGAAATTCACACCGACAGGATATTCCGACAAAATATTAAATGCGGAATAATAAAATGGAACCAGGTCCAGCGTATAGCACAGACAGGATATTCCGACAGAAATATAAAGACGAAATAGTAAAATGGAACCAGGTCCGGCATATAGCACAGACAGGATATTCCGACAGAAATATAAACGACGGAATAATAATAGAGTTTCACCAAGTATGCGGTACTTCGCATAAACCGGTTATTCCAACATAATCATAAAGAATGGAATAACAGAAGAAGATCACCAAGTATTGGGTGAACCGCATATACTGGTCATTCCACCAAGTATAGGGTAAACCGCGCATACAGGTTATTCCAACAGAATAATAAAGAATGGAATAACATAAGGATATCACCAAGTATAGGGTATGCCGCGTATACAGGTTATTCCAACAGAATAATAAAGAATTGAATAACAGAATGGATTTCACCAAGTAAATGGTATGCCGCTTATACAAGTTATGTATAGGGTATGTCGCGTATACAGGTTATTCCAACAGAATAATAAAGAATGGAATAACAGAAGTTATAATAACCACTCTAAAGCTTTGGTGAAATGGTGAGAAATGAAGAAGAATGAGCTTCTATTTATAGAAAAATATAGTTTCGATAATTGCACGTTTTGGGGCTCGAAAAATTACAGTACAATACCTCCAGCTTTTATTTCATTTTTAATTCAGTCATCCAAGTATTATCAAACTTGCACCAAATCCCCTAATAGTAAATCATGTGAATCAATAGTAAAATCATGTGATAAAATTAATTACAGTATAGTACCTCCATCTATACCTCTATTTTTAACTTAGTCATGCAAGTATTATCAATCTTGCACCAACTCCCCTAATAGTAACAAGAATGTGAATCAATAGTATCACATGTGAACAAATAGTTATAATCATGTGAATTAGTAGCAATTAATTGGTCATTTATCCGATAAATTATCCGATTTATCAATATAGCCCTCAGACATCAAATATTATCGAAATAAATATCGATTTTCACTAACACAAACCATTCCAACATAATGAAGCCATTTTTATCAAAAATATAAATTTTGAAATTTTGAAGTTTGACTTTTCCCGAAAAAGTCAACTGTTGACTTTTTGACCAAATAGTGAATCTCGGAAAATTTTGTGTTTATAGGCTATTTTTACTAATTTCATCATTCCGGAATCAAATATCACATCCGCGACTCCAAATTCAACTCCGAACACAACTTCAATTGTTAATAACATTCATCATTAATATTATAACTCATGAATAGTAACTTGTGAATAGTAACTCTGACACAAAAGTGTCCCAAATACTCTCCAGACCTCAATTATTGATTTAACAATGTAACAAATAATGCAGATGATACCGTGATAATAATCGAATCAATAATATGAGAGATATGATGTAGCAATTACTGTAGCAATAATTGAGTATAACTGAGTGACTTATCACATAAGCATCAATAATCAATACCGTGTGCTACTATGCAACCACGCGTATTACTGTACTTTTACTACCGGGTAGTTCAACAGTATTAACGGTAAAACCTCCGCCGTTATTTTCATAAAAATATTTTTATCGTTTACTAACTACGACAGTGCTTCCGTTGTGGGGTCCACCAATGATTATGTCGTCGTAGGAATATTCCCCGACAAAAGGAATATTCCTCAACCAAACGAATATTATATAACAACTTGCGTACTTTGCAAAATTTATAATTTCTACCCACAACTATAATATTATCTCAAATTCATACCATAATATTAAAAAATTATTTCGAGAAAATTTAAATCTTTATTTATAAAATCTGGGGTCTCACACGGCAGGTTGAGTACGCTTTACAGATTCCCACCAGTAATCTGCCTCTCCTCGCAACATGAAGGTGGCAAAGTGAACTTTTTGTTCCTCGGAGCATCCCAAGACATCAAATATCTTGGTAATCTGCTTTATCCACATCTCCGCCTTAAGTGGTTTTGGCTCTCCAATAAACTCCGATGGTCCCAGTTCCTTGAACTGCTTAGCGGTGACCATCCGAGAGTTGCCAGTATTTTCACCTGCATTTTATACAAGAGCCGCCTTTGCCTGATGTTGCATGAATTCTAAAAAACTCCTTAATGTACCGTCATTCGTCAATTGATCAGTGTTGTTGTTTGCCTGAGGATTGTCGCATTCCCGATGCACATTATCCTGATTATTGATCTGTGGAAACTCAACGGTCTCCTGTGCTCCATTGATATTCTCAACATTCTCGGTTGTCATTTTCAAATACTTCCACAAAACAAGTGTTAAATAACATATCACATATTATCTCTATACTCTGACCGACCAATTAAATACCAAATAAACTTAGGCAGGTCATACTAGCGAAAGAATTCTCCATCTCTCCCCACCTAGTTCTTGTCTCACATCTTAGCCAGGGATCATATCCCTAAGTTTTGATACCAACTGTGACGCCCCTAAAATTAGGTAGACATCACCCATCTTGGGTCGCCACTTACATGGTACAGAATACAAATACAAACTAATTATACAACAGTCGTGTAAGATACGACAAAATATATACAATGAGTTTTAACTCGAATATTGTCATCTAGACAGTATTCAAACACAAATAAGTCGTCAATACATTTATTGTCACACTATCTAACAGAATAGTGAGGACTACTAATGCTATCATCTGGACCGTCACTCCGTTCCCCGACTAGTCCTGGCTACGTTCTCATTTCCTGAAGAGAACAGTGAAAAAAAAAGGGTGAGCTCAACTAGCCCAGTAAGAAATATTATGACTAAAATAATGCAGAATAAATTATCCTTAGCCTTCAACAGTATAACAACTGATAGAATATAATAGACAACAAGTTTTAGATCAAAAACTGCAGCGGAAACAAGCAATCCATTAAAAGAGTCAAATAGAGAATACAATCTACTATCTTTTATGATTTAAAAAGTTTTTCATCACTTTTATCGCTGGGACTCAGCTTAATAAATAATCCACATCATTGAATCACCCCTGCACTACGGCCAAGGATATTTTTTAGTATCACGACCACAAATTATCCATGCACTACGGGCCAAAGATAATCGTGTTTTCATCAACGGTCCTGATCATGCCATAAAACAATTCATCTTTGCTCCAATGGCCGAAGAGAATCCATAGCCATGATCATACCAAAAATTGTCCATCAATGCATTACGGGCCAATGAGGACTTTTTTCACATCATTTGTAACATTATGGTTATGATTATACCGAATAATCCCTGGTCATAATCACACCAAGTTCATCTATGCACTAAAAGCCACAGATGACTTTTACCACATCATTTGTAACATTACGGTGATGATTATACCGAATAATCCCTCGTCATAATCATACCAAGCCCATCTATGCACTACAGGCCACATATGACTTTCAACAAAATAATAACAGGAGGATGATGACAATGATATAAGAATTCAATAAAACAACTTCAAGAATTAGTTTGTCCAGGAACCAATGTTGGGTAAAATCTATATACGCACAACACGCAAGTATACGTGGTCAACAAGTAATAAAGTGATAAGTAGAGTATCGTTCCCACAAAGAATTATTTAATAAAAATCACCAAGTACTAACCGTAACCAACTCAATCTTATTTAAACGAATGAATTTCAAATTATATAAATTAAACTACTGTTAACTTCCACTAGTTAAATTAAGAAAACGGAGATTTAAGATCACAACTTCACTTATTGCTTCATTTAAGTTAACAAACTTCTCATCAATTATTCTCTATCCCAAATTGTTAATAAAGAACACTAAAATAGTATTAACCACCTCTCGATGCACTAATACCATAATAACGTCAATCCACAATTAAGAAAGATATCCGTTAAACACCTTAATCAACTAACCCACTATATCTCTATGTGAATTATAATTAAAGAAGGTTTAAGAGTAAGTTCTCTATCCGATTACATGCGATGCCAAACATATCTCTACCTTAACACACATCAAGATTAAGCTACTAACAAAATCATGAACTCATGCTATCATGATCAGATCTAAACCTATACTTCATCTCTCGAGTTCATATAGATTATCACGGTAATTGATGGCCAATCAATTAAACAATTAAGTCCAAATCACAATAGACAATTCTCATGATAGAATATAATAATTGATAACGAAGCATATTAAAATAAACTACACAATAAGATCCATTGTAATCTCAAACAAAGAATTAATTCATTGAATTAAAACTAAGAATCCACAATTGAATAATCATTAAAAGATAAAAATAAGAGTAGAATAAAGAATAAATCTGTTGTCAGCAAATCTCCATCTTCCTCAAGCTCCTGCTCTTGATCTTCAATGGTGTCCAAGTTGCTTCAATCTCCCCTTCTAATCTAATCTAGGGTTCCTAATCTAAGGAAGAAAGTAAATAATTAAGCTTATTAGAAATCTACCCCAAGAGGGATTTAATAGACTCTTATAATTAGCCTCCAAATCCAAGTTAAACTCAAGTATTTAGAGTTCTAATGGATATCCTAGCAAGTTAGGCAACTAAGAATCCTATTCTAGCTCAATTTGGACATCAAATAACCCAATTTCACTCAAATCCCGCCTTCTAGCGCGCTCAGAGCTACCCTGGCGCAGTCACCGTCGTTTGTGTAGTTTGTTGGCTTAGAATACTGATGTAGTAGCGCTGTCAGCGCTGGCCTGGCGCGGTCCGCTCTAGTCTATTTTTTGCTGCGATGTCCTTTGGTAAAACATGCATAACTTTTGATCTGCTTGGATTTACGAGGCCTGCCACCTATCAAATCGAAGATAACGACGAGATCTACAACTTTCATTCTTTGAGTTTTGATAAATTTGAATTCTATCAAGGTGGAAATCGTGCTTGAAGTAGATGCTATGTAATTGGTAAGTATGACAACTCTTAGCTTTGATCTTCGTTGATAAAAAGGCCATAACTCTCACATCCGAGCTCCGATTGAGATGATTAAAGATGTTTCGGGAAGCTAAGAAGTAGAGTTACCATAAAATCCAAGTTTCAAGCCAAGAACATGCATCCAACTTGATGTTAAAAGTCCTTCAATATTCCCTTCTTGCACTTGCTTGCGTATTTTAGTCCAAGAGATGTCCTAATTGCTTTCCCTTGCTTCTTAATGCCAATGTCATGTCATAGCCTACAAAATAACATAAAATGTATGAAAAGTAACTAAGAACATGAATATAAACAACTAATTCAAGTAACAGATACCGGATAAGTAGGTATAAAATCGACTTATCAAATACCCCCAAACTTAAGCATTTGTTTGTCCTCAAGCAAAACAACATAATGCAATGCAATGCAATTAATCTACATGCTTACGAATCCAGCAGTAATGACAGAAACAAGTCTATTCAACCGGCCTTAGAGAAATCAAGTAAACATGATAATACATCATATCAAAACAAATAATTAACTTCCCAATCAATCATCAAATCTTAGACTGTTATCACTAATATAGTGTGTGTGTGTGTGTGCTCAACAACAATGTTAACTAATATAAAATCAAATTTAACACATAATAAGTCTCTTCGAAGGCATCATACAGTGTAAACTCAAGAAATCCAAAAACAAGCTAGATCCAACTAAAATCAAACATCCACCAAGTTTAAGAGTCCAATCCGGGATACTTATGCTTTACTTTTCATTACGGGGGCTTTTTGCTCTTTTCCTGTTTTATTCACTTTTTTTTACTTTTTTTTCTTTTTTTTAATCATGACTGTGCAATGTCTCATTCCATTAAGCTAACAGTGCTACCCCTTAGCGAACTTTCGACCAACGACTCCCAGACCATATAAGACCTTAGGGCGCTAGGTGTTAAGACACCCATTCGGGCGTACTTGCTCAAGTAACAAAGGTCCCGAAAAAAACTAGTCACGATAACTTTTTTTTTCTTTTTTTTAAGCTTATATATCCCAAATATTCCCCCAAACTTAAGTTTTTGTCTAACTTTAGCCATCACTACTTATTCTTGTCATTCTTTCATTCAAACTAGCTTTATCCTTTAGAGTCCCATTATGTATCAATTTAAACTCAATCAATCAACAAGTTGTTTTTATTATGTTATCCTTATTATACCAATTTCAAACAGAAAAAGATTCAATTCATAACAAGAAATCAAATCAAAGCTCTAATAGTCAGTACTATACTTGTCTACCTAATTCCAAACTCATCATTGGCCAAAACAAACTATAAATATCAAACAGCTGGACTCATGCAAGATGTATTAAATGCTATATAAACATAGTAATTTTTTTTTATTTTTTTCAAGAAACTGAATGCAAAAACTAAATATAAATATATGAACTACAATGTAAATAACTAATTATATGCAATATGACACTAAAATGCTCCCAAACTTAAAACAGACATTGTCCTCAATTGCTAAGATATGAAAAATTAAAAGAGAGAACTTCCCTAAAAATACAGCATGTTCCTCCTTGTCTGCTAAGTCTAAAGAATAGGCCAGACATATTGGAATAAATCAGGAACCACCCTTGAGTTGAACTTGAATAATATTACAATTAAACCACTTTTAACGCCTGAGATTTCTGAGCGGTGCAGAAATTGAAAACCAACGTGGATTGGAAGTTGGGGATGAATGGGTTTAATGGGAATGGAAATTGAAAAGGAGAAGAGAAGGTAAAGATGAATTAATGTGATGTTATGGGGAAGAGGAAGTGCAATAGAATTAGGAGAAGTGGAGAAGTGGTATTGATGTCATAGAGAGGTGGAGGTGGAGTTATTCAATTAAATCATGCCTCTTTAGTTGCTGAATTTCCATGCAGCGCGGTCAGCGCTCGTTCTGGCTCAGTCAGCGCCATGCCTGCTTTGATGTTCTAATAGTTACTGATCCTATAGCGCAGTCAGCGTCGGTCTTGGTGCGGTCAGCGCCGTGTGTGCAGTATGTGGGTTCAGTCAGCGCTATTGTGGCACTGTCAGCGCTGGGTTTCGACGTTATTAGCGCGGTCTGCTCTGATGTGGCGGTGTTAGCGCCGGTTAGTCTGGAGAAACTACTTGGGTAGCGCAGTTAGTGCCAGCCTTGGCGCGGTCAGCACCGGGTCTTTTGTTCTTCGCACTCTCTAATGTTGTTGCTTAACTGCACCTGCTCGGGGTTCCTGCAATTATAGAGATTTTTTACTACTCTCCAAGTAAACCTTCTAATGACTAAGCTATAACTAAAAATTTAAATGTAAGTAAGAGATAGAGTTTAGAGCTTGGGTTGCCTCCCAAGAAGCGCTTGATTTATAGTTGTTGCCTAATTTTTTAATAGCAATTTACCACGCAAGTATACGCGTTCGATTGTAATATTCAGCAAGCAAGGATATCGTTCCCACGAGGAAATAGACTAATATTTATCAATTACTAATTCTAATGCAATTAATCCTATTTTAAACTAAGAAAATTTTGTTTGTGATTTAAAATTTAAACTTAACAAAACTAATGATTAAAATCAGAATTTCACAAGAATAACTGCAGATTTAACAAGTTAAGATTACAACTTCCCTTGGTATTTCATTTAAACTAACTTACTTCCCATTTAAAATAAATCAATTAATATGAATTGTTATCCAAGAATGCTTTATAAATATTCACGCTCTTCTTCCAAAGACACGTGAACAAATCCTCCTAAATCCAATCTCTAAGATGTAGAATTATAAGGAACACCCCAATTAATCAACTCACTATATTCCTATGTGAATCAAGTTAATTAGGATTTATGCACAAATTCTTTCAATGGATACAAAAGACACATAGGTATATTCCTATCCTACATGCTAATCATATTAACCCTATTCAGATTATATGAACAGATGTTATCATATCCAGATCTCAATCTATACTCCATCTTCCAATTTTATATAGATTATCACAGTAATTGTTGATCAGGCAATTAATCAATAAGCATAAGATATAATAAACAATTCAATAAAAACTAACTTTCATTCAATGGGAAGCTTGTAATTTAAACTACATACCAAGTTTCGTTGCAATCTTAATTAAAATTTAGTTCATGATAGTAATAAAGAAAAACATCATCCAGATAAATAATCCAAACATCCCAGATAGTTACAAAAGATAAAACTAGAGAAGAGAAGAAGAAACTCTGAATTTGGTCTTAAACTCCCTCCTAGATCTTCAGCCTTTGCAATTCTCCTTCGTGTTTTTCTTCCTTGTTCTCTCTGCAAATCTCTTCAAAACTTGATTGATTCCTTACAAAATTCGTTCTTCTTGCCTTTGTAGAGTCCTCTCCTACTTGTGTTGGTCTCAGCCCTCATTTAGACTCCTATTTTGCTTCAAAAACCCACTTGACAGCTGAAAAACACAACTCTCTACGCACATGAGCGCCTAGGCGCTCATCATAGTGCAATTCCAAGCGCCTAGGCGCTTGGCCATGATCTCCTATTTACAGAAATGCCACTCAGCTTTAATTTTCATGATTTTTGACCTTTTTCTTCTCCGAAATGACCAATTTGTCCCTCCAGCTCCAACCTACAACAAATAAACACAAAACACATAAAAAGATCCTAAAAAACAATTAAATATAACAATAATTAAGTTTAATAATACCAGATTCATAGGTATAAAACCTACTCATCAAATACCCCCAAACTTAACCAATTGCTTGTCCCCAAGCAACACAACACAATGCAATAGCTAAATATGCAATGCAAATGCAGCTATCTAAATGCCTACATTCCAACAGTCAAACAGAAGAAAATCTATTCATCAAGCCTCAGAGAAATCACAATAAACATGATAGTACATCATATCAAAACAGATTTGTAATTTCATCGTCAATCATCAAATCTTAACCTGTTATTATTGATATAGTGTGTGCGTGCTTAACATCCATGCTAACTGATATGATGCTAAATACAACACATAATAAATCTCTTTAAAGGAATCATACAATGTAAACTCACAAAATTTACGAACCAGCTAAAACCAACTAAAGACAAATATCCACCAAAATTTAAGAGTCCAATCTGGGATACTTATGCTCTTTTTTTTTCTTCTTTACGGGGGCTTTTTGCTCTTTTCCCGTTTTATTGTTTTTTTTTTTTCATATATATACATATATATATTTTTTTACCATGACTGTGCAATGTCTCATTCCATTAGGCTAACAGTGCTACCCCTTAGCGAGCTTTCGACCAACGACTCCCAGACCATATAAGACCTTAGGGCGCTAGGTTTTAAGATACCCCTTCGGGCGTACTTGCTCAAGTAACAAAGGCCCCGAAACAAAACTAGCCAGAGTATATACATTTTTTTTTTTTAGCTTATATATCCCAAATTTTTCCCCCAAACTTAAGTTTTTATCTAATCTCCAGTCATGTTCGCCTATTCATGTCTTTCATTCATTCAGACTAGCATTATCCTCTAGAAGTCCATTATGTGTCAATTTAAACTCAATCAGTCAACATGGTTGTTTTTACTGTGCTATCCTTATTATATCAGTTTCAAACAGGTACAGATTCAAATCCTGACAAGAAATCACGTCAAAGTCTTAACAGACAATACTATACTTGTCTACTCAATTCCAATCTCATCACTGACCAAGACAGACTTAAACTATTTAACAGCTGGAAACATGCAAATGCTTGAATTTTTTTTTTTTTTTTTTTCATCATTTTGTTTTAATAAAAATGAAAACTACATGAATGCAACTATATGCAAAACTATTAACTGAACATACTACATGAATGCACTAGATAAATACTACATGCATGAACTGGAGCTGGAAACCTACACCCCCAAACTTAAATTATGCAATGTCCTCATTGTATATAACAAATTTTTTTTTAAGAAATTAAGCACTGAGGACTTCCCTGAAAGATAGAGGTTTTATTCCTCGTCAGAATCTTCTTCCTCATCTTCTTCTTCATCTGGGGGGTATGCGGACAATGGTGGGAATTGGTAGGGAGCGGCACCTGGATTCATGCGGGCAAACATCTCAAGAAATGCTGTACTAAAATTCTGATAGACCTTCGTTTGCCGCTGAGCTAAACTATCCTGATTTCTTTCCATTCGGTCAAAACCTTCCTGAACTCGAGTGGCAACCATGTCGATTCTTCTAGTTTGATTTCTCAAATCGCGACGGATATCTTCATAAAAATTAGGAGGTTGCTCTGAACTTCCAGCTGCAGGAGGATTCTCGTGGACCTGATGACTAGGCTCGGCTGCAGGCTCGGGAGGAGCAATAATGAATCCTAACCCTCTCGGGTGTGGTATCCCACCACTCCATACCTTGTACTTCTTAATAAGCGAGTGGTCAATTGCGGCTAAAGGAGGCTGTGTAGCTTCCTCGGCATCCCATTTCACCCCAGCTTGTTGGCATAGTCCTGTGATCAAAGATGGGAGTGGTAATCCACCTGAGGTCCCTCCTCGAATTGCTTTGTCAATGGAATCATGAATAACTTGTCCCACATCTATAATTTTTCCTGATGCAATGCAGAAAAGCAGGGCTGCCCTTTGATTTACAACATCACTCATATGCTTACATGGCATCATCTTGGCACAAATAAATGCATGCCATGCCTTCCCATAATTGCTTAGTTTGGATGCGGGGAACAACACAGCTTCATGTTGATCTGTTAATTTCCATGTCGTTCCAGGCACACACAAGGCTTGAATAATCTCACTGTAGTCTAGCTCGTGTTGTAGATATTGCATGTATCCATTGTTGGGTATCGTGTTCAAACCATAATAAGCATTTATTGACCCAAAACTGACCTCCACAGATTTACCTCGAGCCCAAATTACGTTACCAACATGATCTATTGCATTTGCGTAGAATTCCTTAACAATCTTAACAACAGATGCATCCGGTTGAGCTGTGAATTTCATCCATCTTCTACTCCCAATCATCTGTAATAATTCCCCATCTTCTATATCGGGCAATAGTCCACGCTCGGGAATTAGTGCTTTGTTAGAAAGTACATTGTAATATCTGTCGGATGCTTTAGCACTTGTAAATCTCTTTTTGTCATACTTTTGCGAAGTGCCCGAAGTCTCTCCTCTTTGTCTCTTACTAGCCATAGTCTTATGTACTAACTTCTTGCTAACCCAAATGATACTCAAAAATATAGGAGAGCCAAAATCTTTGTTGTGACAATTTATCAAACACTTTGTGTGCACAAATTTGGAACACTATTAGTATGCACTCCCCCAAACTTAAATTTCACCAATTGTTGCAATTACTAAACACACTATACATCCAAGGTAATTCAAGCAACAATTAAGAGTACCCACACCCAATTGAGCCAACACAATGATAGAAACTAACTTCAAAGTACTAACCTAACTATTATCCAAGTGAATCCAAAGAATTTGCAATAACACCTTGTGTACTTACTTGGGTATAGCCAAATCTTGATGTCCAATCAAAGTTGGATGAGCAATTTGAGCTTTGCACCTTTACTTTAAGTAGATGTGGCTTGAATTTAAGTGGAATCCCAAATTGGTGAAGAAGGATGACAATATGGAACTTGTTGCCTTGGTTTGGGTAGAGATTTAGTGTTAGATTAGGATTTGGAAGAGAAAGATTGGGTGTTTAGGCTAGATTAGATGAGGGTTTTGAGTTGTGGAGGGTTAGAGATGGAGTAGGAGAGTAAGAGAGGCTTTGATTTGGAATGGGAGAGGAGTTGCCCGAATTGGAGCTTTAAATTTTTTTTTTTTTAAATTGGAGCGCCTAGGCGCTTGGTGTGTGTACTATTGGAGCGCCTAGGCGCTTGCTTGCAGAATCTATTGGGCGTGTGGAGCGCCTAGGCGCTTGGTGTGTGCACTATTGGGGCGCCTAGGCGCTTGGTCTGGACAACACATTCTGACTTTGAGCGCCTAGGCGCTTGAAATGACTTGAGGGGGGGCGCCTAGGCGCTTGGCATGATTTGTAGCTACTGACTTGGAGCGCCTAGGCGGTTGGAATGGCTTGAAGTGGAGCGCCTAGGCGCTTGGGGCTTTTCCAACATTCTCTGCTCTGACGTCCTTTGGGAAAATAGCCATAACTTCTTCGTCCGAACTCCGATTTAGATGATTCAAGATGTTCTGGAAAGAGGAGAAGTAGATCTACAACTTTCATTCTTGAAGTTGCACGAAATAATATCCGGAGCTGTGGTCAAATTGGCTCTGAAGTGACTTCATTGTAAATGGCAACCCGAAAACGCGAATCTAGCCACTCCAAACATCGATCCATGTAACTTTTATCCCAAACCTCGTCAAATATCCCCAATCTTAAACTTGTACGTGTTTTCCTTTCCTGCAATCAATTGAATCTCTGTTAGAGAACAAGGTATGCAACAAATCCTAAACTAGCAAAGTTTACCCACTAAATAAACTAATGGTAAAGTAAATTAATAAAAGTAAAAATATCGAATAATAATAAAACTTCCTGGGTTGCCTCCCAGTTAGCGCTTGGTTTATAGTCTTCAGCCTGACTTTCTCCTCTGTTCTAATCGGCAAGGTTGACCGATGTCTTTTCACGATCAAAACAACCCCCATAGTAGTGCTTCAATCTTTGACCGTTGACTTTAAAATTACGTTTTGAATACGGGTCTTCCACTTCTACAGCTCCATGAGGATAGACTTTTGAGATTATAAATGGCCCAGACCATCGAGATTTCAACTTTCCAGGAAACAGTTTAAGCCTCGAATTGTATAATAACACTGTTTGACCTGCTTCAAACTTTCTTTCCAGAATTTTCTCATCATGCCACCTCTTAATCTTTTCTTTATATAACTTCGCATTCTCATACGATTGGAGTCTGAACTCATCCATTTGATTCAATTGTAAGAGGCGCTTCTCTCCCGCAGCAGATATATCAAGGTTCAACTTCCGAATTGCCCAATAAGCACTATGTTCGAGTTCAACTGGAAGATGGCATGCCTTCCCATAAACTAACCTATACGGAGACATCCCTATCGGAGTTTTGTAAGCTGTACGGTATGCCCATAGAGCATCGTCCAACTTGCTAGACCAATCTTTCCGACTAGGATTCACTATCTTCTCGAGGATTCTTTTCACTTCTCGGTTAGATACCTCGGCTTGACCACTTGTCTGTGGATGGTAAGCAGTAGCTATCTTATGAGTGACTCTATATTTAGCAAGGATAGCTGAAAACTGCTTATTACAGAAATGTGTTCCTTCATCACTAATGATTGCGCGAGGAGTGCCGAATCTAGAGAAAATGTTCTTCCGAATGAACTTAATCACAACCTTCGCGTCATTAGTAGGTGATGCTATAGCTTCTACCCACTTCGAAACGTAGTCCACCGCTAGAAGTATATAGGAGTTACAGAAAGATGGTGGAAATGGTCCCATGAAGTCAATTCCCCAAACATCAAACAATTAGACTTCCAGGATCATATTAAGTGGCATCTCGTGTCGCTTTGATATATTACCAACTCTTTGGCATCTGTCACATTTTAATGAAAACACACGGGCATCTTTGAAGAGTGTTGGCCAGAAAAATCCACATTGAAGCACTTTAGCTGCCGTTCTTTCTCCCCCAAAATGTCCACCATAGTCAGATGCATGACATTGGTGTAGAATACTCTCCATTTCAACTTCCGGGATGCACCTTCTTATTACTTGGTCGCCACATTGTTTAAATAAGAATGGCTCATCCCATAAATACTGTTTCACGTCATGGAGAAATTTCTTCTTCTGCTGGCTTGTCAAATCAGGCGGAAACACCTTACTGACAATGAAATTTACATAATCTGCATACCATGGTGTATCCATCCTTACCGCAAATAGTTGTTCATCCGGAAAAAATTCGTTGATCACTGTTGTGTCATTTTTCTTTAGTTCTGAATTCTCTAACCGTGATAAATGATCGGCAACCTGATTTTCTGTTCCTTTTCGGTCCCGGATCTCCAAGTCAAACTCTTGTAGCAATAATACCCATCTAATTAATCTCGGCTTCGCGTCTTTCTTTGCTATTAAGTACTTAATTGCCGAATGATCCGTAAACACAATCACCTTTGTCCCAATCAAATATGAGCGAAATTTATCAAATGCATAAACAACTGCTAATAGCTCCTTCTCGGTAGTGGTATAATTCAGTTGAGCATCTGTCAATGTTTTACTAGCATAGTATATTGCATGAAAAATTTTATCCTTTCGTTGGCCAAGAACTGCACCAATCGCGTAGTCGCTAGCATCACACATTAATTCGAACGGTATAGTCCAATCTGGTGCTATGATTACCGGTGCGGTAACAAGTTTCTTCTTTAACACATCAAACGCTTCTAGGCATGCTTGATCAAAGTTGAATGAGACATCCTTCTCCAAAAGATTGCACAGTGGTTTTGTGATTTTGGAGAAGTCTTTTATAAATCGTCTATAGAAACCAGCGTGTCCCAAGAAACTTCGAATGCCCTTTACAGAAATTGGTGGTGGCAGGTTCTCAATGGTTTCGATTTTTGCTCTGTCAACCTCAATTCCTTTTGATGATACTCGGTGACCCAAGATTATCCCTTCTTGCACCATAAAATGACATTTCTCCCAGTTCAAGACCAAATTCGTTTCCATGCAGCGTTTGAGCACAAGTGTGAGATTTTCCAAACAATAATCAAACGAATCCCCAAAAACTAAAAAATCATCCATAAATACCTCAAGATTTTGTTCAACCATATCTGAAAAAATAGCCATCATACACCGTTGAAACGTCGCTGGCGCATTACATAACCCAAAAGACATTCTGCGAAAAGCAAAGGTGCCATATGGGCATGTGAATGTTGTTTTCTCCTGATCCTCGGGTGCAATGGCAATTTGGTTATAGCCCGAATATCCATCCAAGAGGCAATAATACTCGTGCCCTGCAAGCCTGTCCAACATTTGATCTATGAATGGTAGAGGAAAATGGTCTTTACAAGTGGCCTTATTCAACTTCCTGTAATCCATACACACTCGCCAACCAGTAACTGTTCGCGTTGGGATCAATTCATTCTGCTCGTTCGCAACTACTGTCATTCCCCCTTTCTTTGGCACGCATTGAACCGGACTTACCCATGAGCTATCTGAGATAGGGTAGATAATTCCAGCATCCAACCATTTAATGATCTCCTTTTTAACGACTTCCTTCATGATTGGATTGAGTCTTCGTTGTTGTTCAATAGTTGGTTTCGCTTCGTCTTCCAACAAAATCTTATGCATACAAATTGATGGGCTTATCCCCTTGATATCTGCAATAGTCCATCCAAGAGCAGTCTTATATTATCGAAGTACCCTTAGTAGCTTTTCTTCTTGAACCTTATCAAGTGATGCAGAAATAATGACTGGCAAGGAAGAAGAAGAACCAAGGTAGGTGTACCAGAGGTGGTTAGGCAATGGCTTAAGTTCCAAGGTAGGCGGTTCTTCTACGGATGATGTCACCTTTTCATCTAGCTTTCCCCGATTATCCAGAGGTTCAAATTTTTGTGGACATCGTGTGAACTTTGGAGCTGAATCTAGCATTTGGACCCATTCTATCACCATTGAATCATCAAATAATTTTTCACTAACCAATGCGGTTTCAAGAGGGTTTTCAATCACAGATTCACCAAATACCTCTTCAGTTGCTTCTTCAATAAGATCAACTCTTAAGCACTCTTCCTCTTCCTTCGGAAATTTCATAGCCTTGAAAACATTAAAAGTTACTTCTTCATCTTGAACTCTCATTGTTAACTCTCCCTTTTGTACATCAATTAATGTCCTTCCAGTGGCTAAAAACGGTCTTCCAAGGATAATGGGTATGTCTTTATCCTCTTCGTAGTCCAACACAATGAAGTCTGCTGGGAATATGAATTTGTCCACCTTCACTAATATGTCTTCCACGATGCCCCTAGGGTATGTCACTGATCTATCTGCGAGCTGTAGAGATATATTTGTTGGCTTTGGGGTTGGTAATCCCAACTGAGTGTAGATCGAAAGTGGCATCAAGTTAATACTTGCCCCCAAATCACACAAACATCTGTTAAAGAACTGGGGCCCAATCGTGCACGGTATTGTAAAACTGCCCGGATCCTTCAACTTCGGTGGTAACTTTCTTTGCAGAATTGCGCTACATTCTTCTGTCAATGCTACTGTTTCGAACTCCCCTAGCTTCCTCTTTCTTGCTAAAATATCTTTCATAAATTTTGCATAACTAGGCATTTGTTCTAAGGCATCTGCGAATGGAATGTTGATTTGCAGCTTTTTGAACACTTCTAAAATTTTTGAAAATTGTTGATTTAATTTCTGCTTTTGAAATCTTTGAGGAAACGGCACAGGTGGTACAACTGTTGTTTGCTTATCTTCTTGTTGTTTTGTCACAACTTTTTCCTCAGATTTACTTTCCGAATCTCCACTCTCTTGTTCACCATCCTCAGCAGAAATTACTTTCTTGTGTTCGTCCAAATCTGTAGTCAACTCCTTCCCGCTTCTGAGTGTAACTGCCTTACAGTGCTCATTTCCATCATTCCTTGGATTTTTCTCCGTATCACTAGGTAAAGAACCTGGACTTCTAATATTCAAAGCATTAGCCATTTACCCCATTTGATTCTCAAGATGCTTTATTGCAGCTGATTGGGTTTTCGTTGTGGTTTCCAACTGAGTTGCAAATCTTGCCAGCATTTCTTCCATTTGTGAAAACTTATCAGATTGTTGAGTTTGTTGCTGTGGCTGAAATCCAGGTGGATATGTTTGCCTTGGAGCTTGAGCATGTGACTGATTATTACTCCAAGAAAAATTCGGGTGGTTTCTCACTCCTGAATTGTAGTTGTTTGAATAACTGCCCTGCTGCCTGTTATAATTGGAAACAAAATAGACTGATTCAGGATTTATTGCACATTGATCACTCGAGTGGTTACCCGCACATATTTCACATATCGTTTCCATTTTCTGAACTGGTTGTACCCCAAGTGAATCTATCTTCTTTGTAAGAGCAGAAATCTGAGCTGTCATTTGAGCTGACAATGCTGTCATCGCATCCACTTCATACACTCCGACTGTCCTTGGCGGAGTTGTTCTTGCTGTTGGCCATTGATAATTATTAGCTGCCATGGTTTCAAGCAACTCATACCCCTCATCACAATTCTTGGCCATAATAGCTCCTCCTGCTGCAGCATCTATACTCGATCTCACTGTGCTGAATAAACCATTATAAAAAGTTTGCACCTGAAGCCATTTAGGAATTCCATGGTGTGGACATTTTCACAATGAATCCTTGAATCTCTCCCAGGCTTCATATAGTGATTCTGAATCGTGCTGAACGAAAGAGAAGATATCGTTCCGCAACTTTGCTGTTTTTGCAGGTGGGAAAAACTTTGCAAGAAATTTCTGGGCTAAATCATTCCATGTAGTGATCGAGCCTGGTGGTAGTGAATGGAGCCAACTCTTAGCCTTATCTCTGAGGGTAAATGGAAATAGCCTTAGCCTTATTGCATCCTCTGACACATTATTGTACTTGAAAGTATCGCAGATTTCTATAAAGCTGACTATGTGATCATTCGGATCATTGTTTGGTAACCCTCCAAACTGGCATGAATTTTGAATCATCTGTATTGTCCCCGGTTTTATCTCAAAACTTGTAGCAGTAATGGCAGGTCTCGTAATACTCGACTGAATTTCAGTAACCCGCGGTGTAGCATAATCCCGCAGCGCTTTTTGCTCTTCTTCAGCCATAGTATCTTCCTTATCAAATGCTTCTTTGGTTTCCTTAACCCACTTACGCAACCGCTGAAATCTTTTCTCGATGTCGTCCTCGTGAGGCAATAAATCTGGATTCTTCGATCGCGTTTGCATAAACTAGTCAAAAGCACCTGAATGGAACAGAATAGAAAAAGTTTAAATTAAGATTAACGCTTTAAAAATCAATAATGACAAAATATTAAACTAATCTCCCCGGCAACGGCGCCAAAAACTTGTTGCCTAATTTTTTAATAGCACTTTACCACGCAAGTATACGCGTTCGATTGTAATATTCAGCAAGCAAGGATATCGTTCCCACGAGGAAATAGACTAATATTTATCAATTACTAATTCTAATGCAATTAATCCTATTTTAAACTAAGAAAATTTTGTTTGTGATTTGAAATTTAAACTTAACAAAACTAATGATTAAAATCAGAATTTCACAAGAATAACTGCAGATTTAACAAGTTAAGATTACAACTTCCCTTGGTATTTCATTTAAACTAACTTACTTCCCATTTAAAATAAATCAATTAATATGAATTGTTATCCAAGAATGCTTTATAAATATTCACGCTCTTCTTCCAAAGACACGTGAACAAATCCTCCTAAATCCAATCTCTAAGATGTAGAATTATAAGGAACACCCCAATTAATCAACTCACTATATTCCTATGTGAATCAAGTTAATTAGGATTTATGCACAAATTCTTTCAATGGATACAAAAGACACATAGGTATATTCCTATCCTACATGCTAATCATATTAACCCTATTCAGATTATATGAACAGATGTTATCATATCCAGATCTCAATCTATACTCCATCTTCCAATTTTATATAGATTATCACAGTAATTGTTGATCAGGCAATTAATCAATAAGCATAAGATATAATAAACAATTCAATAAAAACTAACTTTCATTCAATGGGAAGCTTGTAATTTAAACTACATACCAAGTTCCGTTGCAATCTTAATTAAAATTTAGTTCATGATAGTAATAAAGAAAAACATCATCCAGATAAATAATCCAAACATCCCAGATAGTTACAAAAGATAAAACTAGAGAAGAGAAGAAGAAACTCTGAATTTGCTCTTAAACTCCCTCCTAGATCTTCAGCCTTTGCAATTCTCCTTCGTGTTTTTCTTCCTTGTTCTCTCTGCAAATCTCTTCAAAACTTGATTGATTCCTTACAAAATTCGTTCTTCTTGCCTTTGTAGAGTCCTCTCCTACTTGTGTTGGTCTCAGCCCTCATTTAGACTCCTATTTTGCTTCAAAAACCCACTTGACAGCTGAAAAACACAACTCTCTACGCACATGAGCGCCTAGGCGCTCATCATAGTGCAATTCCAAGCGCCTAGGCGCTTGGCCATGATCTCCTATTTACAGAAATGCCACTCAGCTTTAATTTTCATGATTTTTGACCTTTTTCTTCTCCGAAATGACCAATTTGTCCCTCCAGCTCCAACCTACAGTAAATAAACACAAAACACATAAAAAGATCCTAAAAAACAATTAAATATAACAATAATTAAGTTTAATAATACCAGATTCATAGGTATAAAACCTACTCATCAATAGTCTTTCAGCCAGACTATGTCTGGTCAATGCTATCCAATTCCTCTTCGGAAGTTGAGGAACCCTATATCCATCGGAAATAATATAACTTTTGGTAGGTTCCCATTTGTAATAGCCATTGTATTAAAGTCACCTAGCATGCTTTCTTTAGATAAGATCACATTCAAGAACGTCCAGCATCTAGGTGTTTTCTCCATTGTGTCTGCGAATATATCCTGGCATTGAGGCTTGTCAGACACAACAATCTCTTCTTCTATCTTCTCCAACTCATCGCACCATGGCTTCGAAGTTGTACTCGCTTTTACGTCACATGGAGTATTGCCAATGACATGACTACCAATTGGACAAGGTTTTGCAAATCTAACCAGATTCTTGAACTGTGGAGGAGAAGGCACTTGAGGCATAAATAACATCGGCTCATCATCGTTGGTTCTCACAATTAGTTCTTCACCGACCTTATTGTAATTATCCCCACTTGTCTCCTCTTTTTCAACATCTCGAGGCTCATCTAGTTGTAGATTTGGTTCAGGTTCTCCGTCAATTTCGTCATCCATGTCATAAAGCCAAGTGTTTGGAGGAAGGTTGCTTACGGCTTCGGTCATTTACTCTATCTGATCCGCAAGATTTTGATTTTCCCTCGCTTGATTACTCATCTTCTCCTCATCTACTATGAACTTGGACAATAATTCCCCCAGCCTTGAACTTTCTATTTCAGTCTCGGAAGCCATGTATTGAGGACCATTGGTTGAGGCTGTGAAACATTTATCCATCCAATTATTAAAATTTTGGATTGACAGCTTCTGACTGTTTATAAACTCTTCTTTTTCTATTATAGCCCTTAACATGAATTCCATAAACTCTGATTTGTCTTCTTGTCGCATTGGAGGTGAATATGAGAATTCCAGCGTGTATGTTGGACTTGGAGCAGAGTATTGGTCTTGATAGTTGTAGCTCCATGAAGAATCCGGGTGATACCCCCAAACTTGATGGTAATTATAATATGCATACTGGGTGAGGTATACACCACCTTGTTGTCCCCGCCCAAAATTAACGGTGCATTGATGACTCGGATGGTTGCCAACACAATAGTCACACATGATTGCCATCCTTCGACTCTGTTGGGCTGCGATAACGTCCAACTTCCTCGAAAGTTCTTTAATTTGTGCTGACATTGCGGAAAGTGTCGCGAGTCTGTCAATCTTCGTTTCTTTTGGTTGAGTCATGTTTGTGTATGGCCATTAATACGCAAAGTCATCCATGGTACCTGAAAAGAGAGAAATAAAGGAAGAGAATTAAAAATTAAAAATAAAAATGTTTAAATTAAGACTAATTTGATTGAAATTAATATTGGTAAAAAAATATTAAACTAATTCCCCGGTAACGACGCCAAAAACTTGTTGGATAAAATCCATATACGCACAACACGCAAGTATACGTGGTCAACAAGTAATAAAGTGATAAGTAGAGTATCGTTCCCACAAAGAATTATTTAATAAAAATCACTAAGTACTAACCTGTAACCAACTCAATCTTATTTAAAAGAATGAATTTCAAATTATATAAATTAAACTACTATTAAATTCCACTAGTTAAATTAAGATAACGGAGATTTAAGATCACAACTTCACTTATTGCTTCATTTAAGTTAACAAACTTCTCATCAATTATTCTCTATCCCGAATTGTTAATAAAGAACACTAAAATAGTATTAACCACCTCTCGATGCACTAATACCGTAATAACGTCAATCCACAATTAAGAAAGATATCCGTTAAACACCTTAATCAACTAACCCGCTATATCTCTATGTGAATTACAATTGAAGAAGGTTTAAGAGCAAGTTCTCTTATCCGATTACATGCGATGCCAAGCATATCTCTACCTTAAAACACATCAAGATTAAGCTACTAACAAAATCATGAACTCATGCTATCATGATCAGATCTAAACCTATACTTCATCTATCGAGTTCATATAGATTATCACGGTAATTGATGGCCAATCAATTAAACAATTAAGTCCAAATCACAATAGACAATTCTCATGATAGAATATAATAATTGATAACGAAGCATATTAAAATAAATTACACAATAAGATCCATTGTAATCTCAAACAAAGAATTAATTCATTGAATTAAAACTAAGAATCCACAATTGAATAATCATTAAAAGATGAAAATAAGAGTAGAGTAAAGAATAAATCTGTTGTCAGCAAATCTCCATCTTCCTCAAGCTCCTGCTCTTGATCTTCAATGGTGTCCAAGTTGCTTCAATCTCCCCTTCTAATCTAATCTAGGGTTCCTAATCTAAGAAAGAAAGTAAAGAATTAAGCTTATTAGAAATCTACCCCAAGAGGGATTTAATAGACTCTTAGAATTAGCCTCCCAATCCAAGTTAAACTCAAGTATTTAGAGTTCTAATGGATATCCTAGCAAGTTAGGCAACTAAGAATCCTATTCTAGCTCAATTTGAACATCAAATAACCCAATTTCACTTAAATCCCGCCTTCTAGCGCGCTCAGCGCTGCCCTGGCGCAGTCAGCGTCGTTTGTGCTGTTTGTTGGCTTAGAATATTGATGTAGTAGCGCTGTCAGCGCTGGCCTGGCGTTGTCCACGCTAGTCTATTTTCTGCTGCGATGTCCTTTGGTAAAACAGGCATAATGTTTGATCCGCTTGGAGTTACGAGGCCTGACACTTATCAAATCGAAGATAACGACAAGATATACAACTTTCATTATTTGATCTTTGACAAATTCGAATTCAATCAAGGTGGAAATCGTGCTTGAAGTAGATGCTATGTAATTGGCAAGTATGACAACTCTTAGCTTTGATCTTCGTTGATAAAAAGGCCATAACTCTCACATCCGAGCTCCGATTGAGATGATTCAAGATGTTCCAGGAAGCTAAGAAGTAGAGTTACCATAAAATCCAAGTTCCAAGCCAAGAACATGCATCCAACTTGGTGTTAAAAGTCCTTCAATATTCCCTTCTTGCACTTGCTTGCGTATTTTAGTCCAAGAGATGTCCTAATTGCTTTCCCTTGCTTCTTAATGCCAATGTCATGTCATAGCCTACAAAATAACATAAAATGTATGAAAAGTAACTAAGAACATGAATATAAACAACTAATTCAAGTAACAGATACCAGATAAGTAGGTATAAAACTGACTTATCAACCAATAACGTCCAAATTATCAACAAGATATTATTTTGTGGTGTAAAATTCAAGAATGCTCAGAAGAATATTTCCATGAAAAGATATCGGATGAAGCGCAAATATCAAGGATATTCCACTAATTTCATGGAGTATAGAAGTCAAAATTTTAACCAACTGAGTATAATAACGAATGGAATAACAAAAGAAATCACCATGCATGCGGTACATCGCATAGACAAGTTATTCCAACAGAATAATAATAACGGAACCAGGTCAGGTGAAATTCACACCGACAGGATGTTCCAACAGAATAATAAATAATTAAAACGGAACCAGGTCCGGCGTATAGCACAGACATGATATTCCAACAGAATAACTGAATAATTAAAACGGAACCAGGTCCGGCATATAGCACAGACAAGATATTCCAACAGAATAACTGAATAATAAAACGGAACCAGGTCCGGCGTATAGCACAGACAGGATATTCCAACAGAATAATAGAAGAATGTCACCAAGTATAGGGTAGACTGCGTATACATGTTATTCCAACAGAATAATAGGCAATGGAATAACAACAGTTCTCTTCATGAATAAGAAAGAATAACATCCCTTACGGGTACAACAAATAATATCCATTACTGTAAAAGAAACTGGATATAAGAGTAGGGAAGTAGCAGAATACTTTTCTATAGTTTCTCTATAATTTTCTCTCTAGAGTTTCAGTGAATTCTTAAAAAATAATGAAGGAATGAGCTTCTATTTATAGGAGAATTGAAAGACACTGTGCAAGGATTTATTACGAATGAAATAATTTTACAAAATTATTTTCCAATCAACTAACAATTAAGTCAATCAACTAACCAATAAAATCACAACAAAAATTAAAATATAATACATATATATAAACACATGTTTTCAACTTATATATATATCATTATTATATATACACCACTAGATTTTTCTCCCCCATAACCAACATCAATCCCCCACCCACCCACCCAAAAATCAATTCACTACACTATTACACATCACTATCACACTATCACTTTTCTACCATTTTCCACTCACACACACATCACACACCTATCACTATCACATATCCTTTTCTCCCACCATACACTCAATACATACATATACTACCATACATATACTCTTCCATTTCCAAAATCATTTTTCCAACACATATGGGTCCCACATGTGGCCCCCACCTTTAAAAATTTTCTACCGATTATTTTGAAAAATGGGTAAATAGGGATCCATAAAATAAGAAAAACTTCATAAAAATAACCTTAATAATTTTAACAACATTTATTATCTTTATTAAAATTCACAATATTAATCGACCAGGTCGTTCCCAAGAAAGAGGGGCCCTTCCGGTAAGGATTTCTTCTCACTGGCGCGCAATTACCTAACCTCTCATTGACAGAACTTCTAGACATCGTAAATATTGTAAATAATAATATTAATAACTTTGTCGTCTCAATTATTGATTTAAAATATATGAAATATTGACAATAATTGAATCAAATAACGTGAGATACTATGCAGCAAATACTGTAGCAATAATTGAACAAAACTAAGTGACTTCTCACGTAAGCATCAATAATCAATACCGTGTGCTACTATGCAACCACGCGTATTATTTTACTTTTACTACCGAGTAGTTCAACAGTATTAACGGTAAAACTTCCACCATTATTTCATAAAAATATTTTTATCGTTTTCTCAATTCGACAATAATTTTGTTGTGGGGTCCACCAATAATTGTACCGTCATACGGATATTCCCTGACAAAAAGAATATTCCCCGACCAATCGAATATAATATGACAACTTGCATACTTTGCAAAATTTGTAAATATTACCCACAATTATAACATTATATCAAATTCACACCATAACAATATAAAAATATATTTCGAGAAATTTAAATATTTATTCATAAAATTTGGGGTCTCACACACGTGGTGTCAAAACATGGAGTATCTGTTGACCCGGCGAAGATTGAAGTAATACAAAATTGGGAGCAACCAAAGTCGGTGACCGAAGTACGTAGCTTTCTGGGCTTAGTTGGTTATTATCGGAGATTCGTGGAAGGGTTTTCTCGAATTGATACTCCGTTAACTCAGCTGACTCGGAAAGATACAAAATTCATATAGAGTGAGGATTTCGAGAAGAGTTTTCAAGAGCTCAAGAGGAGACTCATTTCGGCACCTGTTTTGACAATACCATCTGGTTTGGATGGATTTGTTATCTACAGCGATGCTTCGGGCAAAGGGTTAGGATGTGTTCTCATACAACATGGGAAAGTTATAGCCTATGCCTCGTGATAACTTAAAGAATATGAAAGGAATTATCCTACTCGTGATCTAGAGTTGGCAGCAGTCGTTTTCGCGCTAAAGAGCTGGAGGCACTATCTATATGGGGAGAAAGTGGAGATATATTCAGATCATAAAAGCCTCAAATATTTCTTCACTCAAAAGGAACTCAACATGCGTCAACGACGTTGGCTCGAGCTGTTGAAAGACTACGACCACACCATTCAATACCATCCTGGAAAAGCGAATGTGGTAGCTGACACGTTGAGTAAAAGATCATATGCGGGAACGAGTGCGATGTTGTCAATGCAAAGGCCCATTTTGTGTGATTTACAAAAGATGAAGATAGAATTCAAGACTCCAGGGACCCATGCAATGATGTCAAGTATACGCATAGAACTAGCTTTAATCGATAAAGTTAAAGTTGCTCAAGCCATAGACCCGGAGCTGATGCATATGAAGAAGAAAGTACAAGAAGGTGTCATCCCAGAAGCAAGAATCGATGAAGAAGGAATACTTTGAGTCAACTCCAGACTTTGTGTTCCTAACGACTCTGATTTAAAGTACGTGATCATGATGGAGGCACACAATACCCCATTTGCAATCCATCTTGGAAGTACCAAAATGTATCGTGATCTTCGACACACATTTTGGTAGAACAATATGAAGAGAGAGATTGCGAAGTTTATCTCAAAGTGTTTAACTTGTCAACGTGTAAAGGCAGAGCATTAAGTGCCTAAGGGTCCATTGTAACCACTTGAGATTCTGAAATAGAAGTGCGAACACATTACCATGGATTTCGTTACGGGTCTTCCCACGGTTTCTCAAGGCATAAATTCTATTTGGGTTATTGTTTATAGATTAACCAAATCTGCTCATTTCTTACCGATACGGGAGACTTATCCCCTTGAACATCTTGCTCGTATGTATGTAAATGAGATTATGAGATTGCATGGCATGACAGTATCCATAGTTTCGATCGTAACCCAAGATTCACTTCAAGATTTTGGGTTAGCTTGCAAAAAGCTATGGGCACGAATTTACAATTCAGTTCGGCATACCATCCTCAAACGGACGGACATTCAGTGAGGACTATTCAAACTCTTGAAGATCTATTAAGACTCTGTGTCCTAGACTTCAAAGGGAGTTGGGATAAGTATTTACCATTGGTGCAATTCTCCTACAATAACAGTTATCAGACAAGTATAGATATGGCACCATTCGAAGTATTATATGGACGAAAGTGTTACTCTCCAGAATGTTGGAATGAGGTGGGTGAAGCAACATTATTGGGACCAGAGTTGGTACGTATGACTACAGAAAAGATCCAAATGATTCGAAAACGTATATAAACGGCACAGGATCGACAAATGAGTTATGCGGATCTTCATTGAAATGACGTGGAATTTAGTATTGGGGATCATGTATTGTTACGTGTTGCTCCATGGAAGGGAGTTACAAGATTCGAAAAAAGAGGAAAGCTCAATCCATGATTTATTGGTCCATTTCAGATTCTTGACCGAATAGGAAATGTGACCTATAGACTCGCGTTACCTCCAAGTATGTCTCTTGTTCATCATGTTTTTCACATATCTGTGCTTTGTAAATATGTGAAAGACCCGAACCACTTTATTGAGTTAGAACCAGACGAAATAGCCGAAGATTTAACGTACGAGGATGTACCTGTCAAGATCTTGGATAGGAAGGAGCATGTCCTACGCATAAAAGTTATACCATAAGTCAAAGTTTTATAGGAGAAACCATGCTATAGAGGAAATGACCTGGGAGTTGGAAACAGAAATGAAAGCGAGGTATCCTCACCTTTTCGAAACACCAGGCACGTACGTCAATTTCGAGGACGAAATTTCATAAGGAGGGGAGGTTGTAAGACCCCAACTTATTATAAATGAAATTGAATTTCCTCTATTTATTATTTTGAAATAGTAAGGGTTGATTTGATTAATGTGGTTAGTTATGGGTAAAATGCGCAAATATTTCAAATAAGCAAGTGGTTATAAAATATTCATTGTTGTCGGGGAATATTCGTTTGGTCGTGGAATATTCTTACTGTCGAGGAATATTCGTACGATGGCGCAGCCTTGTGTGGGCCCCATAACAGAAAGCGATTGGATGAAGAAAATGACAAGTATAAGTTGTTTATAAATAACGACGTAGTTGTTATCGTTAATATTGTTGAAATACTCGGTGGTTAAAACACAGTAGCACACGGTATTGCACCAATTATTGATTCTTACGTAAGAAGGCACTACTCACTAATTGTTATAGTAATTACAGTTCAATATTTTATTTTATTGATTCAATAATGGCTGCGTTGATATTTTATTTTATTGTTGTTTCAATAATTGTCACTACACAGTATTTTCCATTATCGGAGCAATAATTCATATTATTTGAATAATATTATTAGATAACATTATTGACAAGCTTGGTCACCTAATTGCGCGTCAGTAAGGAGAAATCCTTATTGGAAAGCCCCCTCTTTCCTAGGAACTACCTGGTTGCCAGTATTGTGATTCTGTAATATTATTTATAAATAATTAATTACTGATTTATATGATGAGAAAAATATTTATTTTATGTGGATATAGATGGAGAAAGTTTTTAATGTGACAATTGTTGAAAATAGATATTTTAACTTTTTCTGATAAAATAATTCATTTAAATATATTATTATATTATAATAATATAATAATGGTGATATCTTTACAATGAATGTGGGATATATGAATATATGAGGAGAAAGAGTATTTTTGTTACTAAAAATATTTAAAACATATTTTTCATGTTTGTGGACCCCATTTCTTGGCTGAAATTTGATTATAGCCTGTAAAATCGTCTGTATGTGAATTTCGGTCAATTTTTGCTTGGAATTTGGAAAAACTTAAACTTACAAAGTTGTAGAGAATGCAATTTCCTAAGGAATGGACATAAGGTTTGAATTTGTCTGATAAAAGGGCTATTTATTGTGAATTATTGAAGTTCCAGTAAATCGGGTCTGAATCGATTTTTGGAGTTTTAAATATTTTTGTTTAGAAAAACGTTTTTGGTGATTTTATCACTTATATGGCTGATGTCTTGACCAAAAAAGTGGGCTAAGGAAAATTAATATAAATATATTAATATTTTATTAAATTTTCTAATTTGGTGTTCTAAGCATTTTCCTATAAATAGGGTGCTTAGGTTAGAATTGAAAATCACACCAGAAATAAGTTTTCTCTCTCTATATTATGGAGCGTATTCTTGTGAGTATTTTGATAGTTTGAGTGTTGCTATACAGTACAAGTTTCCTTCAGCACTATATCCAGTATTCTAGTAAGAAGAACTATTCTTTCGAGGTAAGGGATGTTATTATTTTTTTTTTAAATGATATTATTTCTTTCAATATCATTATGCCGGAATATTGACAAGATTTTTCTTGTGAAATTCTTGTCTTTTAGTGTCAAAGTTACTATTCACGTATACGACACTATTCACAGAAAAATTAAATTTTCTTTTTTCGTCCAAAATACCTATTATGGATACTAGCTTGGATTGTATACATGTTTTGATTATTCTTAAATTTTACTCCACTATGGTTATTTATGAGGTATTTTTGGACATGGATTAACTGAAATACGAATCCTTAATATTTATTCTTTTGTTTTATTGGATTCGTTTTCTTTAAAATATTTTTCATCATCCTCAGTCCTAAATGATGATATTACTGAATATCTTTGGCCTGTAGTGCAAAGATGGTTGATTTTCTTATGAATATCTTTGACCCGTAGTGCAAAGATGTACAGGTGTTAAGATAAACATGACCAACTGATGAATATCTTTGGCCTGTAGTGCAAAGATGAATATTTTATTTAAGATGTATATTGATTGATGTTACAGGGATAAAATATTGATGATGGATTTTTAAAATCTTAGAAGATAGTAGATTTCATTTTCTACGTAACTCTTCTAATAAATTGTTATTTTCGCTGCGAATATTGATTTAAAACTTGTTGTTTATTGTATTCTATCAGATTTTTCCTTGTTGAGAACTAATGATAATTTGTTCTATATTATCTTAGACATAATATTCCTTACTGGGCTAGTTGAGTTCACCCTTTTCCTTTTTGTTCCATTGTTCTTCTCAGGAGGTAAAATTTAGCGAGTACTAGTCGGGGGATAAAATAATGGTTCTAGAAGTTGTCTTAGTAGTCCTCACTATTTTATAAAATAGTGTATCAATAATTATAATGAGGACTTATTTGAATGTGGATATTGTCTAGATGACAATATTTGTATTTAAACTCACAGTTTATGTGTTGTCGTATTTTGCACGACAATTGTATTAATAAAGTTGTAGTTGTTTCTGTACCATGTATTTTGGCGACTCGGAATGGGTGTTGTATACCTATTTTTGGGGCGTCACGTAGCATTATTGGTAATGTCTAAAAAGTTCTGTCAAGGAGAGGTTTGGTCACCTAATTGCGCGTCAGTAAGGAGAAATCCTTATCGGAAAGCCCCATCTTTCCTAGGAGCGGTCTGGTTGTTATTTTTATGATTCTGTAATATTATTTGTGAATAATTATTTATTGATTTATATGATAAGAAAATATTTATTTGATGCGGATATAAATGATGGATTTATTTATGTGGTTATAAATGAAGGAATTAATGTTGAGGTGTTTTATCTGTATTTTTCGGATTGGAGGTATTAAAAGATTAAATCGGTGTTCTTAAAGCTCTATTGCGTGAGTTATAATTTTAATCCGACCGTTGGATCGTTGTGATTTTTGAATATGTTATACATATATAAGTTGAGTATATATCCACAAATTTTAAACAGTTAAAAATCAAAGTATGATTTGTTATGAATTTTAAGAGGTGTTGAAAATCATCTGTTTGTGGATTTCAGATATTTTCTTTCTGAAATTTGAAAAAACTTAAAGTTACAAAGTTGTAGAGAATTTGATTTCATATGGAATGGACATAAAATTCGTATTTTTCTGATAAACGGGCTATTTTCTATGAATTACTGAAGTTTCAAAAAATAAAATAATTTTTATTAATATAGGGTGGGACCCACTTTTGTTTTTATAAACATATGGGCTGCTTGGTAGTAAAAGTACAATAATACGCGTGGTTGCATAGTAGCACACGGTATTAATTATTAATATTTACGTGAGAAGTCACTCAGTTTTGTTCAGTTATTGCTACAGTAGTTGCTGCATAGTATCTCATGTTATTTGATTCAATTATTGTTGATTTATAAGTTTTGTTTTATTAGTATTATTAACGTAATAAAACAGAAAAACTTTTTATATAAAACAGAATACTTTTATAAAGTTATTCGTTTTATTAAGCTAATAGTAATTTTTTTATATAAAACAGAATACTTTTATAAAGTTGTCTGTTTTATTAGACAATAATTAGAATATATTATATTTTATTATGCATAGTATTTACATAGTGCCTGCATAGTATTTGCATAGTAAAATCTTTTATAAAGTTATTCATTTTATTAGATTATAAATAGAATATATTATATTTTATTTAAAAGATTTTGCTTTAAATATGGACCGTCAGATTAAAGTAAATCAATCTGGATCGTTCATGAGTTAGTTACTATGCAGTCCATTTTTCTATAAATAGAAGCTCATTCCTTCATTATTTTCTTACGAATTCACTGAAACTCTAGAGAGAGAAAACTATAGAGAGAAAGAAGAAAAGTATTCTGCTACTTCTATACTCTTATAACTAGTTTCTTTTACGGTAAAGGGTATTATTTCTTTTGTATTCATAAAGAGAACTTCTGTTATTCCATTCTTTATTATTCTATTGGAATAACCTGTATACGCGGACTACCCTATACTTGGTGAAATTCTTCTGTTATTCCATTCTTTGTTATTATGTTGGGATAACCTGTCTATGCGAAATACCTCATACATGGTGAAATTCTTCTATTATTTCATTCTTTATCATTTTGTTGGAACATCCTGTCTGTGCTTTACGCATGACCTGGTTCCGTTATTTATTATTCTGTTGGAATATCCTGTTTGTGCGTTTACGCCTGACTTGGTTCCATTACTTATTATTCTGTTGGAATAACCTGTTTGTGCAGTCTATCACACGCATGGTGAATTCTTCTGTTATTCCATTCTTTATTATTCTGTTGGAATAACCTGTCTATGTGGATTATCACATGCATGGTGAATGATCCTTCGTATTCATTCCTTATTAAATTGTGGAAATGATCTGTCTACGTGAATTACCGCATGGCGCGCGAAAATCCACTTCCAGTTTCATATATTCTATTATACTCAATTGGTTAAAGTTTTAGCTTTTATACTCCATGAAAATAGTGGAATATTCTTGATATTTGTGCTTCATCCAGTATCTTTTCATGGAAATATTCTTCTTAGCATTCTTGAATTTTACACCACAAAGCAGTTTCAGATTGACAATTTGAACGTTATAGATTATGGAATAAATTAATTCTTGAACTTGTTTTATTGAATTCTTATATTATTGTCATCATCCTCATGTTTATATTCTGTTGAAAGTCATCTGTGGCCTGTAGTGCATAGATGGACTTGGTATGATTATGACCAGGGATTATTCGGTATAATCATGACCGTAATGTTATAAATGATGTGGTAAAAGTCCTTTTGAACGTAGTGCATGGATGGACAGTTGTTGGCATGATCATGACCGTTGATGAATATACAAATATCTTTGGCCCGTAGTGCATGGAATTTGTGGTCGTTACCCTAATGAATATCCTTGGCCGTAGTGCAGGGATGATATGGATTATTTATTTAGTTGAGTCTCAGCGATAAAAGTGATGAAAAACTTTTTAAATCATAAAAGATAGTAGATTTTATTCTCTTCTTGACTCTTTTAATGGATTGCTTGTTCCGTTGCAGTTAAACTTGATGTCTATTGTATTTTATCAGTTTAACATTGTTGGAGACTGATGATAATTTATTCTGCATTATCTTAGTCATAATATTTCTTACTGGGCTAGTTGAGCTCACCCTTTCTTTCACTGTTCTCTTCAGGAAATGAGAACGTAGCTGGGACGAGTCGGGGATCGGAGTGATTGTCCGGATGATAGTATTAGCTAGTAGTTCTCACTATTCTGTAAAATAGTATGATAATAAATGTAACGAGGACTCTATTTGAGAATGGATATTGTCTAGAAGGCAATATTCCTGTTTAAAATCTCATTTATGTTTTGTCGTTTTTTTTACACGACAGTTGTATAATTAAGTTTTTATTTATATTTGTACCATGTATTTGGCGACTCAAGATATGTGATGTATACCTATTTTGGGGGCGTCACATATACTCAGTAAGTGGATGTGCACAACCCTATCTTATGATAACATGAGGTTGTATGTTATTAAACATCTTGTATGATAGTGGCAAAACACCCTTCCAAGGTTGGGTTCACCTCACCCTATTCGGTTCACCAAAATTAAATATCAAATGACGTATACAATACAACACACTTATCTAAGGGTCTCAATAAAATTATTTCCATACTATTTAGGGAGAACCTCAACAGCTATAGACCACAGTTCTATTCCCCTGTTATCCCCGCTCGACCCGAGAATACTCTTATTGCCTGAAAGGAATTGTGAAGCAAAAGGATGAGTACAACTAGCTCAGTAAATAATATCATGACTAAAGATAATTAAATTATCAACAGCCTTCGTCAGAATAAATCAGAGATTTAGAACATATGGTAGATAATAAAACTTTTCAACTATAGTTGCAGCGGAATAAAAAATCCATTAGAAGAGTCAAGTAGAACATAATGTCTACTATCTCCTCCAAAAAAAAGTCCATCTTTAATATTTCATTCATGTAATACTCATCAACTGTTCTTTGTTGTACCTAAGACAAAGAGAACTCTCATCACCTGTCTTTTCCTGAACCACCAAAGGTTATAGTTAAATTCACAATTCATATTTATAATCATGTAAATCAACAGTTTCTCCTTGTCACAAAGGCTTAATAGAACGTTTACTCAATATCCTTACCCCAAGGGCTAAAGATATTCAAATGTAATAACAATGACCATACCAATAAATTGTCTATCTTTCCACTATAGGCCAAAGATATTCAACTATAAAACCAATGATCATGAACATACCAATCAATTATCTGTCAGTCCTCTAAGGCCAAAGACATACAACTGTTAACTAATGGTCATGATCATGCCAATCACATTATCGAATTATCCTGCACTATGGGCCAAGGATATTCGTTAGTATCACTAGTGCTCATGATCATGTCATACACCTGTCCATCTTTGCACTACGGGCCAAAGCTATCAATCAACAGTTCATCTTTGCGCGTAAGCCAAAGATATATAATTGTAAAATCAATAATCAAAAGTCCATCTTTGCACGTAAGCCAAAGATTTACAACTGTAAAACTAATAATCAACAGTCCATCTATGCACGTAAGCCAAAGATGACTTTTATCACAATATAAGCATGAGGATGATGACAATGATATAAACATTAATCAAACGAAATCAAGGATAAATATTAAGGACTTTAAATTTATCCAGAGTTTAAAAATATCCAAATTGTCAACATGATACTGCTTTTTAGAGTAAAATTCAAGAATAATATTTATGTACCAAAAATAATTTGGACAGAAAAGAAATATATTTTTTGGGTAAATAGTACCCTGTGAATAGTATCTTATGAATAGTACTTCAGGAATAGTACCCCATAAATAGTACCCTGGCATGAAAAGTGCCCCAAATACTCGAGTGAATAATATTCGGGTGAATAGTAATTTGGGTGAATAGTAACCTATGAATAGTAACTTGTGAATAGTACTCCGACATGAAAAGTGCCCCGAATACCCAAGTGAATAATACTAGAGTGAATAGTAACCAGGTGAATAGTAATCTGTGAATAGTAACTCATAAAAAAAATACCAAAGAAAATGATATTCCATGACGAGTACAAAAGAAATGATATCTCATACGAGTATAATAGAATATACGAAACTGTAAATGGATTTTCACCCGCCATGCGGTAATCCACGTAGACAGATCATTTCCACAATTTAATAAAGAATGAATACGAAGGATCATTCACCATGCATGCGGTAATCCACATAGACAGGTTATTCTAACAAAATAATAAAGAATGGAAAAACAAAAGAATTCACCAGGCATGCAGTAGTCCGCGTAGACATGTTATTCCAACAGAATAATAAATAATGGAACCAGGTCATGCGTAATTCGCACAAACAGGATATTCCAACAAAATAATAAAGAATGGAACCAGGTCATGCATAATTTGCATAGACATGATATTCCAATAGAATAATAAAGAATAGAATAACAACAGAATTCACCAGGCATGCGATAGACCACACAGACAGGTTATTCCAACAGAATAATAAAGAATGGAATAACAGAAGAATTTGACCATGTGTGCAATACTTCGCATAGACAGGTTATTCCAACATAATAATAAAGAATGGAATAACAGAAGAATTTCACCATGTATACGGTAGTCCGCGTATACAGGTTATTCCAACAGAATAATAAGGAATGGAATAACAATAGCTCTCTTCATGAATACGAAAGAAATAATACCCCTTACTATAATAATAATATGCCTTACCTTAGAAGAAAACTAAATACTGGAATAGTGAGGTAGCAAACTTCTCTTCTTCTTTCTCTCTATAATTTCTCTCTATAATAATTGTTCTATGGCTTTAGTGAATTGGTGAACAATAATGAAGGAATGAGCTTCTATTTATAGGAAAACATAGTTTCGATATTTGCACATTTGGGGCTCGAAATACTATAGTATAATACCCTCATTTTTCTTTCATTTTTAATTTAGTCCTGCAAGTATTATCAAACTTTCATCACCTCCCCTAATAGTAAATCATATGAATCAATAGTAAATCATGTGAATCAATAGTTTTAGACATGTGAAAATATGAATTACAGTATAGTACCTCCATCTATACCTCCATTTTTAACTTAGTCATATAAGTATTATCAATCTTGCACCAACTCCTCTAATAGTAAATGAATGTGTATCAATAGTACACACATGTGAACAAATAGTTATAATCATGTGAATTAATAGCAATTAATTGCTCATTTATCGGGTTAATTAACTGATTGGTCAATATAACCTCCAGACATCAATTATTATCGAAATAAATGTCGATTTTCACTAACACTATTAATTCCAACACAATGGAACTATCAATTTCATCTTTAATTAACACAAACTTATTCATCATTAATATTATAATGCATAATATTTAACAATCAGGTCGTTCCCATGAAAGAGGGGGCTTTCCGATAAAGATTTCTCCTTATTGGCACGCAATTAGGTGACTAAACCTCTCCTTGACAGAACTTCTAGACATTGTCAATATTGCAAATAATAATATGAATAACTTTGTCCATCTCAATTATTGATTTAATAATGTAACATATTATGCAGATGATACTGTGACAATAGTTAAATCAATATTATGAGAGATATGATGTAGCAATTACTGTAGCAATAATTGAGTATAATTGAGTGACTTCTTACGTAAACATCAATAATCAATACCGTGTTCTACTATACAACCACGCGTATTACTGTACTTTTACTACCGGGTAGTTCAACAGTTTAACGGTAAATTTTTCGCCGTTATTTTTATAAAAAGATAATTTTGTCATTTTCTAAATACGACAATACTTCCATTGGGGGGTCCACCAATGATTATGCCGTCGTACGAATATTCTCTGTGACAATGAATATTCCCCCAACCAATCAAATATTTCCCGACACAACGAATAACAACTTGTTTACTTTGTAAAATTTTCAAATATCACCCTTAACTTTAACCCTTTCTCAATTTAACCATTTACTAAATAAAATAATAATTATAAGAAAATTTGTCAGGAATAAACATATGAATGTTATTCCTACTTATATATGATTTGATTATGATATATATGAATGAATATGCAAGTATGTTTGCATGAAGAAAATCTGTTAAGTCCTTTGATAGATAATAGAAATATATGTACAAGGACTTAGAATGAATTGATCAAAAATGTTAGGTTGATCCTACATAAGCAAAACGGCTTTGTAAAGTCCTTAAAAAGAAATGATGTACAAGGACTATAAATATAGAAAGATCAAGCTTGTTAGGTTGATCTTATGATGTAATAGATAGGCTTGTCTGATCGTCGAGCACTGCACCAGAAGTCGTAGTCTGCCAGGAGAGTCAAAGTCAACTCGGGAGCTATCGAGGCAGAATAGGAGTATGCAAGATAGTGAGATCTCAGAGTTCATAGACTTTCAGGGGAAACGAAGAAGGATCGTAGTGTGTCGAGAAGAGCCTCCTCGAGATCGTAGTGTACTGAGGAATTCATGTTCTGAATCGTAGAGACAACCTGCCTATAAGCCGAACGACAATCTGCCGAAGCTAAGTATGAAATGCACTCTACGCTCAGAGTCGTAGAGTCTAGCGATGCCGAAGTCAAAGACAAGGATCGTAGACCACACTCTGCAATCGTAGAGTCTACTGAACAAATGCAGAGATCGTAGTCGGACAAGATCAGATGAAGACAACAAGCTCAAGGCAGAAATCGTAGAGTATCAAGATCTGATCTTCGGGAACGAAGTGTTTGCACAGCCGAAGCTGAATCGTAGAGTGCAGAACTACGACTCCAACAGTAATGCTCACAATTCTAAGTCAGAATCGTAGAGCAGATACGGTTCTCAACGAATGAGCACTCCCAGTATATCCAAAGGTACGAAGCCTCTGGTTGGCACTGCAAAGATGTAAACCACAGTAAGGGAACCAGAGAGCACTCAACGAATGGCATGCAGGCTAGCAGAAGAAGTAAGCACCAAACCAATCAGCATCAAGATTGAGTTGAAAGGTCGTTTGTGATGAAGTCTTCCACAAGATGATTCAAATAAGACTTCAGCAGTTGACTAAGGAAAAGTCAGCTAATGCAGTTCCTATCAAGAAAAAAGAAGACAACGATCTTGGAAGCAACCAGGATCGTAGTGCTTGTCAGACAAAGAAAGAACTGATGGAAGGTGAACTGAGATACTGGTCAGCTTCTGAAGAGCAAGGCTAAAGTGATTAAGTGCAGGGTCAGTTCATTAATGATAAGTGAGCGGAAGATCACCAGGAGAAAGCAAGCTGAACGCGCCACAAATCTGAAGTGTCTTGATATTCAGAAGGGAACCAGAGCAAGGAATTAGGCCATCAGTATTTGAGAACAGTCAAAGAAAACAGAAGTATTGAAGCACTGCACAATACAAGGAAGAGGTGTTCTACATTGAAGATCCAATCAACACTCTTCAAGATCGTAGTGTTGTCTCCACCAGTCAACAAGACACTACGATCTGGTCCCTGAAGACGTGCATCAGAATCGTAGAGCTCGGATACCTGAAGATTGAGGCATTGGCAACGGTTCAATCTGAAGGGTAATTCGGACAAGTGCTTATTGAGAGCATCGATGCAAAAGGACAACCTCTGATCAAGAAATCAGAAGAAATAAAGTCTTCGACCTGCCCAGGACAGTAAAGTGATACATCTGACAGGGTAGGTGAAAAAAGTAGACTGCAAGTCAGAAAAAGTATGTCATGTCACATCAAGTAGCCTACATCAAGCAACTTGGGATCTGTGAAGACATTTGAATAGCTTCCAACGGCTACTTTCTAACGAAAGTATTGGGAAGGTGTATAAATATAGAAGAGCTTCAAAGATCAAAGGTTGCTGGAAGAGTTGAGTTTTGGAGAGAAGGTGGACTGATCGAATCAAGTAATAGTAAGTCCAGAGACTCACTCTATGATCCACCAAGAACACTCAAAAGTCAGATCAAGCAAGAAGTAGAAGTGTGAGTTCTACTATGTAGAAGTGAGAGTTCTACTACATGAAGAGTGTTCTGAACTGTCGAGAGAAAGAAGAGCATCATGCCATCTGGATGTCCATCATGAGAAGACTCTAAGTACAATAGAGAAGAGCTTACGGTCATCTTAGTAAGTCCATCATGGGAAGTCATCGAGTAGCAAGAAGGGAGATCACAAAAGCCATCTTGGTGTCAAGCTTGAGAAAGATTCTAGGTACCTTGCAGAAGAGCTTACAGTCATCCTAGAAGCCTCTCATGTGCAGCCATCAAGTACCAAGGAGAATGATCTTCAAGGCAGTTCATCAAGGGGTCATCCGGAGTAGTTGAGCCACCTAAGAAGCTGAGTATCATGCAACACTCAACTGCTCTTCAAGGATGATCAAGCCGAAGCTACTAAAGATAGAAGATATTCAGAGCATGAAGACATCTTAGCAGCTCAGCACTGACTCCAACAACAACAACAACAACTCAAGAAGCCAGGGCCTGAGAGGTCCTTGTCCAAAGGGACTAAACAAAGCAGGGCCAAAGGGTCCTTGTCCAAAGGGACTAAATGAAGTTCCAAGCCTGTTGGGCTTGAAGATTTCCTAGGGAACTAGAGGAGTCCCAAGGCTGCTGGCCTTGAAGAGTTCTTAGTGAACTGAAGTCCCAAGGCTGCTGGCCTTGAAGGAATCGTAGAGATTCAGGGTGCTGCCCTTCTTTAGTAGAAATCCTGCTAGTTGAAAGCAGAAGAGTGGATTAGGAGCTTCAGTCTCTGAACAACTTAAAACCCCTTGTGTCTTTTACATTATGTCATTTACATTATGTCTATAACTGCTATAACTGCTATGTATGTTTTAACTGCTTACAACTAAACTAACCCAACGAACAATGTTTGTATGATTATGAATATGTCAATGAAGGAGGGAAATCTTTTACTTATTCCGCTGTGCTTGAAAAGATTCTATGTTTGTCATATAATCTAATATGAACAATACATCATAAACCAGAAAAGTATTTTAAAAGAAAAGAATCTATTCAACCCCCCTTCTAGATCTATTGTGCCCTCTGGGATCTAACAAAATTGAATACTTTCATTTCATAATTTCGGGATCTCACATGTGAGACTAGAACTAGGAAGGGAGAGACGGGTAAATCCTTTGCCAGTGTGTTCTACCTAAACTTATTTGTTGGTCAGTCATAATATAGAGATATTATGTGATATGTTAATTTATTTAATTAACCCTTGTTTTATGGCAGTATTTAAGAATGGCTGCTGAGAATGTTAACAATGGTGTGTATGAGACTGTGGAACAACCTTTAGTCACAAACCAGGAGAATGTGCAACAGGAAGGCACTATTCCTGTTATAAATAACACTACCGAGCAAACGATGAATGATGGAATATTTAGGAGCTTTTTGCAGTTCATGCAAAATCAGACGAGGGAGACTCGTGTACAAAATACGGGTGGAAATGATAGCAACACGCGATTTGTCACAGCCAAACAGTTCAAGGAGTTGGGACCACCAGAATTCTGGGGAAAGCCGGATCCGATTAAGGTGGAGACGTGGGTCAAACAAATTACCAAGATATTCAATGTCTTGGGATACACAAAGGAACAGAAGGTTCCATTCGCCACTTTTATGTTCCGTAATAAGGCAGATTACTGGTGGGAATTTGTAAAACGTACCCATCCAGTTGCACTCAGCATGTCATGGGAGACATTTAAGGAAATGTTTAACGACAAGTACTTTCCTGAAAGTATTCGTCATATGAAGGAAGTGAGGTTTATTAGACTGGAACGAAATAACATGACGGTGTCCCAGTACGAGGCGAAGTTCGCAGAGTTATCCAGGTTTGCACCTCATTTGGTGGAGAATGAGGAACGTATGACACGGATGTTTCTGATAGGTCTGAAACTCGATATATGTCAATATCTCATTTCTCATAAATTTTCTCTGTATTCAGACGTTGTCAACATGGCTCAATTATTAGAGCGAGATAATGAGTACGTTCAACCGAGGGACAATAACCAGGGTCAGACCGGTGACAGTAGTCATAGGAGCAATGATAACCAGCGGAAAGGAAATAATTAAGATAAAAGCGGTAATCACTCTGGTGGTAATCGTGGCCATAATAATAGAAGAAGCGAGTCGGGAGGAGATTTTAAAAAGAGAAGGTACAATAACGACAATGTGAAGACGGCAGCATCAGCAGCAACTGTCTCTAATGGAGGAGAACGACCACTGGTCGTATGCTATAAATGCGGGAAAGAGGGACATATCATCCCAAACTGCCCATAACAGTTCAAGGTATGTTATAATTGTGAAAAAGAAGGACATATCGCTCTAGATTGTACTATAGCAAAACCAAGTTCAGCGGAGATGGTGACTCAAAAGGTTGTCCCAGAAAAGTCAAAGTCAACGGTTCCTGGAAGAGCATTTGTCGTGACTGGCCAAAACGCGAGAAACCTGAACGAGTTGATCACGGGTAAACTTATCATAAACTCTTGCGAAGTTTATACCTTACTAGATACCGGTTCTACCCATTCTTTTATCTCTCCTGCTTGTGCTTAACGTTTAAACTTGACTCCGGAAGAAATTAGACTTTGATATATCAGTGGAGACTCCGTTAGGAGAAACTTTTGTTACATCCACTGTTTATAAATCTTGCTCAATCCAATTTGGCACTATCATATTACCTGTTGATCTTATCTCTTTAAAGATACTTGCATTTGATGTGATTTTAGGAATTGATTGGTTAACCACTCATCGTGCCAAAATTGATTATTTTCGTAAGGTTGTTAGTTTTCATATTCCTAACCAACCTGTTATGCAAATTCAAGCAACTAAACCAATAAAATCAGTCACTGTCATATCAAGCCATAAAGCTATTCGTTTATTGAAAAATGGATGTCAAGCTTTCTTAGCCTATGTTATAGATTTGAACAAAGACAAGTCAGATTTGAATAATATTTCTGTTGTTAGAGAATTTCCTGATGTATTTCCTAAAGAACTTCTTGGTCTACCCCCTATAACGTGAAGTTAAATTCTTTATTGGCTTTGAACCGGGTACAAAGCCCATTTCTAATACCCCATATTGAATGGCTCCTATTGAACTTTAGGAGTTAAAAGTCCAACTACAGGAGTTATTAGACATTAGTTTCATTCGTCCTAGTACATCTCCTTGGGGTGCTCCTGTTTTATTCATAAAGAAGAAAGACGGGAGTATGCGATATTGTAATGACTACCGAGAATTAAACCATGTCACCATCAAGAATAGGTATCTGTTACCTCACATTGATGACCTGTTTGACCAGTTACAAGGAACACAATTCTTTTCAAAGATCGATCTTCGTTCTGGATATTATCAGCTAAACATTAAAACTGAGGATATTCCAAAGACTGCCTTCAGAACTCGGTACGGGCATTATGGATTCTTAGTCATGTCTTTTGGATTGACTAATGCTCCTACTACTTTCATGGATATGATGAACTGAGTATTCAAGGAATATCTGGATCAGTTCGTTGTTATCTTTATTGATGACATCCTAATCTATTCTAAAAGTCGTGAAGATCATGAGCACCATTTGAACCTGATACTTGAAAGGCTTCATGAAAATAAGCTATATGCCAACCTGAAGAAATGCGAGTTTTTGGCTTGAGGAAGTTGCACTCCTTGGGCACGTGGTGTCAAAACATGGAGTATCTGTTGACCCGACGAAGATTGAAGCAATACAAAGTTGGGAGCAACCGAAGTCGGTGACTGAAGTGCGTAGCTTTCTAGGCTTAGCTGGTTATTATCGGAGATTCATGGAAGGAATTTTCCCGAATCGCTACTCCGTTAACTCAGCTGACTCGGAAAGATACAAAATTTGTATGGAGCGAGGAATGCGAGAAGGGTTTCCAAGAGCTCAAGAGGAGACTCATTTCGGCACCTGTTCTAGCAATACCATCTGGTTCGGATGGATTTGTTATCTACAGCGATGCTTCAGGTAAAGGGTTAGGATGTGTTCTCATGCAACATGGGAAAGTCATAGCCTATACCTCACGACAACTCAAAGAATATGAGAGGAATTATCCTATTCATGATCTGGAGTTGGCAGCAGTCGTATTCACATTAAAGCTGCTCAAGCTACGGACCTGGGGCTGACGTGTGACGCCCCCAAAATAGGTATACATCACCTATTCTGAGTTATCAAATACATGGTACAGAATACAAATACAATCTTAAATATACAACATGAGTTGTGAGTTTAAATGCAAACGTTGTCTTCTAGACAGTATTCCAAACTCAAAATATGTCCTTAATACATTTATTAACACACTATTTTATAGAATAGTGAGGACTACTAATGCTATCCTCTGGACCATCACTCCGTTCCCCAACTAGTCCCTGCTACATTCTCATTTCCTAAAGAGAACAATGAAAGTAAAATGGTGAGCTCAACTAGCCCAGTAAGAAATATTATGACTAAGATAATGCAGAATAAATTATCATTAGCCTTAAACAATGTTAAACTGATACAATATAACAAACATCAAGTTTAACTGCAGCGGAATAAGCAATCCATTAAAAGAGTCAAGTAGAGAATAAAATCTACTATCTTTTATGATTTAAAAGGTTTTTCATCACTTTTATCGCTGAGACTCAGCTTAATAAATAATCCACATCATCGAATCACCCCTGTACTACGGCCAAAGATATTCTTTAGTATCACGATCACAAATTATCCATGCACTACGGGCCAAGGACATTCATGTATTCATTAATGGTCATGATCATGCCAACAACTATCCATCAATGCAATACGGGCCAATGAGGACTTTTATCACATCATTTGTAACATTACGGTCATGATTATACCGAATAATCCCTGGTCATAATCATAACAAGTCCATTGATAAGTGGTATTTATACCTACTTATGGAATATAAATTCACGCGAACTATGCCCATCTCAAGTACATTTTATTGTGTTTTAGTTGTATTTTATGATATTTTGCATTGCACTTACTTAAAACTCATTTTGGTAAATAAGTGCAGGAATCAGCCTAATTTGGTGGTATTAGAGGGCACGAGGCTAATGGATGTGTGAAGGCGAGGCACAAGCAGGGATATGCATGACATAAAGGTACTATGGAGCAAGGAGACCAAACATGGAAGGAATGAGTAGCAGGACAAAGCGACAACAACAACAACATTGCAGAGCCAGAACCAGAATCCACAGACTGTGAGCCGCGCGGCCGCACAACATATTAGGCGTGAGGGTGCACGCCTGCGCGAGAGGTCGGCTAGACATCCTGACTTTCTGCAAGTCTCGCGCCCGCGCGAGAAACACACTGGAGGAGCGCGCGGCCGCGCACGATGGCTGCTGATGCTGAGCTGTTTATTTTAATTTCCAATTTTTAAGGGTTGTAATTGGTTTTAAACGATAACTAACTGGTGTCAGACATAACATTCATAACTTTTAGCGTATTTTCATCGTAGAAACTAGGGTTTACACATTGGGAGAGATTCCATGTGACGCCCCCAAAATAGGTATACATCACCCATTCTGAGTCGTCAGATATCACTCTATAAAAATAAAATACAAACTTCATTTATACAACTGTTGAATTATCGTGCAGAGTACGACAACAGATAAGCTGTGAGTTTCAATACAAAATCTATGTAACTCTCATGGTGCCATGACCACCACACCTTACAAAGGTATTTTACATAAAAATATAATCAAAAACTGTTTTAGAAATTAAAATCTTTGGAAAGTACTCAAGGAAACCATCATACATGGGAGGCCATGCGTCTAGGTTATGATAGATATCATATGTTCACAGAATTATCCTTGGTTGACCCAATAGACCCCAAAGAAAAATGAGAATATTACTATCATCTTCTATCCAATGGCGAGTCTTCTCCTGACAGATAACTATCTCCACTGTCTCCAAGTGAAAATTATGTTTCAAATAAACTCCAAGATCATATAGGTAGTGCTCGTAGATATACTCAGCAAGTGGATGTGCACAACCCTGTCTTATGATAACACGAGTTTGTATGTTATTAGACATGCTGTATGATAGTGGCAAATCACCCTTCTAAAGTTGGGTTCGCCTCACCCTATTTGATTCACCAAATATAACTATTAAATGTCGTATAAAATATAACACACTTATCTAAGTTCTCAATGAAATTATTTCCACACTGATTAGGGAGAACCTCAACAGCTATAGACCACCGTTCTAATCCCCTGTTACTTCCGCTCGACCCAACTACACTCTTATTACCTGAAAGGAATTGTGAAGCAAAAGGGTGAGCACAACTAGCCTAGTAAAGAATATCATAACTAAAGATAATTTAATTATCAATAGCTTTTATCAATAATAAATCAGAGATTTAGAACATATGGTAGATGATAAAAATTTTCAATCATAGTTACAGCGGAACGAGCGATCCATTAAAAGAGTCAAATAGACCATCAGGTCTATTATCTTCTCCATGTTAAAAGTCCACCAATAATGTTTTATCCCTGTAACATCAATCAACAATTCTTGTCCACAATCATATGAATAACTCATAATCATAATTGTGGTTTCAAATTCCATTTCTCATCCAGGACGAAGATAATTTTTATTACCTGTATTTACCTGAAACATCAAAAATTATGGTTATACCTAATCAGAATTTTTGCTCATAATCATACTAATAAATTCATCTTTGCACTACGGCCAAAGATATACAACTGTATAACCAGTAACCAACAGTTCATCTTTGCACTACATGCCAAAGATATATAACTGTAAAACCAATAATGTTGAGACTCAGCTTAATAGTATCACGACCACGAATTATGTATGCACTACGGGCCAAGGATATTCGTGTTTGCAATTACAGTCATGGTTATACCGAATAATCCCTGGTCATAATCATACCAAGTCTATCTATGCACTACGGCCAAAGATGACTTTTACCACATCATTTGTAACATTATGGTCATGATTATACTGAATAATCACTGGTCATAATCATACCAAGTCCATCTATGCACGTAAGCCATAGATGACTTTCAACACAATATAAGCATGAGGATTATGACAATGATATAAATAATCAATCAAACGAGATAAATGATAAATAAACACTTATAATATAATTTATCCAGGGTTCAAGAATATTCCAATGTTATCAATCACTTAATAATCTCATAATCTAATATCATTAATATTATAACAATATTTTAATCACTTCTTAAACTTATAAACAATTTATTTCCATTATTTATGTTTTACCATATAATGCATTTAATCATTCAAAAATGCCATACTCATAAGATATCATCCCCAATGATTAAATCCCTCATCAAAAAAATATGCATATACCCTATATAGGATTCCCTAGCCATAAAATCCTATTTTCAAATTTTGTTACTTCACATAACATATTTAACTCATTTACTCATAACTAGATCATTTTCATGAAAAATACTAAATCAGTTCCAAAAATATTTCTTTTCTGGGATTTAGCATAATATAGTCCCATAATGAAAATATATTTTTCTCGAAATTTTTAAAATTATTTACTATTTTTCAAAAATCAATTTCTAATTAATTCCTTAAGAAATTACCAACCTCAAGATTAACTCCAAAAATTCCCAAATCTTGGCAGAATCTTACACATGTTAACATGAGCTTCCAGTTTAAATTTCATGGTCATCGGAGTTATAGAACTTCGGTTATAGCGTTTTTCGTCAGAAAAACCTAAATATTGAAATGGTCATAACTTGCTCATTTTAAGTCGGAATGAGATCATTTTTGGACAGGATGTTTCTTATACCATATACTTTCATGTCCCAAAAGGCCAAAATTTTTTTCATAATTTAAGTGGCCGAAACAGCCCCTTAAAGTTTCTAGGCCGTAGCATTTTTGGTTTTTACAGCTTTGCACTCCTTTGCTAAAATCAGTCCACACTAAAATTTACAACACCTTTTCCAGTGATTCCACTTGAAGATGCTACAAAACTCATAGATCTAACTCTAGCACTTGACCACACTCAAAAATTCGAAATATAATAGGAGATATGGTCAATTGAATTTTATGTTCCGTTTTCACCAAAATATGATTTTCAACCCTTTATGATTTCTAATAAACTTTCATGTTTTCACGTAATAACCAACATAACCTATCATAATACTTACTAATACCATATATACCCATGATTTTCATTAATCCAATGCTTTTATTATGACTCTCATCATAATCAACGTAAACAGATCATTTTCATAATTTAATAAGGAATGAATATAAAGGATCATTCACCATGCATGTGGTAACCCACATAGACAGGTTATTCCAACAGAATAATAAAGAATGGAATAACAAAAGGATTCACCATGCATGCGATAAAGACCGCACAGACAGGTTATTCCCAACAGAATAATAAAGAATGGAATAACAACACACATCACAAGGTATACGGTAATCCGCGTATACAAGTTATTCCAACAGAATAATAAAAAATGGAAGAACAACAGACTTCACCAGGTATACGGTAATCCGCGTATACACATTATTCCAGCAGAATAATAAAGAATGGAATAACAACAGACATCACCAGGTATATGGTAATCCGCGTATACAGGTTATTCCAACAGAATAATAAAGAATGGAATAACATAAAGATTTCACCAAGTACAGGGTATGCCGCGTATACAGGTTATGTATAGGGTATGCCACATATATAGGTTATTCCAACAGAATAATAAAGAATGGAATAACATAAGGATTTCACCAAGTACAGGGTATGCCGCTTATACAGGTTATGTATAGGGTATGCCTCATATACAGGTTATTCCAACAGAATAATAAAGAATGTAATAACATAAGGATTTCACCAAGTAAAGGGTATGCCGCTTATACATGTTATGTATAGGGTATGCCTCATATACAGGTTATTCCAACAGAATAATAAAGAATGTAATAACATAAGGATTTCACCAAGTAAGGGTATATCGCATATACAGGTTATGTGTAGGGTATACCTCATATACAGGTTATTCCAATAGAATAATAAAGAATGGAATAACAGAAGTTCTCTTCATAAATAAGAAAGAATAACACCCCTTACTATAATAATATTATCCCTTACCGTAAAAGAAACTAAAAATAGAAGTAGTGAAGTAGCAGAATACTCTTCTTCTTTCTCTCTATAATTTTCTCTCTCTAGAGTTTCAGTAAATTCGTAAGAAAATAATGAAGGAATGAGCTTCTATTTATAGAAGAATGGAATGAATAGTAACTGATTCATGAATGGTCCAGATCGATTTACTTTTAAACGAACGATCCAGATCGATTTACTATTAAAACTTAAAGCAACGGTCCATACTGATTTACTATTAAAACTTGAAACCAGCGATCCATATTGATTCACTATTATAACTTTCCACCAGCGGTCCATATTGATTCATTCAACCAACGGTCTGAAAAATTAGTACACCTCATCATAGAATACTATTGTACCCAAATACCTGAATGTATAACGCTAGAGTGAATAGTAACTCGTGAATAGTAACTCATGAATAGTAACTCGTGAATAGTAAATCTAACACAAAAAGTGTTCCAAATACTCGAGTGAACAATACTAGAGTGAATAGTAATTTGGGTGAATAGTAACTCGTGAATAGTAACTCCAACACAAAAAGTGTCCCAAATACTCTCCAGACATCAATTATTGATTTAACAATATAACAAATAATACATATGATACTGTGATAATAATCGAATCAATAATATGAGAGATATGATGCAGTAATTACTATAGCAATAATGCAGTATAACTGAGTGACTTATCACATAAGTATCAATAATCAATACAGTGTGCTACTATGCAACCATGCGTATTACCGTACTTTTACTACCGGGTAGTTCAACAGTATCAACGATAAAACCTCTGCCATTATTTTCATAAAATATTTTTATCGTTTCCTAACTACTACAATTCTTCTGTTGTGGGTCCACCAATGATTGTGCCGTCGTACGAATATTCCCCGACAAAAAGAATATTCCCCGACCAATAGAATATTTATAACAACATGCATTCTTTGCAAAATTTTCAAATACTACCCACAACTATAACATTATCTCAAATTCACACCTTAATATTTTTAAAAAATATTTCGAGAAATTTAAATATTTATTTATAAAATCTGGGGTCTCAAAATCTCCCCTCCTTATGAAATTTTGCTCTCGAAATTTACGTACCTGGTAGTTCGAAGAGATGAGAATACCTTGCTTTCTTTTCGGATTGTACCTCCCCGGTTATATCCTCTGTATCATAATTTTTTCATTTCTCATCTCCCTAATATCAGATATCATTCTAGAATATATCGTCAAAACAAAGGTCAATTGACATATCATAAATTGTCAACTTATCAAATAAAAATGTTTGCTTAGGTAAGTCACACACTAGCAAATATAACTAGTCTCTCCCCTCCTAGTTCTAGACTCATATCTCCGCCAGCGACCATATCCCTAAGCTTTGATACCAAATGTGACGCCCCCAAAATAGGTATACATCACCCATTCTGAGTCGCCAATTATCACTATATAAAAATCAAATACAAACTTCATTTATATAACTGTTGAATTGTCATACAGAGTACGACAACAGATAAGTTGTGAGTTTCAATACAAAATCTATGTAACTCTCATGGTGCCACGACCACCACACCTTAAAAAGGTATTTTACATAAAAGTATAATCAAAAACTGTTTTAGAAATTAAAATCTTTGGAAAGTACTCAAGGAAACCTTCATACATGGGAGGCCATGCGTCTAGGTTATGATAGATATCATATGTCCACAAAATTATCATTGGTTGACCCAATATACCCCAAAGAAAAATGAGAAGATTACTATCATCTTCTATCCAATGGTGAGTCTTCTCTTGACAGATAACTATCTCCACTGTCTCCAAGTGAAAATTATGTTTCAAATAAACTCCAAGATCATATAGGTAGTGCTCATAGATATACTCAGCAAGTGGATGTGCACAACCCTGTCTTATGATAACACGAGTTTGTATGTCATTAGACATCCTGTATAATAGTGGCCAATCACCCTTCCAAAGTTGGGTTCGCCTCACCCTATTTAATTCACCAAATATAACTATTAAATGTCGTATAAAATACGACACACTTATCTAAGTTCTCAATAAAATTATTTCCATACTGTTTAGGGAGAACCTTAACAGCTATAGACAACCGTTCTAATCCCATGTTACCTCCGCTCGACCCAGCTACACTCTTATTACCTGAAAGGAATTGTGAAGCAAAAGGGTGAGCACAACTAGCCCAGTAAAGAATATTATAACTAAAGATAATTTAATTATCAATAACTTTTATCAATAATAAATCAGAGATTTAGAACATATGGTAGATGATAAAACTTTTCAACCATAGTTGCAGTTGTAAGACCCCAACTTTTATGAATAAAGATTAATTTTCTATAAATATTATTTTTAAATATTAAGGTATGAATTTGAAATAATATTATAGTTGTGGGTAGTATTTATAAATTTTGCAAAGTACGCAAGTTGTATTATAAATATTCGATTGGTCGGGGAATATTCGTTTTAGCAGAGAATATTCGTACAATGGCGCAATCATTGGTAGACCCCACAACGGAATTATTGTCGAATTAAGAAAATGTCAAAATTATCTTTTTATAAAATAACGGCGGAAGTTACCGTTGATACTGTTGAACTACCCGGTAGTAAAAGTATAGTAATACGCGTGGTTGCATAGTAGCACACGGTATTGGTTATTGATGCTTACGTAATAAGTCACTCAGTTATACTGCATTATTGCTACAGTAATTTCTGCATCATATCTCTCATATTATTGGTTCGATTATTGTCACAGTATCATCTGCATTATTTGTTATATCGTTAAATCAATAATTGAGGTCTGGAGAGTATTTGTGACACTTTTTGTGTCAGAGTTACTATTCATGAATTACTATTCACGAGTTACTATACACGAGTTACTATTCACGAGTTACTATTCATGAGTTACTATACACGAGTTACTATTCACGAGTTACTATTCACCCAGTTACTATTCACTCTATTATTGTTCATTCGGGTATTTGGGTACAATATTATTTCATGAGGAGATGTGCTAATTTTTCAGACCGTTGGTTGAATGAATTAATATGGACCACTGGTGGAAAGTTATAATAGTGAATCAATATGGGTCGCTGGTTTAAAGTTTTAATAGTAAATCAGTATGGATCGTTGTTTTAAGTTTTAATAGTAAATCGATTTGGATCGTTCGTTTAAAAGTAAATCGATCTGTACCGTTCATGAATAAGTAACTATTCATTCCATTCTTCTATAAATAGAAGTTCATTCCTTCATTATTTTCTTACGAATTCACTGAAACTCTAGAGAGAGAAAATTATAGAGAGAAAGAAGAAACTCTGCTACTTCACTACTTCTATTTTCAGTTTCTTTTACGGTAAGGGGTGTTATTCTTTCTTATTCATGAAGAGAACTTCTATTATTCCATCCTTTATTATTCTGTTAGAATAACCTGTATACGCGGCATACCCTATACATAACATGTATAAGCGGCATACCCTTTACTTGGTAAAATCCTTATGTTATTCCATTCTATATATTCTGTTGGAATAACCTGTATACGCGGCATACCCTATACATAACCTGTATAAGCGGCATACCCTTTACTTGGTGAAATTCTTATGTTATTCCATTCTTTATATTCTGTTGGAATAACCTGTATGCATGGCATACCCTATACATAACCTGTATAAGCGGCATACCCTTTACTTGGTGAAATCCTTATATTATTCCGTCATTTATATTCTGTCGGAATATCCTGTCGGTGTGAATTTTACCTGACCTGGTTCCAATATTTATTATTCCGTATTTAATATTCTGTCGGAATATCCTGTCGGTGTGAATTTTACCTGACCTGGTTCCAATATTTATTATTCCTCATTTTATATTCTGTCAGAATATCCTGTCGGTGTGAATTTCACCTGACCTGGTTCCATTACTTATTTCGTGTTTATTATTCTGTTGGAATAACATGTCTATGCGAAGTAACGCATGCTTGGTGATTTCTGTTGTTATTCCATTCTTTATTATTCTGTTGGAATAACCTGTTTATGTGAAGTACCGCATGCATGGTGATTTCTGTTGTTATTCCATTCTTTATTATTCTGTTGGAATAACCTGTCTATGCGAAGTTCCGCATGCATGGTGATTTCTGTTGTTATTCTATTCTTTATTATACTCAGTTGGTTAAAGTTTTGACTTCTATACTCTATGAAATTAGTGGAATATCCTTGATATTTGCGCTTCATCCAGTATCGTTTCATGGAAATATTCTTCTGAGCATTCTTGAATTTTACACCACAAAACAATATCTTGTTGACAATTTGGACATTATTAGTTCCTGGACAAATTAATTCTTGAAGTTGTTTTATTGAATTCTTATATCATTTTCATCATCCTCATGTTTATATTATGTTGAAAGTCATCTGTGGCCTGTAGTGCATGGATGGACTTGGTATGATTATGACCAGGGATTATTCGGTATAATCATGACCGTAATGTTACAAATGATATGATAAAAGTCCTCATTGGCCCGTAGTGCATTGATGGACAGTTGTTGGCATGATCATGACCATTGATGAATACACAAATATCCTTGGCCCGTAGTGCATGAAATTTGTTGTCGTGACCCCAATGAATATCCTTGGCCGTAGTGCAGGGATGATGTGGATTATTTATTAAGTTGAGTCTCAGCGATAAAAGTGATGAAAAACTTTTTAAATCATAAAAGATAGTAGATTTTATTCTCTACTTGACTCTTTTAATGGATTGCTTGTTCCGCTGCAGTTAAACTTGATGTCTATTGTATTTTATCAGTTTAACATTGTTGGAGACTAATGATAATTTATTCTGCATTATCTTAGTCATAATATTTCTTGCTGGGCTAGTTGAGCTCACCCTTTCTTTCATTGTTCTCTTCAGGAAATGAGAACGTAGCGGGGACGAGTCGGGGAACGGAGTGATAGTCCAGATAATAGCATTAATAGTCCTCATTATTCTGTTAGATAGTGTGACAATAAATGTATTGAGGACTTATTTGTGATTGAATACTGTCTAGATGACAATATTCGAGTTAAAACTCACAGTATGTATTTTGTCGTATCTTACACGACTGTTGTATAATTAAGATGTATTTAAATTTTGTACCATGTATTTGGCAACTCAAGATGGGTGATGTATACCTAATTTTGGGGGCGTCACAGTTGGTATCAAAGCTTAGGGATATAATCCCTGGCTAAGATATGAGATAAGAACTAGGAGGGGAGAGACGGGGAATTCCTTCAGCTAGTATGACCTACCTAAGTTTATTTGTTATTTAATTGGTCGATCAGAGTATGGAGATAATATGTGATATGTTATCTAATCCTTGTTTTGTGGCAGTATTTGAAAATGGAATCCGAGAATGTTGAGAACATCAATGGAGCACAGGAGACCGTTGAGTCTCCACAGGTCAATAATCAGGACAATGTGCATCAGGAAGGCGACAATCCTCATGCAAACAACAACACTGACCAAATGATGAACGACGGAATGTTTCAAGGCTTCATGTAATTCATGCAACATCAGGCGAGAGCGGCTCCTGTCCAAAATGCAGGTGGAAACACTGGCAACTCTCGGACGGTCACCGCTAAGCAGTTCAAGGAACTGGGACCACCGGAGTTTATTAGAGAGCCAAAACCACTAAAGGCGGAGACGTGGATAAAGCAGATTACCAAGATATTTGATGTCTTGGGATGCTCCGAGGAACAAAAGGTTTCCTTTGCCACCTTCATGTTGCGAGGAGAGGCAGATTACTGGTGGAAATCTGTAAAGCGTACTCAACCAGCTGCACTGAAAATGACTTGGGAGAAGTTCCAAGAACTGTTCAACGACAAGTACTTTCCCGAAAGTATTCGTCACATGAAAGAGGTAGAGTTCATTAAACTGGAGTAAAACAACATGACCGTATCGCAGTACAAAGCCAAGTTTGCTGAGTTGTCCCGATTTACGTCCCACTTAGTTGATAATGAGGAGAGGATGACGAGAATGTTTCTAAGAGGTTTGAAACCCGAGATACGTCAATATCTTATCTCTCATAAATTGTGTTTGTATTCGGATGTTGTTAATAGGGCTCAGCTATTGGAGCGCGATAATGAGTCAACACAACCAAAAGAGAGCAGTCGACACAATGATAATACCAGTGATAGCAGTCATCGAAGCAGTGACAATAAGCGTGGAGGGAATCAGCATGCCAGAAATGGTAACCACTTCGGTGGTAATCATGGCCAAAACAATAGGAATGGACATTTCAAGAAGAGGAAATTCAACAATTATGGAAAGACGTCAGCACCAGCACCCGTTGTTAAGGAAGGAGAATGACCACCTATCATATGCTTTAAATGCGGAGGGGAGGGACACATCATTCCCAACTGTGCGATGCCTTCCAAAGCGTGTTACGATTGTGGAAGAGAAGGTCACCTGGCCCGATTTTGTCGTTCACCGAAGACAATTTCAGCTAGGGTGGAGGCACCAAAGGCCGTCCCAGAAAAGTCAAAACCGGTAGTACAAGGGAGAGCATTTGTCGTGACCTCCCAGAAAGCAAGGAACCCGAATGAGGTCATCACGGGTTAGCTTATCATAAACTCTTGCGAAGTATATACCTTATTTGATACCGGTTCTACCCATTCTTTTTTTTCTCCTACTTGCGCTCAACGTCTAAATTTAACTCTAGAGAAGTTGGACTTTGACTTATCTATTAAAACTCCATTACATTCACTGTTTATAAGTCTTGCTAAGTTCAAATCGGCACCCGCACGTTACCTGTCGATCTTATTTCTTTAAAAATACTTGCATTTGATGTGATTCTAGGGATTGATTGGTTAACTACTCATCATGCAAAAATTGATTATTTTCATAAGGTTGTTAGCTTTCATATTCCTAACCAACCTATTATGCAAATTCAAGCAACCAAACCATTAAAATCAATCACTGTTATTTCAAGCCATAAAGCTATTCGTTTATTAAAAAACGGATGTCAATCTTACTTAGCTCATATCACGGATCTAAACAACAATACGTCAGTTTTGAATGATATTTCTATTGTTAATGAATTTCCTGACGTATTCCCTGAAGAACTTCCTGGCCTACCCCCAGAGCGTGAAATTGAATTTTGTATCGACCTTGAACCCGGTACAAAGCCCATTTCCAAAGCCCCATATCGAATGGCTCCTATTGAACTTCAGGAGTTAAAAACCCAACTGCAGGAATTGTTAGACATTGGCTTTATTCGTCCTAGTACTTCTCCTTGGGGTGCTCCTAATCTATTCGTAAAAAAGAAAGATGGGAGTATGCGACTTTATATTGATTATCGGGAGTTGAACCATGTCACCATCAAAAATAGATATCTGTTGCCACGTATTGATGACCTATTTGACCAGTTGCAAGAAGCCAAATTCTTTTCAAAGATTGATCTTCGTTCCGGATATCACCAGTTGAAGATTAAAACCGATAACATTCCAAAGACGGCTCTCAAAACTCGGTACGGGCATTACGAATTCCTAGTCATGTCTTTTGGATTGACTAATGCTCCTGTTGCCTTCATAAATATGATGAATCGAGTATTCAAGGAATATTTGGATCACTTTATGGTCGTCTTTATTGATGACATCCTTATTTATTCCAAAAACCGTGAAGATCGTGAGCAACACTTGAGGCTGATACTCCAAAAGCTTCGTGAATATAAACTTTATGCCAAGTTGAAGAAATACGAGTTCTGGCTTGAGGAAGTAGCATTCCTTGGGCATGTAGTATCAAGTCATGGAATATCTGTTGACCCAGCAAAGATTGAAGCTATTCAAAGCTGGGAGCAACCTAAATCAGTGACCGAAGTACGTAGCTTTCTCGGTTTAGCTGGTTATTATCGGAGATTCGTGGAAGGATTTTCTCGAATCGCTACTCCACTAACTCAGCTGACTCGAAAAGATACAAAGTTCGGTTGGAGCGAGGAATTTGAGAAGTGTTTTCAAGAACTCAAGAGGAGACTCATTTCAGCACCTGTTCTGACAATACCATCTAGTTCGGAGGGATTTGTCATCTACAGTGATGCTTCGGGCAAAGGGTTAGGATGTGTTCTCATGCAACATGGTAAAGTCATAGCCTATGCCTCACGAAAATTCAAAGAATATGAGAGGAATTATCCTACTCATGATCTAGAGTTGGCAGCTGTTGTCTTCGCACTAAAGATTTGGAGGCATTACTTGTATGGGAAGAAAGTGGAGATCTTTACGGATCATAAAAGCCTCAAATATTTCTTCACTCAAAAGGAACTCAACATGCGACAACAACGTTGGCTTGAACTGTTGAAAGATTATGATCATACCATCCAATACCATCCTGGAAAAGCAAACGTGGTAGCTGACGCATTGAGTAGAAGATCATATGCGGGTACGAGTGTGATATTGTCAACGCAAAGGCCCATTTTGTGTGACTTACAAAGAATGGAGATAGAGATAAAGACTCCAGGGACCCACGTGATGATGGCAAATATACGAGTTGAACTGACTTTAATTGATAAAGTTAAAGCGGCTCAAACTACAGACCTGGAGCTGATGCGTATGAGGAAGAAAGTGCAAGAAGGTGCTATGCCGGAAGCAAGAATCGATGATGAAGGAATACTTCGAGTCAACTCCAGACTTTGTGTTCCTAACGATCCTGAGTTAAAGTATAAAATCATGATGGAGGCGCACAACACACCGTTTGCAATCCATCCTGGGAGTACCAAAATGTATCGTGATCTTCATCATACATTTTGGTGGAGCAATATGAAGAGAGAGATAGCGCTGTTTATCTCAAGGTGTCTAACTTGTCAACGAGTCAAGGCGGAGCATCAAGTACCAAAAGGTCCATTGCAACCACTTGAAATTCTAGAATGGAAGTAGGAGCACATTACCATGGATTTCGTTACTGGTCTTCCCAAGGTTTCTCAAGGCATAGAAGCAATTTGGGTCATTGTTGATAGATTGACCAAGTCTACTCAATTCTTACCAATACGAGAAACTTATACACTTGAACATCTTGCTCGTATGTACATCAACGAGATTGTAAGATTGCATGGTATGCCAGTATCCATAGTTTTTGATCGAGACCCAAGATTCACTTCAAGATTTTGGGTTATTTTGCAAAAAGCTATGGGCACGAGTTTACGATTTAGTTCGGCATATCATCCTCAGACGGACGGACAATCAGAGAGAACTATTCAAACTGTGGAAGATTTATTAAGACTCTGTGTCCTTGACTTTAAGGGAAGTTGGGACAAGTTCTTACCATTGGTGGAGTTTTCCTACAACAACAGTTATCAAGCAAGTATTGGCTCCATTCGAGGCGTTGTATAGAAGAAAGTGTCGTTCTCCAGTATGCTGGGATGAGGTGGGTGAAGTAACATTGTTGGGACTGGAATTGGTATGTATGACTACGAAAAAGATTCAAACGATCCGACAACGTATAAAGACCTCACAAGATCGACAAAAGAGTTATGTTGATCTTCATCGAAAGGATGTGGAATTCGATATTGGAGATCATGTGTTGTTTTGTGTGGCTCAATGGAAAGGAGTTACGAGATTCAAAAAGAGAGGAAAGCTCAATCCTCGATTTATTGGCCCATTTTCAATCCTCGATCAAGTAGGAACTGTAGCATATAGACTCGCCTTACCGCCAAGTATGTCTCGTGTTCATAATGTTTTTCACATATCCATGTTGTGTAAATATGTGAAAGATTCGAACCACATTATTGAGCTAGAACTGGACGAAATAGTGGAAGACTTAATGTATGAAGAGGTACCTGTTCAAATCTTGGATAAGAAGGAACATATTTTACACTCCAAGGTAATACCTCAAGTCAAAGTTTTGTGGAAAAACCACGATGTTGAGGAAATGACCTGGGAGTTAGAATCTGAAATGAAATCAAGGTATCCTTACCTCTTTGACATACCAGGTACGTACCCTAATTTTGAGGGCGAAATTTCTTAAGAATGGGAGGTTGTAAGACCCCAACTTTTATGAATAAAGATGAATTTTCTATAAATATTATTTTTAAATATTAAGGTATGAATTTAAAATAATATTATAGTTGTGGGTAGTATTTATAAATTTTGCAAAGTACGCAAGTTATCTTATAAATATTCGATTGGTCGGGGAATATTCATTTTAGCAGAGAATATTCGTACAACGGCGCAATCATTGGTAGACCTCACAACGGAATTATTGTCGGATTGAGAAAATGAAAAAAATTATCTTTTTATAAAATAACTGCGGAAGTTACCGTTGATACTGTTGAACTACCTAGTAGTAAAAGTACAGTAATACGCGTGGTTGCATAGTAGCACACGGTATTGGTTATTGATGCTTACGTGATAAGTCACTCAGTTATACTGCATTATTGCTACAGTAATTGCTGCATCATATCTCTCATATTATTGGTTCGATTATTGTCACAGTATCATCTGCATTATTTGTTATATTGTTAAATCAATAATTGAGGTGTGGAGAGTATTTGTGACACTTTTTATGTCGGAGTTACTATTTACGAGTTACTATTCATGAGTTACTATTCACGAGTTACTATTCACCCAGTTACTATTCACTCTATTATTGTGCATTTGGGTACAATATTATTTCATGAGGAGATGTGCTAATTTTTCAGACCGTTGGTTGAATGAATTAATATGGACCGCTGGTGGAAAGTTATAATAGTGAATCAATATGGGTCGCTGGTTTAATATTTTAATAGTAAATCAGTATGGACCGTTGTTTTAAGTTTTAATAGTAAATCGATCTGGATCGTTCGTTTAAAAGTAAATCGATCTGAACCGTTCATGAATAAGTTACTATTCATTCCAATCCTCTATAAATAGAAGCTCATTCCTTCATTATTTTCTTACGAATTCACTGAAACTCTAGAGAGAGAAAATTATAGAGAGAAAGAAGAAACTCTACTACTTCACTACTTCTATTTTCAGTTTCTTTTACGGTAAGGGGTGTTATTCTTTCTTATTCATGAAGAGAACTTCTGTTATTTCATCCTTTATTATTATGTTGGAATAACCTGTATACGCGGCATACCCTATACATAACCTGTATAAGCAGCATACCCTTTACTTGGTGAAATCCTTATGTTATTCCATTCTTTATATTCTGTTGGAATAACCTGTATACGCGGCATACCCTATACATAACCTGTATAAGCGGCATACCCTTTACTTGGTGAAATCCTTATGTTATTCCATTCTTTATATTCTGTTGGAATAACCTGTATATGCGGCATACCCTATACAAAACATGTATAAGTGGCATACCCTTTACTTGGTGAAATCATTATATTATTCCGTCATTTATATTCTGTCGGAATATCCTGTCGGTGTGAATTTCACCTGACCTGGTTCCAATATTTATTATTCCGCATTTAATATTCTGTCGAAATATCCTGTTGGTGTGAATTTCACCTGACCTAGTTCCAATATTTATTATTCCGCATTTTATATTCTGTCAGAATATCCTGTCGGTGTGAATTTCACCTGACCTGGTTCCATTACTTATTTCGTATTTATTATTCTGTTGGAATAACCTGTCTATGCGAAGTAACGCATACATGGTGATTTATGTTGTTATTCCATTCTTTATTATTCTGTTGGAATAACCTGTCTATGCGAAGTACCGCATGCGTGGTGATTTCTGTTGTTATTCCATTCTTTATTATTCTGTTGGAATAACCTGTCTATGCGAAGTACCGCATGCATGGTGATTTCTGTTGTTATTCCATTCTTTATTATACTCATTTGGTTAAAGTTTTGAATTCTATACTCCATGAAATTAGTGGAATATCCTTGATATTTGCGCTTCATCCAGTATCGTTTCATAGAAATATTCTTTTGAGCATTCTTGAATTTTACATCACAAAATAATATCTTGTTGACAATTTGGACATTATTAGTTCCTGGACAAATTAATTCTTGAAGTTGTTTTATTGAATTCTTATATCATTGTCATCATCCTCATGTTTATATTATGTTGAAAGTCATCTGTGGCCTGTAGTTCATGGATGGACTTGGTATGATTATGACTAGGGATTATTCGGTATAATCATAACCGTAATGTTATAAATGATGTGATAAAAGTCCTCATTGGCCCGTAGTGCATTGATGGACAGTTGTTGGCATGATCATGACCATTGATGAATACACAAATATCCTTGGCCCGTAGTGCATGAAATTTGTGGTCGTGACCCTAATGAATATCCTTGGCCGTAGTGCATGGATGATGTGGATTATTTATTAAGCTGAGTCTCAGCGATAAAAGTGATGAAAAGCTTTTTAAGTCATAAATGATAGTAGATTTTATTCTCTACTTGACTCTTTCAAGTATGTAGCAAAAGCCGTCTTTTGCTCTTCTTCCACATGCGCAATCACAAACGCTTTCTCCACCTCCTTAACCCAAGTTTGGGCTTCAATTGGATCCGTAGTCCCCTTGAATTCAGGTGGTCCTACCGATTTAAAGTCTTTGAAATTTGTCAATCTATCCGTTGGCTGATTTCTCGCTCTTCCCCTTGCAGCTGGAGCTCTATTCTCCATAGCTTGGGATAGCATATCCACGAAATTATGCATCGGGTCAGCTTGACCTCCTTCGTTATTCACTGATTGTTTTTCTCTTTGATTACGATTCTGTCGTCTAGGCGGCATGATCTGATTTAAATAAAAATCTTACTCTAATTCTCCTATTCTACACAAATTCATAACACAATAAGAATTCAACACATATTTCTCATGTAATCGCATATTTATTCAAATAGCAAGTAGTACCTATAGTACTTTAACACATATTACTACCCTTTTTAAAAGTTTTAGGGCTAACAACACAACTTTACACAAAAAGTTGCAATTCTCCAACTTTACACAAAAAGTCATAATTCTCCATTTACACACCACTATTCCCAGTTCATCAAACTTACCACACCTAGGGGTTCAGGAACTTGCCACAATTATATGAGTTTATGAACTTATCCTAGTCAGACTTTTGGCGTCCATTTGCTAAGGGGTTCAAGGTAGCTCATATAATCATGAGTCACGAACTCACCATAAGTATGAGTTTTAAGAACTCACAAATTAATATTAATCTTATATTCATATAGAAAATAAAGATTTTACTCATTCAAACATATATTTACATATGTTTAAACATCATTCTCGATATTACAACTTTTAATATCATAAACTTCTACCAAAAGATAATAACGCTTAAACTTAAGCTATCTTCTGTCCACTCTTTTCACCAGTCTTCTTCTTGATGGGACACTTGTTAAATCCAGTGACCCGTTCCCCCACATGAGAAACACTTTCTCATATTCGGCTTAGGACAATGTAGGGAAATATGTCCTTCCTGCTTACAGTTAAAACACACATTTTTCCACATCATGCATTCTCCCAAGTGAGTCTTTCCACACTTGCCACAGACTTGATTCTTCTTCGGGTTTAAATTTTCTGAATTATTGTTGTCATTTTTTTTTTCTCTTCTTCTTGCCTTTCTTGGTGGCTCCTTCAGACGGTCCACCACCTTCAGCCTTTATTCTGTCCACATACGTCTTTAGCTCATTTCGTTCTTCAGTCATTTCGCGTAATGCTCGCTCGGTCTTCCACAACTTCTCGAAGAGAAATACTTCACTCCGGAGTTCTTGAACTTCTACAGATTCTTGATCTGATTCTCCAACTTTGATCTTATTCTTTAGCTCCACCTTAGCTTCTTTAGACTCCGCCTCCTCATCTCCACTTAGATACATCTCAGGATAATCGTCATGATCACTCCCGAGATTCACCATGGGTTCATCTTTTCCCACTTCTTCCACTGATTTGCTCTGTGCTAGCACCTCTGCTAATAGAACTGGTGCAACAGCCGCTGACATCACCGTACTCATCTTATCTTCTCCAGACATCCCATAATCAGTTTAAATAACTTGATTAGTATTCTTAATAGTACAAACTTCTCACACCATGCGTCCACATATCTCACTATCGATACACTTCTGTAATCCCTCACTTAGTACTCTAAATAAGTTTTCTCTATATCGCTTTAGGGTATAATCCTAGGGTTTTCCCCACCCCACTTAAGGTTTATAATCCTACAGCTCTTCTACCAGCTGGTGACTCCTTGGTCACTACAGCTCTGATACCAACCTGTGACACCCCCAAATCCGAGTTACCTGACTCTCGAGTTTGGTGTTCACGATCCACAATATAAATAACATTTAACTACCCATAATATATATAGATAGTAACTTACATAATACTTTATCAGAGTTTAATAATACAACACCCAGGTTCTCTAACCTTAACTTTACAAACATACCCTTTGGATATACAAAAAGGGTTAACAATACAACATAATAAATATGTTCAACAAATTTAATTAATAACTATGCCTTTGCCTTAATCCTTCGCAGCACCTCCTGCAACTTCGTCCCTAGCTGAAATGTTTTATTTAGCAAGGGTGAGCAACAAATTTGCCCCGCAAGTTAAGACATACAATAAATGTATAAGTATTCAAATCACCAGACTATCTATTTTGATAGAATGAAACCAAAGTTCGGGGAACTTTGAAATAGCTGAATAAATTGTTATTTAATAACAAGTCTTCTCGTCTTCTACACAACCCAATAATTCAATGATGAAAGAGTACAACGCTTTCAAAGTTTCTACGATATTCTAATGAATAATCAAAAATCAATTCTACGAAATATTCAAGTGGAATGATTTTTCAGATTTATACTGAGCAATCACACTAGATCTTTGAATTTATTTTCTCCAAATTTATACTGACCGATCATACAAGATCTTTGAATTTATTTTCTCCAAATTTATTCTGAGCGATCACACAAGATCTTTGAACTTATTTTCTCGGGTATCTATCAAAGATTTACTTTGATAAATACTCAGGTGTATCAGATAACCATAAAGATTAAATCATATTCCTCTGCAAGTATAACAAGTGATCAGCTTATTATACCCTATATTATGCATAATACTTAAAACGCGCGTAAAGGTCGAATTCACGACCAATAAAATGTTCCCTTTATATAAAAGGTTGTTCTTCTCAGTCTTGAAATCAATATTTTGATTTTACAATGAAATATTGTGATTTCAAATTCTATTTGCTTCTCGATCTAGCCGAAATAATTGGCATCGACCTGTCAATAATAATTGAATTCTCTTCTCAAACCTATCAAGTTCAAACAAATTTTTGTCTAGCTAGAATAATTAGCTATGACATTTCTCATTATAATTTGACAATAAACAGAAATTATTTGTACTGTCAATTCTAACTTCTACGGATATGAATATCCAATAACAGTTATTCTACGAATATATATATATATATATATTTTGAATCAGTAATTCAATTTGAATTATTAAACATGCACTAACTGCGAAATATCAACAATAAATCCCTGGACGTGGCTTAATCAACAATAATTAACCACCATAAAAATTGAATGAATATAACTCAAGGTTGAGTTAGGGAACTTGCCTCTTCCGCTGATTACAGCTACACAAAATACTTATCTGCTTTCGAAAGACCTATAACCAATGATATCGGTCTAACAATTAGCACAATCATATATAACACACAACACTGTAATATACAGTTCAACTTCTCATAAACACTTAGCACATAACCACATCAGTGTTTATAACCTATATAAACACTTAATAAGTCAAACAAGTTCAGTCTGGTTGGACTTCAGTCCATTCTCGGTATTCTAGTCACCCTATCCGACAATTAACACAGTTATTGTCAATTAAATTCGGCTTCTAAGCTTCAATATTAGCTAAGTCAAATATCTTTAGCATCTAATAAGTCAAGCATGAATCCAACAACTTGGATCCTATGTCTAGCAACTAAATTGCTAATTCAGCAACCTGGATTCCAAATCCAGCAACCTGAATTCACTATTCTTTTCCACGAAAATACCAAATCAACTTATTATTCTCCTATCCTTTGGTCAAACACATATACATGTATTTCATGCATAAAAAGTATTTTTCCATAATTTTTCAACTTCCTTTGGTATTTTTAAAAAAATTAATTTTAGTGCGTAGCTTAAGAAATTAGCTACCTCGTGATTAACTCCAGTAATGCCCATCTTCTGGCATAACCTTATATATGCTAACGTGATGCTCCGTTTTAAATTTCGTGGTAATTGGAGTTGTAGAACTCCGTTTATAGCGATTTCCGTCGGAAAATCACAAAAATTGGAACGATCATAACTTGGTCGTTTTAACTCGGAATTAGCTCATTTTTGGACACGAGCTACACATTACCATATATCTTCATTTTCCAAAAGCCTGGAATTTATTTCACACTTTAAGTAGACAAAATAGCCCTTGTAAAAATTTGGGCAGCAACTTTTTGTCGTTTGGCAGTTTTGGAGTCCTTTACCAAAACTTAAATAAAACGAAATCTGTAACTCCGATTAATGATCCGTCAATTTTGTTGGGTTCGTATCTTTCTGAACTACATTTTTCATCTATCACAATCCATATTTGGACATGTTAAGCGCCCAGAAAGTATCCCGGAAGTGACTGTTCAAATCTGTCCTTTTAACAGTTTTTCTTAACTTTGTGTAGTTTGGGAGAAATCCCATAACTTGTTCATTTTTCAACCTATTCGAGTAATTCCAAAGGGATTTTACCCTTTACACATAGATCTAGCATCCCAAAAATATAAATCACAAATATCCAACATAGATATCAAAAATAATCAAAACCTAGCTCACACCTTAAAAGTTCAAACTTTTCGGAAGAATTCCATTTTTCTATTCCTTTTGATTTCAACAAAATCAACACCCAATATGGGTAGATCCAACCAATAAACACTTATTAACATGTATATACATGGTCCTTGAGTTTTTAAACAAAAATTTCTTATTTCATCAAATAAGCTTCAAACACAATCAAAGCTAAGAAAAATTTAGGTTTTCTATCTTTTGAAAACCTATCCTCCATTTCATGCTATAGATCTAACTTTTGATCTTCAAAAAGGTTATATCTAAACATGTAACACTTATATACACATAGATCTAAGGTTTTAAACCTCAAGATCACAACTTCAAGTTGTCAAAAATCAAATCAAACTACCAAGGAAATTTAGCCTACACAAAAATAAATTTTTGTTATACCTTAACTTGATTTCCTTCTCTCCTTCAAAGATGTAGATGGATCTTGATTGCATCAAAATCCCCTCACCCCCTCTTCTAAGGATGGCCGAACCTCTCTCTCTCTCTCCCTCTCTCTCTTGATCTTAGCAACTTATAAAGATAAAAGAGATGAAAGAAAGAAAAATATAAGCTAGACTTTTTATGTGTAGTTTTTTATCAATTGACCACACTCACTCTCCTCCTCTTCTTGCATGATCCGGCCATGCCTTCATTCTCCCACTAATTCTCTCTTTCTTTCCCCTTAGAAACATCCAAGTGGTTGCTTGCAAGATTAATGAACAAAGTGTTGGACAAAAATAAAAAATTTGACACATGGAAATGTTGGTGAGAGTGGTTCAACCACTAAAGTGAATCATTTAATACAACATTCATTCCCCCTTCATTCATTCTCTCTTGGCCGGCCATGTGGCCTTAATAATGCTCCCAATTTGCTTTCTATTTTATCTCTTATTTGATTTAACAAATGTCCAAAAATTCCTCTCCCACTTGGGCTAAAAAATTGAGCCATTCCTTTAATGTATAGCTTGGTCTCTTACTAACTTTTTTGGTCAACATTTGGGCTATACATAGTCCAATACCTTTAATTCTTATCCAACCCAATTCATTTAATTAGGGTTTTCACTTCTCCATTAAAACACCAATCCTTGCTCATTCACATCTATTTCCTTAACCCAATTAGACTTGCTATAATTAGGTTATAAAAGTAATTAACTGAGATGTATAAAATAAATCTCTTAGATTTAGTATATATCTTATATACTAACATTCTCCCATACCATAACCCTTAGGTTATACAAATTTTCATTCCTAATTTATAATTAGGTTACCTTAGCTTCTACTATTGCAATAAATTGCAATTTCTGTTGAATCCCTATCCGAACTTAGGGTTAGGGTTTCTAAAGCTGATAAGCACAACTCTACTCTAATTTCTCAGTCAATACACAAATTGACTAATTCTCAATACTCTTATCACATATACACAATACAATATTAACATTCAATGTCAATATTAAATAAAAAAAAAATTATTCGTAAATTTTGGATTATTCGAAATCCTGGGTTATCACATTCACCCCTCCTTAAAAGGATTCCGTCCTCGGAATCACCGCTTTCTTATACTCTACACTCTTTTAAAGTTGTATCATTAATTCATTTGTATCAACACAAAATTAATTTGTGTCTCAAATTCTAACCTGTGAGTTGAATCTATAAAAGAAAACAATTCACAGCCATATATATCCAATATCAATCGCGTAATTTAAATATTAAGCGAAATTATTACCTGCTACTACCTCCTGAGTAGTCACTGTATCTAGCGCCGTCATGTTAAATGTACGGGCAGTTGGTCTTCCTGGCTGTGCAGGTCCTCGAATTGCCAAGGTTCCACCACCGGGTCCCTTGTTGGTGCTTTCCTTCTCATCATTTCTCTTTGGATAATTCCGTACAATATGGTCAGTCGATCCGCATCCAAAGCAACCTTGAATTTTCTTTGGACTGGGACAATTGGGTGACATATGCCCCTCTTGCCCACAATTATAGCAGACTCCCTTCTGCTTTAAACAAACACCAGCATGGTTCTTTCCACAATTTGCACATGGCTCTCCTCCTTTCTTATACCCTTCTATCTTGCTACCCGATTGGGTATTCTCACTCCACTTCTTTTTGTTAGGGTTACTACCACCGCTGTTTCCACCCTCATTGGTCTTCTTCTTCTTCTCCTGATGAAAATGAGATGCAGCTTCGCTCCCGCCTTCAGCAATTAATGCTTTCTCCAGTAGAGCCATAACAGTTTTGATCTGTAGCACAGCTACTTTATTGTAAATCCCCGGCTTCAATCCGTTCTCGAATCTTCTCGCTTTTCTAGCTTCTGTGTCCACCTGATGAGGTGCAATCGCGCCAATTCGTTGAATTTAGCAGCATACTCTGAAACAGACATGTTCTCCGGTTTAAGTTTTAGAAACTTAACTTCTATCCGAGCTTGCATACTCGGCGAGAAGTAGTTCTCAAAGAACAACTCCTTAAATTTTTTCCAAGTAACCACAGCTATACCAGCTCTTGTTTAATTAGTTTTCCACCAAAAATTGGCTTCTCCCTTCATCAAGTATGTAGCAAAAGCCGTCTTTTGATCTTCTTCCACACGCGCAATCACAAACGCTTTCTCCACCTCCTTAACCCAAGTTTGGGCTTCAATTGGATCCGTAGTCCCCTTGAATTCAGGTGGTCCTACCGATTTAAAGTCTTTGAAATTTGCCAATCTATCCGTTGACTGATTTCTCACTCTTCCCCTTGCAGCTGGAGCTCTATTCTCCATAGCTTGGGATAGCATATCCACGAAATTCTGCATCGGGTCAGCTTGACCTCCTTCTTTATTCACTGATTGTTCTTCTCTTTGATTACGATTCTGTCGTCTAGGCGGCATGACCTGATTTAAATAAAAATCTTACTCTAATTCTCCTATTCTACACAAATTCATAACACAATAAGAATTCAACACATATTTCTCATGTAATCGCATATTTATTCAAATAGCAAGTAATACCTATAGTACTTGAACACATATTACTACCCTTTTTAAAAGTTTTAGGGCTAACAACACAACTTTACACAAAAAGTTGCAATTCTCCAACTTTACACAAAAAGTCGTAATTCTCCATTTACACACCACTATTCCCAGTTCATCAAACTTACCACACCTAGGGGTTCAGGAACTTGCCACAATTATATGAGTTTATGAACTTATCCTAGTCAGACTTTTGGCGTCCATTCGCTAAGGGGTTCAAGGCAGCTCATATAATCATGAGTCACGAACTTACCATAAGTATGAGTTTTAAGAACTCACAAATTAATATTAATCTTATATTTATATAGAAAATAAAGATTTTACTCATTCAAACATATATTTACATATGTTTAAACATCATTCTCGATATTACAACTTTTAATATCATAAACATCTACCAAAAGATAATAACGCTTAAACTTAAGCTATCTTCTGTCCACTCTTTTCACCAGTCTTCTTCTTAATGGGACACTTGTTAAATCCATGACCCGTTCCCCCACATGAGAAACACTTTCTCATATTCGGCTTAGGACAATGTAGGGAAATATGTCCTTCCTGCTTACAGTTAAAACACATATTTTTCCACATCATGCATTCTCCCAAGTGAGTCTTTCCACACTTGCCATAGACTTGATTCTTCTTCGGGTTTAAATTTTCTGAATTATTACTAGTCATTTTTTTTTTCTCTTCTTCTTGCCTTTCTTGGTGGCTCCTTCAGACGGTCCACCACCTTCAGCCTTTATCCTGTCCACAAACGTCTTTAGCTCATTTCGTTCTTCAGTCATTTCGCGTAATGCTCGCTCGGTCTTCCACAACTTCTCCAAGAGAAATACTTCACTCCGGAGTTCTTGAACTTCTACAGATTCTTGATCTGATTCTCCAACTTTGATCTTATTCTTTAGCTCCACCTTAGCTTCTTCAGACTCCGCCTCCTCATCACCACTTAGATACATCTCAGGATAATCGTCATGATCACTCCCAAGATTCACCATGGGTTCATCTTTTCCCACTTCTTCCACTGATTTGCTCTGTGCTGGCACCTCTGCTAATAGCACTGGTGCAACAGCCGTTGGCATCTCCGTACTCATCTTATCTTCTCCATATATCCCATAATCAGTTTAAATAACTTGATTAGTATTCTTAATAGTACAAACTTCTCACACCATGCGTCCACATATCTCACTATCGATACACTTCTGTAATCCCTCACTTAGTACTCTAAATGAGTTTTCTCTATATCGCTTTAGGGTATAATCCTAGGGTTTTCCCCACCCCACTTAAGGTTTATAATCCTACAGCTCTTCTACCAGCTGGTGACTCCTTGGTCACTACAGCTCTGATACCAACCTGTGACACTCCCAAATTCGGGTTACCTGACTCCCGAGATTGGTGTTCACGATCCACAATATAAATAACATTTAACTACCCATAATATATATAGATAGTAACTTACATAATACTTTATCAGAGTTTAATAATACAACACCCAGGTTCTCTAACCTTAACTTTACAAACATACCCTTTGGATATACAAAAAGGGTTTACAATACAACATAATAAATATGTTCAACAAATTTAATTAATAACTATGCCTTTGCCTTAATCCTTCGCAGCACCTCCTGCAACTTCATCCCTAGCTGAAATGTTTTATTTAGCAAGGGTGAGCAACAAATTTGCCCCGCAAGTTAAGACATACAATAAATGTATAAGTATTCAAATCATCAGACTATCTATTTTGATAGAATGAAACCAAAGTTCGGGGAACTTTGAAATAGCTGAATAAATTGTTATTTAATAACAAGTCTTCTCGTCTTCTACACAACCCAATAATTCAATGATGAAAGAGTACAACGCTTTCAAAGTTTCTACGATATTCTAATGAATAATCAAAAATCAATTCTACGAAATATTCAAGTGGAATGATTTTCCAGATTTATACTGAGCAATCACACTAGATCTTTGAATTTATTTTCTCCAAATTTATACTGACCGATCATACAAGATCTTTGAATTTATTTTCTCCAAATTTATACTGAGCGATCACACAAGATCTTTGAACTTATTTTCTCGGGTATCTATCAAAGATTTACTTTGATAAATACTCAGGTGTATCAGATAACCATAAAGATTAAATCATACTCCTCTGCAAGTATAACAAGTGATCAGCTTATTATACCCTATATTATGCATAATACTTAAAACGCGCGCAAAGGTCGAATTCACGACCAATAAAATGTTCCCTTTATATAAAAGGTTGTTCTTCTCAGTCTTGGAATCAATATTTTGATTTTACAATGAAATATTGTGATTTCAAATTCTATTTGCTTCTCGATCTAGCCGAAATAATTGGCATCGACCTGTCAATAATAATTGAATTCTCTTCTCGAACCTATCAAGTTCAAACAAATTTTTGTCTAGCTAGAATAATTAGCTATGACATTTCTCATTATAATTTGGCAATAAACAGAAATTATTTGTACTGTCAATTCTAACTTCTACGGATATGAATATCCAATAACAGTTATTCTACGAATATATATATATATATATATATATATATATATATATATATATATATATATATATATATATATATATATATATATATATATATATATATTCTGAATCAGTAATTCAATTTGAATTATTAAGCATGCATTAACTGCGAAATATCAACAATAAATCCCTGGACGTGGCTTAATCAACAATAATTAACCACCATAAAAATTGAATGAATATAACTCAAGGTTGAGTTAGGGAACTTGCCTCTTCCGCTGATTACAGCTACACAAAATACTTATCTGCTTTCGAAAGACCTATAACCAATGATATCGGTCTAACAATTAGCACAATCATATATAACACACAACACTGTAATATACAGTTCAACTTCTCATAAACACTTAGCACATAACCACCTCAGTGTTTATAACCTATATAAACACTTAATAAGTCAAACAAGTTCTGTCTGGTTGGACTTCAGTCCATTCTCGGTGTTCTGGTCACCCTATCCGACAATTAACACAGTTATTGTCAATTAAATTCGGCTTCTAAGCTTCAATATTAGCTAAGTCAAATATTTTTAGCATCTAATAAGTCAAGCATGAATCCAACAACTTGGATCCTATGTCTAGCAACTAAATTGCTAATTCAGCAACCTGGATTCCAAATCCAGCAACCTGAATTCACTATTCTTTTCCACGAAAATACCAAATCAACTTATTATTCTCCTATCCTTTGGTCAAACACATATACATGTATTTTATGCATAAAAAGTATTTTTCCATAATTTTCCAACTTCCTTTGGTATTTTTAAAAAAATTAATTTTAGTGCGTAGCTTAAGAAATTAGCTACCTCGTGCTTAACTCCAGTAATGCCCATCTTCTGGCATAACCTTATATATGCTAATGTGATGCTCCATTTTAAATTTCGTGGCAATCGGAGTTGTAGAACTCCGTTTTTAGCGATTTTCGTCGGAAAATCACAAAAATTGGAACGATCATAACTTGGTCGTTTTAACTCGGAATTAGCTCATTTTTGGACACGAGCTACATATTACCATATATTTTCATTTTCCAAAATCCTGGAATTTATTTCACACTTTAAGTAGACAAAACAGCCCTTGTAAAAATTTGGGCAGCAACTTTTTGTCGTTTGGCAGTTTTGGAGTCCTTTACCAAATCTTAAATAAAACGAAATCTGTAACTCCGATTAATGATCCGTCAATTTTGTTGGGTTTTTCTCTTTCCGAAATATAGTTTTCATCTATCACAATCCATATTTGGACATGTTAAGCTCCCGGAAAGTATCCCGGAAGTGACTGTTCAAATCTGTCCTTTTAACAGTTTTTCTTAACTTTGTGTAGTTTGGGAGAAATCCCATAACTTGTTCATTTTTCAACCTATTCGAGTAATTCCAAAGGGATTTTACCCTTTACACATAGATCTAGCATCCCAAAAACATAAATCACAAATATCCAACATAGATATCAAAAATAATCAAAACCTAGCTCACACCTTAAAAGTTCAAACTTTTCGGAAGAATTCCATTTTTCTATTCCTTTTGATTTCAACAAAATCAACACCCAATATGGGTAGATCCAACCAATAAACACTTATTAACATGTATATACATGGTCCTTGAGTTTTTAAACAAAAATTTCTTATTTCATCAAATAAGCTTCAAACACAATCAAAGCTAAGAAAAATTTAGGTTTTCTATCTTTTGAAAACCTATCCTCCATTTCATGCTATAGATCTAACTTTTGATCTTCAAAAAGGTTATATCTAAACATATAACACTTATATACACATAGATCTAAGGTTTTAAACCTCAAGATCACAACTTCAAGTTGTCAAAAATCAAATCAAACTACCAAGGAAATTTAGCCTACACAAAAATAAATTTTTGTTATACCTTAACTTGATTTCCTTCTCTCCTTCAAAGATGTAGATGGATCTTGATTGCATCAAAATCCCCTCTCCCCCTCTTCTTAGGATGGCCGAACCTCTCTCTCTCTCTCTCCCTCTCTCTCTTGATCTTAGCAACTTGTAAAGATAAAAGAGATGAAAGAAAGAAAAATATAAGCTAGACTTTTTATGTGTAGTTTTTTATCAATTGACCACACTCACTCTCCTCCACTTCTTGCATGATCCGGCCATGCCTTCATTCTCCCACTAATTCTCTCTTTCTTTCCCCTTAGAAACATCCAAGTGGTTGCTTGCAAGATTAATGAACAAAGTGTTGGACAAAAATAAAAAATTTGACACATAGAGAAGTTGGTGAGAGTGGTTCAACCACTAAAGTGAATCATTTAATACAACATTCATTCGCCCTTCATTCCTTCTCTCTTGGCCGGCCATGTGGCCTTAATAATGCTCCCAATTTGCTTTCTATTTTATCTCTTATTTGATTTAACAAATGTCCAAAAATTCCTCTCCCACTTGGGCTAAAAAATTGAGCCATTCCTTTAATGTATAGCTTGGTCTCTTACTAACTTCTTTAGTCAACATTTGGGCTATACATAGTCCAATACCTTTAATTCTTATCCAACCCAATTCATTTAATTAGGGTTTTTACTTCTCCATTAAAACACCAATCCTTGCTCATTCACATCTATTTCCTTAACCCAATTAGACTTGTTATAATTAGGTTATAAAAGTAATTAACTGAGATGTATAAAATAAATCTCTTAGATTTAGTATATATCTTATATACTAACATTCTCCCATACCATAACCCTTAGGTTATACAAATTTTCATTCCTAATTTATAATTAGGTTACCTTAGCTTCTACTATTGCAATAAATTGCAATTTCTGTTGAATGCCTATCCGAAATTAGGGTTAGGGTTTCTAAAGCTGATAAGCACAACTCTACTCTAATTTCTCAGTCAATACACAAATTGACTAATTCTCAATACTCTTATCACATATACACAATACAATATTAACATTCAATGTCAATATTAAATAAAAAAAATTTATTCGTAAATTTTGGATTATTCGAAATCCCGGGTTATCACATTCACCCCTCCTTAAAAGGATTCCGTCCTCGGAATCACCGCTTTCTTATACTCTACAATCTTTTAAAGTTGTATCATCAATTCATTTGTATCAACACAAAATTAATTTGTGTCTCAAATTCTAACCTGTGAGTTGAATCTATAAAAGAAAACAATTCACAACCATATATATCCAATATCAATCGCGTAATTTAAATATTAAGCGAAATTATTACCTGTTACTACCTCCTGAGTAGTAACTGTATCTAGCGCCGTCATGTTAAATGTACGGGCAGTTGGTCTTCCTGGCTGTGCAGGTCCTCGAATTGCCAAGGTTCCACCACCGGGTCCCTTGTTGGCGCTTTCCTTCTCATCATTTCTCTTCGGATAATTTCGTACAATATGGTCAGTCGATTCGCATCCAAACCAACCTTGAATTTTCTTTGGACTGGGAAAATTGGGTGACATATGCCCCTCTTGCCCACAATTATAGCAGACTCCCTTCTGCTTTAAACAAACACCAGCATGGTTCTTTCCACAATTTGTACATGGCTCTCCTCCTTTCTTATACCCTTCTATCTTGCTACCCGATTGGGTATTCTCACTCCACTTCCTTTTGTTAGGGTTACTACCACCGCTGTTTCCACCCTCATTGGTCTTCTTCTTCTTCTCCTGATGAAAATGAGATGCAGCTTCGCTCCCGCCTTCAGCAATTAATGCTTTCTCCAGTAGAGCCATAACAGTTTTGATCTGTAGCACAGCTACTTTATTGTAAATCCCCGGCTTCAATCCGTTCTCGAATCTTCTCGCTTTTCTAGCTTCTGTGTCCACCTGATGAGGTGCAATCGCGCCAATTCGTTGAATTTAGCAGCATACTCTGAAACAGACATGTTCTCCGGTTTAAGTTTTAGAAACTTAACTTCTATCCGAGCTTGCATACTCGGCGAGAAGTAGTTCTCAAAGAACAACCCCTTAAATTTTTTCCAAGTAACCACAGCTATACCAGCTCTTGTTTAATTAGTTTTCCACCAAAAATTGGCTTCTCCCTTCATCAAGTATGTAGCAAAAGCCGTCTTTTGCTCTTCTTCCACACGCGCAATCACAAACGCTTTCTCCACCCCCTTAACCCAAGTTTGGGCTTCAATTGGATCCGTAGTCCCTTTGAATTCAGGTGGTCCTACCGATTTAAAGTCTTTGAAATTTGCCAATCAATCCGTTGACTGATTTCTCACTCTCCCCCTTGCAGCTGGAGCTCTATTCTCCATAGCTTGGGATAGCATATCCACGAAATTCTGCATCGGGTCAGCTTGACCTCCTTCGTTATTCACTGATTGTTCTTCTCTTTGATTACGATTCTGTCGTCTAGGCGGCATGACCTGATTTAAATAAAAATCTTACTCTAATTCTCCTATTCTACACAAATTCATAACACAATAAGAATTCAACACATATTTCTCATGTAATCGCATATTTATTCAAATAGCAAGTAGTACCTATAGTACTTTAACACATATTACTACCCTTTTTAAAAGTTTTAGGGCTAACAACACAACTTAACACAAAAAGTTGCAATTCTCCAACTTTACACAAAAATTCGTAATTCTCCATTTACACACCACTATTCCTAGTTCATCAAACTTACCACACCTAGGGGTTCAGGAACTTGCCACAATTATATGAGTTTATGAACTTATCCTAGTCAGACTTTTGGCGTCCATTCGCTAAGGGGTTCAAGGCAGCTTATATAATCATGAGTCACGAACTTACCATAAGTATGAGTTTTAAGAACTCACAAATTAATATTAATCTTATATTCATATAGAAAATAAAGATTTTACTCATTCAAACATATATTTACATATGTTTAAACATCATTCTCGATATTACAACTTTTAATATCATAAACTTCTACCAAAAGATAATAACGCTTAAACTTAAGCTATCTTCTGTCCACTCTTTTCACCAGTCTTCTTCTTGATGGGACACTTGTTAAATCTGTGACCCGTTCCCCCATATGAGAAACACTTTCTCATATTCGGCTTAGGACAATGTAGGGAAATATGTCCTTCCTGCTTACAGTTAAAACAAACATTTTTCCACATCATGCATTCTCTCAAGTGAGTCTTTCCACACTTGCCACAGACTTGATTCTTCTTCGGGTTTAAATTTTCTGAATTATTGCTGTCATTTTTTTTTCTCTTCTTCTTGCCTTTCTTGGTGGCTCCTTCAGACGGTCCACCACCTTCAGCCTTTATCCTGTCCACATACGTCTTTAGCTCATTTCGTTCTTCAGTCATTTCGCGTAATGTTCGCTCGGTCTTCCACAACTTCTCCAAGAGAAATACTTCACTCCGGAGTTCTTGAACTTCTACAGATTCTTGATTTGATTCTCCAACTTTGATCTTATTCTTTAGCTCCACCTTAGCTTCTTCAGACTCCGCCTCCTCATCACCACTTAGATACATCTCAGGATAATCGTCATGATCACTCCCGAGATTCACCATGGGTTCATCTTTTCCCACTTCTTCCACTGATTTGCTCTGTGTTGGCACCTCTGCTAATAGCACTAGTGCAACAGCCGCTGGCATCTCCGTACTCATCTTATCTTCTCCAGATATCCCATAATCAGTTTAAATAACTTGATTAGTATTCTTAATAGTACAAACTTCTCACACCATGCGTCCACATATCTCACTATCGATACACTTCTGTAATCCTTCACTTAGTACTCTAAATGAGTTTTCTCTATATCGCTTTAGGGTATAATCCTAGGGTTTTCCCCACCCCACTTAAGGTTTATAATCCTACAGCTCTTCTACCAGCTGGTGACTCCTTGGTCACTACAGCTCTGATACCAACCTGTGACACTCCCAAATCCAGGTTACCTGACTCCCGAGTTTGGTGTTCACGATCCACAATATAAATAACATTTAACTACCCATAATATATATAGATAGTAACTTACATAATACTTTATCAGAGTTTAATAATACAACACCCAGGTTCTCTAACCTTAACTTTACAAACATACCCTTTGGATATACAAAAAGGGTTTACAATACAACATAATAAATATGTTCAACAAATTTAATTAATAACTATGCCTTTGCCTTAATCCTTCGCAGCACCACCTGCAACTTCGTCCCTAGCTGAAATGTTTTATTTAGCAAGGGTGAGCAACAAATTTGCCCCGCAAGTTAAGACATACAATAAATGTATAAGTATTCAAATCACCAGACTATCTATTTTGATAGAATGAAACCAAAGTTCGGGGAACTTTGAAATAGCTGAATAAATTGTTATTTAATAACAAGCCTTCTCGTCTTCTACACAACCCAATAATTCAATGATGAAAGAGTACAACGCTTTCAAAGTTTCTACGATATTCTAATGAATAATCAAAAATCAATTCTATGAAATATTCAAGTGGAATGATTTTCCAGATTTATACTGAGCAATCACAATAGATCTTTGAATTTATTTTCTCCAAATTTATACTGACCGATCATGCAAGATCTTTGAATTTATTTTCTCCAAATTTATACTGAGCGATCACACAAGATCTTTGAACTTATTTTCTCGGGTATCTATCAAAGATTTACTTTGATAAATACTCAGGTGTATCAGATAACCATAAAGATTAAATCATACTCCTCTGCAAGTATAACAAGTGACCAGCTTATTATACCCTATATTATGCATAATACTTAAAACGCGTGCAAAGGTCGAATTCACGACCAATAAAATGTTCCCTTTATATAAAAAGTTGTTCTTCTCAGTCTTGGAATCAATATTTTGATTTTACAACGAAATACTGTGATTTCAAATTCTATTTGCTTCTCGATCTAGCCGAAATAATTGGCATCGACCTGTCAATAATAATTGAATTATCTTCTCGAACCTATCAAGTTCAAACAAATTTTTGTCTAGCTAGAATAATTAGCTATGACATTTCTCATTATAATTTGACAATAAATAGAAATTATTTGTACTGTCAATTCTAACTTCTACGGATATGAATATCCAATAACAGTTATTCTACGAATATATATATATATATATATATATATATATATATATATATATGTATATTCTGAATCAGTAATTCAATTTGAATTATTAAACATGCACTAACTGCGAAATATCAACAATAAATCCCTGGACGTGGCTTAATCAACAATAATTAACCACCATAAAAATTGAATGAATATAACTCAAGGTTGAGTTAGGGAACTTGCCTCTTCCGCTGATTACAGCTACACAAAATACTTATCTGCTTTCGAAAGACCTATAACCAATGATATCGGTCTAACAATTAGCACAATCATATATAACACACAACACTGTAATATACAGTTCAACTTCTCATAAACACTTAGCACATAACCACATTAGTGTTTATAACCTATATAAACACTTAATAAGTCAAACAAGTTCAGTCTGGTTGGACTTCAGTCCATTCTCGGTGTTCTGGTCACCCTATCCGACAATTAACACAGTTATTGTCAATTAAATTCGGCTTCTAAGCTTCAATATTAGCTAAGTCAAATATCTTTAGCATCTAATAAGTCAAGCATGAATCCAACAACTTGGATTCTATGTCTAGCAACTAAATTGGTAATTCAGCAACCTGGATTCCAAATTCAGCAACCTGAATTCACTATTCTTTTCCACGAAAATACCAAATCAACTTATTATTCTTCTATCCATTGGTCAAACACATATACATGTATTTCATGCATAAAAAGTATTTTTCCATAATTTTCCAACTTCCTTTGGTATTTTTAAAAAAATTAATTTTAGTGCGTAGCTTAAGAAATTAGCTACCTCGTGCTTAACTCCAGTAATGCCCATCTTCTGGCATAACCTTATATATGCTAACTTGATGCTCCATTTTAAATTTCTTGGCAATCGGAGTTGTAGAACTCCGTTTATAGCGATTTCCGTCGGAAAATCACAAAAATTGGAACGATCATAACTTGGTCGTTTTAACTCAGAATTAGCTCATTTTTGGACACGAGCTACATATTACCATATATTTTCATTTTCCAAAAGCCTGGAATTTATTTCACATTTTAAGTAGACAAGACAGCCCTTGTAAAAATTTGGGCAGCAACTTTTTGTCGTTTGGCAGTTTTGGAGTCCTTTACCAAAACTTAAATAAAACGAAATCTGTAACTCCGATTAATGATCCGTCAATTTTTTTGGGTTCGTATCTTTCCGAACTACAGTTTTCATCTATCACAATCCATATTTGGAGATGTTAAGCTCCCGTAAAGTATCCCTGAAGTGACTGTTCAAATCTGTCCTTTTAACAGTTTTTCTTAACTTTGTGTAGTTTGGGAGAAATCCCATAACTTGTTCATTTTTCAACCTATTCGAGTAATTCCAAAGGGATTTTATCCTTTACACATAGATCTAGCATCCCAAAAACATAAATAACAAATATCCAACATAGATATCAAAAATAATCAAAACCTAGCTCACACCTTAAAAGTTCAAACTTTTCGGAAGAATTCCATTTTTCTATTCCTTTTGATTTCAACAAAATCAACACCCAATATGGGTAGATCCAACCAATAAACACTTATTAACATGTATATACATGGTCCTTGAGTTTTTAAACAAAAATTTCTTATTTCATCAAATAAGCTTCAAACACAAACAAAGCTAAGAAAAATTTAGGTTTTCTATCTTTTGAAAACCTATCCTCCATTTCATGCTATAGATCTAACTTTTGATCTTCAAAAAGGTTATATCTAAACATGTAACACTTATATACACATAGATCTAAGGTTTTAAACCTCAAGATCACAACTTCAAGTTGTCAAAAATCAAATCAAACTACCAAGGAAATTTAGCCTACACAAAAATAAATTTTTGTTATACCTTAACTTGATTTCCTTCTCTCCTTCAAAGATGTAGATGGATCTTGATTGCATCAAAATCCCCTCTCCCCCTCTTCTTAGGATGGCCGAACCTCTCTCTCTCTCCCTCTCTCTCTTGATCTTTGCAACTTGTAAAGATAAAAGAGATGAAAGAAAGAAAAATATAAGCTAGACTTTTTATGTGTAGTTTTTTATCAATTGACCACACTCACTCTCCTCCTCTTCTTGCATGATCTGGCCATGCCTTCATTCTCCCACTAATTCTCTCTTTCTTTCCCCTTAGAAACATCCAAGTGGTTGCTTGCAAGATTAATAAACAAAGTGTTGGACAAAAATAAAAAATTTGACACATGGAGAAGTTGGTGAGAGTGGTTCAACCACTAAAGTGAATCATTTAATACAACATTCATTCCCCCTTCATTCCTTCTCTCTTGGCCGGCCATGTGGCCTTAATAATGCTCCCAATTTGCTTTCTATTTTATCTCTTATTTGATTTAACAAATGTCCAAAAATTCCTCTCCCACTTGGGCTAAAAAATTGAGCCATTCCTTTAATGTATAGCTTGGTCTCTTATTAACTTCTTTGGTCAACATTTGGGATATACATAGTCCAATACCTTTAATTCTTATCCAACCCAATTCATTTAATTAGGGTTTTCACTTCTCCATTAAAACACCAATCCTTGCTCATTCACATCTATTTTCTTAACCCAATTAGACTTGCTATAATTAGGTTATAAAAGTAATTAACTGAGATGTATAAAATAAATCTCTTAGATTTAGTATATATCTTATATACTAACATTCTCCCATATCATAACCCTTAGGTTATACAAATTTACATTCCTAATTTATAATTAGGTTACCTTAGCTTCTACTATTGCAATAAATTGCAATTTCTGTCGAATCCCTATCCGAACTTAGGGTTAGGGTTTCTAAAGCTGATAAGCACAACTCTACTCTAATTTCTCAGTCAATACATAAATTGACTAATTCTCAATACTCTTATCACATATACACAATACAATATTAACATTCAATGTCAATATTAAATAAAAAAAATTTATTCGTAAATTTTGGATTATTCGAAATCCCGGGTTATCACAATATTTTTTGCTGGGCTAGTTGAGCTCACCCTTTCTTTCACTGTTCTTTTCAGGAAATGAGAACGTAGCGGGGATGAGTCGGGGAACGGAGTGACAGTCCAGATGATAGCATTAGTAGTCCTCACTATTCTGTTAGATAGTGTGACAATAAATGTATTGAGGACTTAATTGTGTTTGAATATTGTCTAGATGACAATATTCGAGTTAAAACTCACAGTATGTATTTTGTCGTATCTTACACGACTGTTGTATAATTAAGATGTATTTGAATTTTGTACCATGTATTTGGCGACTCAAGATGGGTGATGTATACCTAATTTTAAGGGCGTCACAGCAGGGGAACGAGCAATCCATTAAAAGAGTCAAATAGACCATCAAGTCTATTATCTTCTCTATGTTAAAAGTCCACCAATAATGTTTTATCCCTGTAACATCAATCAACAATTCCTGTCCACAATCATATGAATAACTCTTAATCATAATTGTAGTTTCAAATTTCATTTCTCATCCAAGACAAAGATAATTTTCATCACCTGTATTTACCTGAAACATCAAAAATTTTGGTTATACCTAATCACAATTTCTGCTCATAATCATACTAATAAATTCATCTTTGCACTACGACCAAAGATATACAACTGTATAACCAGTAACCAACAGTTCATCTTTGCACTATAGGCCAAAGATATATAACTGTAAAATAATAATGCTGAGACTCAGCTTAATAGTATCACCACCATAAATTATCCATGCACTACGGGCCAAGGATATTCGTGTTTTCAATTACGGTCATGATTATACCGAATAATCCCTGGTCATAATCATACCAAGTCCATCTATGCACTACGGCCAAAGATGATTTTTACCACATCATTTGTAACATTACGGTCATGATTATACCGAATAATCCCTGGTCATAATCATACCAAGTCCATCTATGCACGCAAGCCATAGTTGACTTTCAACACAATATAAGCATGAGGATCATGACAATGATATAAATAATCAATCAAACGAGATAAAGGACAAATAAACATTTATAATATAATTTATCCAGGGTTCAAGAATATTCCAATGTTATCAATCACTTAATAATCTCATAATCTAATATCATTAATATTATAACAATATTTTAATCACTTCTTAAACTTATAAACAATTTATTTCCATTGTTTACGATTTACCATATAATGCATTTAATCATTCAAAAATGCCATACTCATAAGATATCATCACTAATGATTAAATCCCTCATCAAAAAAATATGCATATACCCGATATAGGATTCCCTAGCCATAAAATCCTATTTTCAAATTTTGTTACTTCACATAACATATTTAACTCATTTACTCATAACTAGAGCATTTTCATAAAAAATACCAAATCAGTTCCAAAAATATTTCTTTTCTGGGATTTAGCATAATATAGTGTCATCATGAAAATATATTTTTCTTGAAATTTTTACAATTCATTTACTATTTTTCAAAAATCAATTTCTAATTAATTCCTTAAGAAATTAGGTACCTCAAGATTAACTCCAAAAATTCCCAAATCTTGGCAGAATCTTACACATGTTAACGTGAGCTTCAATTTTAAATTTCATGGTCATCTGAGTTATAGAACTCCAGTTATAGCATTTTTCGTCGGAAAAACCTAAATATTAAAATGGTCATAACTTGCTCATTTTAAGTCGAAATGAGCTCATTTTTGGACAGGATGTTCCTTATACCATATACTTTCATGTCCCAAAAGGCCAGAATTTTTCTAATAATTTAAGTGGCCGAAACAGCCCCTTAAAGTTTCTGAGCAGTAGCATTTTCGGTTTTTACAGCTTTGCACTCCTTTGCTAAAATCAGTCCACACGAAAATCTACAACACCTTTTCCAGTGTTTCCACTTGGAGATGCTACAAAACTCATAGATATAACTCTAGGAGATATGGTCAATTGAATTTTATGTTCCGTTTTCACCAAAATCTGATTTTCAACCCTTTATGATTTCGAAGAAACTTTCATGTTTTCACATAATCACCAACATAACCTATCATAACACTTACTAATACCACATATACCCATGATTTTCATTAATCTAATGCTTTTATTATGACTCTCATCATAATCAACGTAAACAGATCATTTTCACAATTTAATAAGGAATGAATATAAAGGATCATTCACCATTCATGTGGTAACCCACATAGACAGGTTATTCTAACAGAATAATAAAGAATGGAATAACAGAAGGATTCACCATGCATGCGATAGAGACCGCACAGACAGGTTATTCCAACAGAATAATAAAGACTGGAATAACAACAGACATCACCAGGTATACGGTAATCCGCGTATACAAGTTATTCCAACAGAATAATAAATAATGGAAGAACAACAGACTTCACCAGGTATACAGTAATCCGCGTATACAGGTTATTCCACCAGAATAATAAAGAATAGAATAACAACAGACATCACCAGGTATATGGTAATCCGCGTATACAGGTTATTCTAACAGAATAATAAAGAATGGAATAACATAAGGATTTCACCAAGTACAGGGTATGACGCGTATACAGGTTATGTATAGGGTATGCCACATATACAGGTTATTCCAACAGAATAATAAAGAATGGAATAACATAAGGATTTCACCAAGTACAGGGTATGCCGCTTATACAGGTTATGTATAGGGTATGCCGCATATACAGGTTATTCCAACAGAATAATAAAGAATGTAATAATATAAGGATTTCACCAAGTAAAGGGTATGCCGCTTATACATGTTATGTATAGGGTATGCCTCATATACATGTTATTCCAATAGAATAATAAAGAATGTTATAACATAAGGATTTCACCAAGTAAAGGGTATGCCGCTTATACAGGTTATGTATAGGGTATGCCTCATATACAGGTTATTCCAATAGAATAATAAAGAATGGAATAACAGAAGTTCTCTTCATGAATAAGAAAGAATAACACCTCTTACTATAATAATATTATCCCTTACCGTAAAAGAAACTGAAAATAGAAGTAGTGAAGTAGCAGAATACTCTTCTTACTTTTACTCAATAATTTTCTCTCTCTAGAGTTTTAGTAAATTCGTAAGAAAATAATGAAGGAATGAGCTTCTATTTATAGAAGAATGGAATGAATAGTAACTAATTCATGAACGGTCCAGATCGATTTACTTTTAAACGAACGATCCAGATCGATTTACTATTAAAACTTAAAGCAACGGTCCATACTGATTTACTAATAAAACTTTAAACAGCGATCCATATTGATTCACTATTATAACTTTCCACCAGCGGTCCATGTTGATTCATTCAACCAACGGTCTGAAAAATTAGCACACCTCCTCGTGGAATAATATTGTACCCAAATACCTGAATGTACAACGCTAGAGTGAATAGTAACTCATGAATAGTAACTCGTGAATAGTAACTCATGAATAGTAACTCGTGAATAGTAACTCTGACACAAAAAGTGTTCCAAATACTCGAGTGAACAATACTAGAGTGAATAGTAATTTGGGTGAATAGTAACCTATGAATAGTAACTCGTGAATAGTAACTTCGACACAAAAAGTGTCCCAAATACTCTCCAGACATCAATTATTGATTTAACAATATAACAAATAATACAAATGATACTGTAATAATAATCTAATCAATAATATGAGAGATATGATGCAGCAATTACTGTAGCAATAATGTAGTATAACTGAGTGACTTATCACATAAGTATCAATAATCAATACCGTGTGCTACTATGCAACCACGCTTATTACTGTACTTTTACTACCGGGTAGTTCAACAGTATCAACGATAAAACCTCCGCCGTTATTTTCATAAAATATTTTTATCATTTCCTAACTACGACAATTCTTCTGTTGTGGGTCCACCAATGATTGTGTCGTCGTACGAATATTCCCCGACAAAAAGAATATTCCCCGACCAATCAAATATTTATAACAACATGCATTCTTTACAAAATTTTCAAATACTACCCACAACTATAACATTATCTCAAATCCACACCTTAATATTTAAAAAAAATATTTCGAGAAATTTAAATCTTTATTTATAAAATCTGGGGTCTCACATTCCAACGAAGAACGAAGCCGGAACACCTATTTTTCTAATTCTTCTTTGGATTTTCTGTCATAGTGCATTTTTATTATTGTTTACTGGATTTTTATGTGGAGTTAAACGTTGATATTAGTTTCTAATCTGCAATTGAGTTTGATCATTCTATCCTTCATCTTTCAATTGTTTGTTTGATAATTATGTTTAGCGTTGGTCCCATAATGGCTTTTGGTTCAGTTATGAACTAAACTCCATTATGGGATTCTAACAAATTTTAATATATTGTTTGGTTGCATGCTTGAATGCTAGGGCTGTTTTGCATATCATATGGGATTTCTATCATGATTGTTTTACATGTATGAATGTTTGATCACCATTCGTTTCAGTACTTGTATGGAATTGATAAAGAATATGCGAGTATGGATTGTAATCATGATAGCATGCGAATATGGGGCTGTTTTATATGGCTTGCGTATTTTGTAAACCAGATAGACATATACTGTTTCACCGTATGAGCTAGAGTAAGGGCTTGTGCTTAAATTCAGTATAATTGTAATTTCACATAGACATATAATGATTTTGGTTGTATTGATGATTACATGGAGTCTATCATCTGTGGATGCTGTGTAAGTAGGTTATAGTGCATTGAAAAATGGTTATAACTCTATTCGTGCTCTTGGCTACTTTCCTATGATATGTGAACACTTCTTGCATGATAGTGGCGATTAGATGAAATATTAAATGAAGTTAGGATCCCATTATTTCCAGATTTGATTTATTCCATCAGTATTCTTATTTTTAGTTGTTATTCGCAATTAGATTAATTAACCAAATATAGTCATTAGTCTAGGCATATAAATACAGTGATTTAATTGATGTATAATAGTTTAAATTTGACAACTTTCTCTGTGAGATCGATACTCTACTTACTTTGTATTACTTGTTGACACATATATGCTTGCATGAGTTAGAGCTCTTTTATCAGAACTGAAAAAGAGGCAACAAGTTTTGGGCGCCGTTGCTGGGGAAAGGCGTTTAATTTAAATAATTATCATCAGTTTAAAGCTATATTGTATAACTTAGACAATTCTGATCGTTTCTCATTTATATTTTGTTTCGTTTTTGGTTTCAGGTACTTGTAGATTTTTATGCACACCTGATCATCTAACTTAGAATTAACACCAGCGCAGGATAACATAAATGGAAGAGGTTGGAAAGTAAGTGTGCGGAGAAATTTGCAAGCGCAGTTAGAGAGTACTACAGTAAGTATGGCGAAAGAACCGAGAATTGAGCAAAGAGAAAAGCATCGGGCTCTAAGGGAGTATTCCATGCCAAACATAAATGGACTACATTCGAGCATAGTCATACCGGCGATAGCAACCAATACCTTTGAGATTAAATCGGGCATTATTCAGATGGTGCAGAACTTAGTACAGTTTGGGGGTGCTGCTACGGATGATCCGAACCAACACCTGTTGAGTTTCATCAAGATCTGTGACACATTCAGATACAATGGTGTGACGGAGGATGCTATCAGACTAAGGTTATTTCCATTTTCATTGAGGGATAAGGCTAGAAGTTGGCTACATTCTTTGTCGTCATGGTCAATCACTACATGGGAGGACTTAGCACAGAAGTTCTTAGCCAAGTTCTTCCCAATGGCCAAGACTGCGAAGATGAGGATGGCTATTTCTCAGTTTGAGCAACAACAGGGCGAGTCCATATATGAGGCATGGGAAAGATATAAAGAGATTCTCAGAAAGTGTCCGCATCATGGTATGCCAGATTGGATGGTGATCAACTCATTTTACAACGGATTGGGTTGGCAGTCGAGACCGATTGTAGATACAGCTGCAAGAGGGGCATTATGGGCAAAGAGCTATGACAAAGCCTATGCACTCATCGAGACTATGGCTGCAAATGATTACCAGAACCCTACAGCTCGGATGCCACAACCCAAGGTTGCAGGTGTGTTGCATGTATGTTGGAGGTTGATGCTATTACACAGTTGTCTGCACAGATGGCAGCTATGGCAAAGAAGATAGATACTTTGGCAGAAAGCAAGACGAAAACAGTTGCCTTCGTATGTGAGATTTGTGCGGGGTCACACTCGACAGATCAGTGTGCTATCAGCTTGGAGTCAGTACAGTATGTGAGCAACTACAGGAAAGACCAAGGTAAATTTCAGAACACATACCACCCCAACAACAGAAATCATCCAAACTTTAGTTGGGCCAATAATCAAGGAAATCAACAGAATCAGTTTCAGCTGAACCAACAGTTTCAACTATAGCCATCTCAGCCACAGTTTACACCAAAACCACCGTTTCCACCGGGATTTTCTCAACAGCAATAACATCATGCTTCAGCTGCACCATAGCCAGAAAAGAAATCAAAAATGGAGGAGATGATGTTGAAATACATGGAAAACACTGAAGTTATGATCAAAAGCCAAGCCGTGGCTATCAAGAATTTGGAGACTCAGATGGGGAAAATGGCGAGCATGCTTAACAATAAGCCCTATGGTTCATTGCCAAGTAACACAGAGACAAATCCTAGAAGAGACGGGAAGGAGCAGTGTCAAGTGATCACATTGAGATCAGGGAAATATTTGACAGGTACTGCAAGTTGCGCGCCCACACTTGATAGTACTAAGGAAGTTATGCGGCCACGCGAGGCAGAGCAGGACATTGAAGAGAAGGAAAATCTAGAAAATTCTAAGGTTCAGCAGGAAGAGAAAGACAAAACAAGTTCAGAGGAGAAGGTCAAGAGTCCAGTACAACCAATTCACCCTCAAGTACCGTATTCGCAAAGGTTAATTAAGCAGAAGGAAGACAAACAGTTCAGCAAGTTCCTGGAGGTATTCAAAAAGCTGCAGATCAACATACCGCTCGCTGAGGCATTGGAACAAATGCCAAGCTATGCAAAGTTCATGAAAGGTATACTGTCAAGGAAGAGAAGACTAGATGAGTTTGAGATAGTGGCCTTGACAGAGGAATGCAGTGCAGTGATTTAGTGCAAACTACCTCCCAAGCTGAAAGATCCGGGCAGCTTCACAATTCCGTACACAATTGGTTAGATGAGCTTTAGTAAGTGTTTATGTGATCTGGGGGCAAATATAAATTTGATGCCCTTGTCAGTGTTCAATCAGTTGGGATAACCGGCTCCAAGGCCGACAAACATATCACTACAGCTAGCTGACAGATCTATCACGTATCCACGTGGAATTATTGAAGATGTGTTGGTAAAGGTGGACAAATTTATTTTTCCGATGACTTCATCATCTTAGACTACGAAGAGGACAAAAGCATACCAATAATACTGGGGAGACCATTCTTAGGCACAAGAAGAGCTTCGATAGATGTGCAAAAAGGGGAACTCATTATGCGTGTACATGATTAGGAGGTCAACTTCAATGTCTTTAAGGCAATAAAGTTCCCAACGGATGAAGAAGAATGCTTCTTGGTTAACTTGGTGAATCGGGACCTAAAGGATGAGGTACAGAAACTGGGGAATTATGAACCGTTAAGGTGTGTAACGGGTAAAAATTCAGATTTAAAGGTAGAGCCATTGACGAAAGCGAAAGTCATTAAATTTCAGGGCGCGGTGGACAAGCAGGAAGTCACCTCCATTCTTCCTTCGACATGATATTCAGAGACAGTCAAGCTAATTGACTATAACTTAACGCTTGATAGGAGGCAACCCATTATTTTCTATCTCTAAAATCTCTCTTTCATTCTTTATTTATTTAGTTCAAGTTATTTCATTAACTCAATTTCAACCTAAGTTAAGATCATATGATTATCTCTGCATAATTAACATACTAGCTGATATTGAATGGGAGCGTGTATATGCATTGTAGAGAATAAGGGTGATACAATAGACATTCATGTTTATTTATTAAACCATGCTTTGATAAGGTCTATTGATGAATTGCAGGTGTATTGGAGAGCATGTATTCTTGTCTGGCAGAGTCTAAAAATAAACACAGCAGTGCAGGAAGCAGAATCGCACGGACGCGCGATGAACATAACACAAGGCCGCGCGCCCGGGTGCTACACATCAGACCAAGACTACACCTCGCGCGCCCGCGCATGAAATACATTGAAAGCCTGTGCGGCCGCGCGCGAAACCGTATTAAGATAGATCTGCAAATTTTAAAAACAAGTTGTGGACCATTTGGACTCTCATTTGGAATAATAACAGACGCGAAATTCTCTCACTCTCCATAACTCACATCTCTGTCTCTCTATCAGTTACAAATTAAATCCGTACATTTCTCAATCACATCTCCACGATTCTCTCCACGTTCAAGGCTCATATCCACGCTCTCATCCACTGCTATAAAGCTAGGTTTTCTGATTGGGTTGGCAGAAACAAGTTTGAAGATTATCACATCATAAATTCTCATTCACTCTCAGTAATTTCATCAGCATTCTTGCTCAAATATCTGCAAATGGGTCCGAAGAGAGCACGATCATCTTCCTCTTCTTCATCCTCTTCTAGCAGTCATGGGGAGGACATTGTCGACCACACCAAGTTCCTGTGTTTAGAAGCCCAATAGGAGTACTACCGAATCGTAGCGAAAACTTTTATCAAGGAAAGAGGATTCAAACCAGAAGGCCAGGATGGACAGCTTTGTGCCATGATCCAGGAATGAGGCTGGGGTGGACTGATTGCCTCTCCAACGCCCATTCCGATGAGCATAGTCCGAGAGTTTTACGCCAATGCCAAAGTCACCATGAACGATACCGCTATGGTTCGAGATGTTGAGATAGACTACAGACCCTCCGCCATCAGAACCATTTTGAGAATCACCGAGACACCACCACGAGGGGCTGCCAATTGAATCACAGGGGCACATCAGGAAACAGACTTGGAGCTTGTTATTGCGGCATTGTGCGTGCTAGGCACAAAGTGGGCTTACAAAGTCGGCACGACCCAGCCTCGTATATTCCCAGTCGCCGTACTGAATCGATACGCCAAGGTGTGGAATCTGTTCATTTGTGCCAAGTTATTTCCTTCATCGCATCAGCATGAGATCACGGTGGAAAGGGCCATAATTCTGTGGGGTATAATTACTGGCGAGTGCATTGACGTGGGTTATTTGATTCATCAAAACATTGTGAAGTATCTGGAGGGAAGTACCGCTGGGAGCATTCCTCAAGCTTCCGTGGTAGCCATGCTATGTGCTCATCAGGGATGTAACTTGGGCAATGAACAAATGCAATATCCAAGTCAGGACATCACTCATACCACCATTGCGAAATTAGAAGAATGGGCAGGAGGCGAAGCACACCCACGCGGACGAGTATTTATTCTCCGGCCCATATTCCCCGAGCCATCACAACAGTCCCCTCAGATAGATGAGGCAGGCCCCCTCGACATGACCACAAGTTCCTCATGGTGATCGCCAGCTCCGAAGGTTGGAGCGCAGGGTTGATGCCATCTACGACAATTTTGGAGCGTTTTCTATGGGTCTCACGAGGGCCTTGGCCGAAGCCTTCGCACAACAAGGAACAATGCTAGAGTGGCCTCAGTTTGGGATCGCAGTGCCATATCCACCACCAGATTCACCACCCGAGGAGGGTGGTACAGCCGATCATTAGGGGAGTTTTTTGTACCCTTTACCTTCATTTAATGGGGCATTGAATATGATAAGTTTGGGGGTATTGGGGGTGTGATGCCCCCAAAATAGGTATACAACAACCAACCCATTCTGAGTCGCCAAATACATGGTATAGAAAATAACTACAACTTTATTACTACAATTGTCGTGCAAAATACAACAATACATATACTATATGTTTTGATACCAACTGTGACTCATGTCCCAACTATGGACAGCACCTCACATTGATACATTACATAAAAGTGCAGTCAATAACTGTTTTAGAAATTAAAATCCTTGGGAAGTGCTCAAGGAAACCTTCGTACATGGGAGGCCATGCGTCTAGGTTATAATAGATATCATATGCCAACAGAATTATCCTTCGTTGACCTAATAGACCCCCAAAGGAAGATTACTATCATGTTCTTTCCAGTGGTGATTCTTCTCTTGACATATAATTATCTCCGTTGTCTCCAAGTGAAAATTATATTTCAAATAAACTCCAAGATCATATAGGTAGTGCTCGTAGATATACTCAGTAAGAGGATGTGCACAACCCTGTCTTATGATAACACGAGGTTGTATGTCATTAGACATCTTGTGTGATAGTGGCAAAATACCCTTCCAAAGTTGAGTTCGCCTCACCCTATTTGATTCACTAAATATAACTATTAAATGACGTATAAAATACAACACACTTATCTAAAGTCCTCAATAAAATTATTTACATACTCTTTAGGGAGAACCTCAACAACTATAGACTACCGTTCTATTTCCCTGTTATCCCCGCTTGAGCCAGCTACACTCTTATTACCTGAAAGGAATTATGAAGCAAAAGGGTGAGCACAAATAGCCCAGTAAAGAATATCATGACTAAAGATAATTAAATTATCAATAGACTTCATCAGTAATAAATCAGAGATTTATAACATATGGTAGATAATAAAACTTTTCAACCATAGTTGCAGCGGAATGAGCAATCCATTAGAAGAGTCAAATAGACTATAATGTCTATTATCTTCTCCGCGTTAAAAGTCCACCAACAATGTTTTATCCCTACAACATCAATCAACAATTCCTTTCCACAATCATATGAATAACTCATAATCATAATTGTGATTCTAAATTCCTCTTCGCATCCAAGACGAAGATAATTTTCATCACTTGTCTTTACATAAAACATCAAAGATCGTGGTTATACCAAATCACAGTTCCTGTTCATAATCATACTAATAAATTCATCTTTGCACCACGGGCCAAAGATATTCATCAACAGTTCATCTTTGCACTACACGCCAAAGATATTCAACAACAAGTCATCTTTGCACTACGGGCCAAAGATATTCATCAATAATTCATCTTTGCACTACATGCCAAAGATATTAATATTTCAAAGAAATACATAATCATTTCAGAATTTATATAAACAATAATTATAAACATGTTAATCAATTCACCTTTGCACTTAAGCTAAAAATATTCAATTGTAAATTCAATGGTCATGATCATACCAGTCAACGATTCAACTTTGCACTACTGGCCAAAGAGAACCCATAGTCACAATCATACCAATAATCTACCCATCTTTATACTTAAGTCAAAGAGAAATTTCATCACCAAGATTATAAAAATGTTATATATGATAATAAAAACAATATGATCAACAACTGCATTTAATTTTAAAAGTAAGATTCATAAATCAATGATTTCATAACACCTTAATCCAAATATTATAAATCACTTAATAATCTCATAATCTAATATTATTAATATTACCACAATATTTTAATCATTTCTTAAACTTATAAACAATTTATTTAAATTATTTACACTTTATTAATTAATGCATTTAATCATCTAAAAATGCCAAACTCATAAGATTTCATCATCATTAACCAAAACACTCATCAAAAATCTGCATATAGCTCATATAGGATTCTCAAGCCATAAAATCTTATTTTCCAATTTTCTTACTTCACATAACATATTTAATTCATTTACTCATAATTAGTCCATTTCCATGAAAAATATCAAATCAGTTCCAAAAGTATTTCTTTTCTGGGATTTAGCATAATATAGTCCCATATTGAACATATATTTTCTCCGAATTTTTAAAATTCATTTACTATTTTTCATATGGCCAAAACTACCGAATATTTAGACATTTATCATAAATTGTACTTTTGTCTAAAATTTTCAGAGTATACTGATATTATATAGATGTACTCCCAATAAAAATTTTATCAATTTTGGAGTTAACCACAAGGAGTTATAAGAGTTTACTTTTAAAATAGTCTTTTCTCATAAAATACATAACTCTTAATCTATACATCCAAAAATCGCCATTTTTGGACACAAATAACAAAACTCACCAAATTATCATTTCAAAATTTTCCAAAATTTTTGAAGATTCAGAAAAATTTCGAAATTGAAAAACATAATAACCCTTACATACTAACGACAATATCCCTTACCTTAAAAAGAGCAGTACTTCTGACTGGAATAACGCTGAACGAACTTGCACCGTATAGCAACACTCAAGATATCAAAATACTCACAAGAATAAACTTGATAATATAGAGAGAGAAATAGAGAGAAAACTTCAGTTTCTAGTGTGATTTTTAATTCTAACCTAAGCACATATTTATAGGAAAATGCTTAGAACACCAAAGCAGAAAATTTAATAAAATAATAATATATTTTTCTTAATTTCCTTAGCACACCTCACCAGCTGATTTCAACCATTAACATGTGCCACTCAAATGGAAAAAACGTTTTTTTTAATAAAAAATAATTAAATAAAACTTCTAAAAATCAATTATTTCTGAACTTCAGAACTTCAATAATTCATAATAAATAGCCCTTTTATCAGAAAAATTCAAATCACATGTCCTTTCCATAGGAAATTCCATTCTCTACAACTTTGCAGAAGAAAGTTTTTCCAAATTCCAAACAGAAATTGACCGAAATCTACAAACGGACGATTTTACAGGCTATAATCAGATTTCAGTCAAAATTTGTGTACACCATCATGTTTAACATGTGTTAAACATTTTTTGTAACACACAAAACATGTGTTTAGCATTTAATGCAACAAAACTACTCTTCCTCCTCATTTATTCATATATCACACATTCATTATAAAAAATATCACCATTATTATATTACTGTAATATAATAATATATTTTATCAGAAAAGATAAAATATCAATTTTCAACAATTGTCACATTAAAAATTTTCTCCATCTATAACCACATAAAATGAATATTTTCCTTATCATATAAATCAATAATTAATTATTCATAAATAATATTACAGAATCACAATACTGACAACCAGACAGTTTCCAGGAAAGAGGGGGCTTTCCAATAAGGATTTCTCCTTACTGGCGCGCAATTAGATGACCAAACCTCTCCTTAGACAGAACTTTCTTGACATTGCCAATAATATTATCTAATAATATTATTCAGATAATATGAATTATTGCTCCGATAATAGAAAATATTGTGTAGTGATAATTATTGAAACAATAATAATATAAAATATCAACGTAGCAATTATTGAATCAATAAAATAAAATATTAAACAGTAATTACTATAAAAATTATTGAGTAATGCCTTCTTACAAAAGAAAATCATCATGCTTCGTGGATAGTAACTCGTGAATAGTAACTCATAAATAGTAACTCATGAATAGTAATTATAAGGAAAAAATTGAATACTTTATTTTATAAAATTCGGGGTCTTACAATCTTCCCTCCTTATGAAATTTCGTCCCCGAAATTTACGTACCTGGTATTTCAAAGAGTTGAGAATACCTTGCTTTCATTTCAGATTCCATCTTCCCTGTCATCATGATTTCTCCAATGCTCATCTCCTATATTTCAGATATCATTCTAGAATACAGCTTCAAAACAAAGGTTAACTGACATATCACAATTTGTCAACTTAAGTAAGAAAATTCAACTTAGGTAGGACACACACTTGCGAAGGATATTACTCGTCTCTCCCTTCCTAGTTCTAATCCCAGATCTCTGCCAGAGATCATATCCCTAAGATCTGATACCAACTGTGACTCTGAACACCACCATGTGTCAGCACCTCACCACTGATACCTATCAGTTTGCCACCGCAGAACGGCGTCCCCTACGGAGAGTATGGCTTCGGTGCATCCCCATCAACAGAAAGTCACCAGATAGAGGCTCGGGGCTCTTTACTTATGGCTCTGATACCAACTGTGACGCCCCCAAAATAGGTATACAACAACCAACCCATTCTGAGTCGCCAAATACATGTTACAAAAAATAACTACAACTTTATTACTACAATTGTCGTGCAAAATACAACAATACATATACTATGAGTTTTGATACCAACTGTGACTCATGTCCCAACTATGGACAGCACCTCACATTAATACATTACATAAAAGTGCAGTCAATAACTGTTTTAGAAATTAAAATCCTTGGGAAGTGCTCAAGGAAAACCTCGTACATGGGAGGCCATGCGTCTAGGTTATAATAGATATCATATGCCCACAAAATTATCCTTGGTTGACCTAATAGACCCCAAAGGAAAACGAGAAGTTTACTATCATGTTCTTTCCAGTGGTGAGTCCTCTCTTGACATATAATTATCTCCGTTGTCTCCAAGTGAAAATTATATTTCAAATAAACTCCAAGATCATATAGGTAGTGCTCGTAGATATACTCAGTAAGAGGATGTGCACAATCCTGTCTTATGATAACACGAGGTTGTATGTCATTAGACATCTTGTATGATAGTGGCAAAACACCCTTCCAAAGTTGGGTTCGCCTCACCCTATTTGATTCACCAAATATAACTATTAAATGACGTATAAAATACAACATACTCATCTAAAGTCCTCAATAAAATCATTTCCATACTCTTTAGGGATAACCTCAACAACTATAGACCACCGTTCTATTTCCTGTTATCCTCGCTCGACCCAGCTACACTCTTATTACCTGAAAGGAATTGTGAAGCAAAACGGTGAGCACAAATAGCCCAGTAAAGAATATCATGACTAAAGATAATTAAATCATCAATAGACTTCATCAGTAATAAATCAGAGATTTATAACATATGGTAGATAATAAAACTTTTCAACCATAGTTGCAGCGGAATGAGCAATCCATTAGAAGAGTCAAATAGACTATAATGTCTATTATCTTCTCCGCGTTAAAAGTCCACCAACAATGTTTTATCCCTGCAACATCAATCAACAATTCCTTTGCACAATCATATGAATAACTCATAATCATAATTGTGATTCTAAATTCCTCTTCGCATCCAAGACGAAGATAATTTTCATCACCTATCTTTACCTGAAACATCAAAGATCATGGTTATACTAAATCACTGTTCATGTTCATAATCATACTAATAAATTCATCTTTGCACCATGGGCCAAAGATATTCATCAACAATTCATCTTTACACTACACGCCAAAGATATTCAACAACAAGTCATCTTTGCACTATGGGCCAAAGATATTCATCAATAATTCATCTTTGCACTACAGGCCAAAGATATTAATATCTCAAAGAAATACATAATCATTTCAGAATTTATATAAACAATAATTATAACCATGTTGATCAATTCACCTTTGCACTTAAGCTAAAAATATTTAATTGTAAATTCAATGGTCATGATCATACCAGTTAACGATTCAACTTTGCACTACTGGCCAAAGAGAACCCATAGTCACGATAATACCAATAATATACCCATCTTTATACTTAAGTCAAAGAGAAATTTCATCACCGAGATTATAAAAATGTTATATATGATAATAAAAATAATATGATCAATGTGATGCACCCAAAATTAGGTATACATCACCCATCTTGGGTCGCCACTTACATGGTACAGAATACAAATACAAACTAATTATACAACAGTTGTGTAAGATACGATAAAATATATACAATGAGTTTTAACTTGAATATTGTCATCTAGACTGTATTCAAACACAAATAAGTCCTCAATACATTTATTGTCACACTATCTAATAGAATAGTGATGACTACTAATGCTATCATCTGGACCGTCATTCCGTTCCCCGACTAGTCCTGGCTACGTTCTCATTTCCTGAAGAGAACAGTGAAAAAAAAGGGTGAGCTCAACTAGCCCAGTAAGAAATATTATGACTAAGATAATGCAGAATAAATTATCCTTAGCCTTCAACAGTATAACAACTGATAGAATATAATAGACAACAAGTTTTAGTTCAAAAATTGCAGCGGAAACAAGCAATCCATTAAAAGAGTCAAGTAGAGAATAAAATCTACTATCTTTTATGATTTAAAAAGTTTTTCATCATTTTTATCGCTGGGACTCAGCTTAATAAATAATCCACATCATCGAATCACCCCTGCACTACGACCAAGGATATTCTTTAGTATCACGACCACAAATTATCCATGCACTACAGGCCAAAGATAATCGTGTTTTCATCAACGGTCCTGATCATGCCATAAAATAATTCATCTTTGCTCCAATGGTCAAAGAGAATCCATAGCCATGATCATACCAAAAATTGTCCATCAATGCATTACGGGCCAATGATGACTTTTTTCACATCATTTGTAACATTACAGTTATGATTATACCGAATAATCCCTGGTCATAATCACACCAAGTACATCTATGCTCTACAGGCCACAGATTAATTTACCACATCATTTGTAACATTACGGTCATGATTATACCGAATAATCTCTGGTTATAATCATACCAAGTCCATCTATGCACTACAGGCCACAGATGACTTTCAACATAATATAAACATGAGGATGATGACAATGATATTTGAATTCAATAAAACAAGTCAAAGAATTAATTTGTCCAGGAACCAATAACGTTCCAATTGTCAACAAGATATTGTTTTGTGGTGTAAAATTCAAGAATGCTCAGAAGAATATTTCCATGAAAAAATATTGGATGAAGCGCAAATATCAAGGATATTCCACTAATTTCGTGGAGTATAGAAGTCAAAATTTTAACCAACTGAGTATAATAACGAATGGAATAACAAAAGAAATCACCATGCATGCGGTACTTCGCATAGACAGGTTATTCCAACAGAATAATAATAACAGAACCAGGTCAGGTGAAATTCACACCGACAGGATGTTCCAACAAAATAATAAATAATTAAAACGGAACCAGGTCCGGCGTATAGCACAGACATGATATTCCATCAGAATAACTAAATAATTAAAACGGAACCAGGTCCCGCGTATAACACAGACAGGATATTCCAACAGAATAATAAAGACAGAATAATAGAAGAATGTCACCAAGTATAGGGTAGACCGCGTATACAGGTTATTCCAACAGAATAATAAGAACTAGAATAACAACAGTTCTCTTCATGAATAAGAAAGAATAACACACCTTACGGGTACAACAAATAATATCCCTTACCGTAAAAAAAACTCGATATAAGAGTAGGGAAGTAGCATAATACTTTTCTATAGTTTCTCTATAATTTTCTCTCTAGAGTTTCAGTGAATTCTTAAGAAATAATGAAGGAATGGGCTTCTATTTATAGGAGAATTGAAAGGCACTGTGCAAGGATTTATTACGGATGAAATAATTTTACAAAATAATTTTTCAATCAACTAACAATTAAGTCAATCAACTAACCAATAAAATCACAACAAAAATTAAAATATAATACATATATATAAACACATTTTTTCAACTTATAAATATCATTATTATATATACACCACTAGATTTTTCTCCCCCATAACCAACATCAATCCCCCACCCACCCAAAAATCAATTCACTACACTCTTACACATCACTATCACACTATCACTTTTCCACCATTTTCCACTCACACACACATCACACACCTATCACTATCACATATCCTTTTCTCCCACCATACACTCAATACATACATATACTACCATACGTATACTCTTCCATTTCCAAAATCATTTTTCCAACACATATGGGCCCCACATGTGGGCCCCACCTTTAAAAATTTTCTACCGATTATTTTGAAAAATGGGTAAATAGGGATCCATAAAATAAGTAAAACTTCATAAAAATCACCTTAATAATTTTAACAATTTATCATCTTTATTATAATTCACAATATTAATCAACCAGATCGTTCCCAGGAAAGAGGGGGCCTTCCGGTAAGGATTTCTCCTCACTGGCGCGCAATTACCTAACCTCTCCTTGACAAAACTTCTAGACATCGTTAATATTGCAAATAATAATATTAATGACTTTGTTGTCTCAATTATTGATTTAAAATATATGAAATATTGACAATAATTGAATCAAATAACGTGAGATACTATGCAACAAATACTGTAGCAATAATTGAACAAAACTGAGTGACTTCTCACGTAAGCATCAATAATCAATACCGTGTGCTACTATGCAACCACGCGTATTACTGTACTTTTACTACCGAGTAGTTCAATAGTATTAACGGTAAAACTTCCGCCGTTATTTCATAAAAATATTTTTGTCGTTTTCTCAATTCGATAATAATTTTGTTGTGGGGTCCACCAAGAATTGTACCATCGTACGGATATTCCCCGACAAAAAGAATATTCCCCGACCAATCGAATATAATATGACAACTTGAATACTTTGCAAAATTTGTAAATATTACCCACAATTATAACATTATATCAAATCTACACCATAACAATATAAAAATATATTTTGAGAAATTTAAATATTTATTCATAAAATCTGGGGTCTCACAATCTCCCCTCCTTATGGAATTTCGCCCTCGAAATTTACGTACGTACCTGGTATGCCGAACAGGTGAGGATACCTTGACTTCTTGAGGTATAAACTTTAAGCGTAGAATATATTCCAGGATTTTAACAGGTACATCTTCATACGTTAAATCATTCGTTATCTCGTCCGGTTTTAAATCAATAATGTGGTTCGGGTCGTCCACATATTTACGTAACATCGATACGTTAAAAATGTTATAAACACGTGACATACCTAGTGGTAAAACAAGTCTATAGGCCACAACTCCTACTTAATTGAGGATTTCAAATGGCCAATTAAATCGAGGGTTGAGATTTCCTCACTTCGTTAATTCTTGCTTCTAGAATAATGCCATCTTGAACCTTCTTCATTCATATGCTCTGAGTATGTAGCTTGAGCGACTTTAAATTTATCAATTAAAGTCGATTCTACTCGTATATTCGTTATCTTCACGTGGGTTCGTATATTCGCACTTGTAAACGCATACGATCTTCTACTCAACGCGTCAGTTACCACGTTCGCTTTTCCACGATGATTTTGAATGGTACGATCGTAATCTTCAAAAGCTCAAGCCAAAGTCTTTGGCGCATGATACGTTCATTTTAAGTAAAGAAATATTTGAGGGTTTAAGAAATAGGTTTTGCACTGGGCTCAATACAAAATTCGATTTCATGCTCTAGGGGTAGGCTAAGAAGTCTTCAGGAATACGTCAAGAAATTTATTAACGTTAGAAATATCATTCAAAAATGTGACTCTCCTCCATGACTTGGATAGTACGTTACATTGATTCCTATCAACTTGCCATCGTCCTTTACAACGTCGCCTACAGAAAATCTGGCTTTGGTGCATTCCACACAAAGAAGTCAACAACGAAAGGATCGGGGCTCTTTACTTATGGCTTGATATGACAATGATTGTCTTTAGTGGTTTGTTTGCTTGAATTCGCATAACAGGTTGGTTAGGAATATGAAAGCTAACAACCTTATGAAAAGCATGATGAGTAGTTAACTAATAGATTTCTAAAATCACATCAAAGGCAAGTATTTTCAAAGAGATAAGATCGACAGGAAACGTGAAAGTGTCGATTTGAATCAACAAGATTTATAAACAGTGGAGGTAACGAAGGCTCCTACAAACGAAGTTTCAACCAATAAGTCAAAGTCTAACTTCTCTGGAGTCAAATTTAAACGTTGAGCGCAAGCAAGAGAGATAAAAGAATGGGTAGAACCGATATCTAATAAGGTATAGACTTCACAAGAATTTATAATTAACTAACCCGTGCTAACTTCGTTCGGTTTACTCGCTTTTTAAGGAGTCACAAAAAATGCTCTCCCTTGTACTACCGGCTTTGACTTTTCTGGGACGGCCTTTGGTGCCTCCTTCCCAGCTGGACTTGTCTTCGGTGAACGACAAAATCGGGCTAGATGACCTTCCCTTTCATAATTATAACACGCTTTGGACGGCATCGTGTTGTTTGGACTGATATGTCCCTCCCCTCCGCATTTGAAGCATATGATAGGTTGTCGTTCTCCTTCTTTAACAACGGGTCCATCATTGTTGAATCTCCTCTTTTTGAAATATCCATTATTATTGTTTTGGCTATGATTACCATCGAAGTGGTTACCATTTCTGACATGTTGATTTTCTCCACGCTTATTGTCACCGCTCTGATGACTGCTATCACTGATATTATCATTTTGTCGGTAACTCTCTTTTGGTTGGGTTGACTCATTATCGCGCTCCAATAACTGAGCCCTATTAACAACATCTGAATACAAACACAGTTTATGAGATATAAGATATTGACGTATCTCGGGTTTCAAACCTCTTAAAAACATTCGCGTCATTCTCTCCTCATTATCAACTAAATGGGACGCAAATCGGGATAACTCGGCAAACTTGGCTTCGTACTGCGATACGGTCATATTGTTTTATTCCAGCTTGATGAACTCTACCTCTTTCATGTGAAGAATACTTTCGGGAAAGTACTTGTCGTTGAAAAGTTCTTGGAACTTCTCCCAAGTCATCTTCAGTGCGGTAGGTTGAGTACGCTTTACAGATTCCCACAAGTAATCTGCCTCTCCTCGCAACATGAAGGTGGCAAAGGGAACCTTTTGTTTCTTAGAGCATCCCAAGACATCAAATATATTGGTAATCTGTTTTATCCACGTCTACGCCTTAAGTGGTTTTGGCTCTCCAATAAACTCCGGTGGTCCCAGTTCCTTGAAATGCTTAGCGGTGACCTTCCGAGAGTTGCCAGTGTTTCCACCTGCATTTTGTACAAGAGCCGCCTTTGCCTGATGTTGCATGAATTCTAAAAAACTCCTAAATATACCGTCGTTCGTCAATTGATCAGTGTTGTTGTTTGCCTGAGGATTGTCGCCTTTCCGATGCACATTATCCTGATTATTGATCTGTGGAGACTCAACGGTCTCCTATGCTCCATTGATATTCTCAATATTCTCGATTGTCATTTTCAAATACTGCCACAAAACAAGTGTTAAATAACATATCACATATTATCTCTATACTCTGACCGACCAATTAAATACCAAATAAACTTAGGCAGGTCATACTAGCGAAAGAATTCCCCGTCTCTCCCCACCTAGTTCTTGTCTCACATCTTAACTAGGGATCATATCCCTAAGCTTTGATACCAACTGTGACGCCCCCAAAATTAGGTATACATCACCCATCTTGGGTCGCCACTTACATGGTACAGAATACAAATACAAACTAATTATACAACAGTCGTGTAAGATACGACAAAATATATACAATGAGTTTTAACTCGAATATTGTCATCTAGATAGTATTCAAACACAAATAAGTCCTCGATACATTTATTGTCACACTATCTAACAGAATAGTGAGGAACTACTAATGTTATCATCTGGACCGTCACTCTGTTCCCCGACTAGTCCTGGCTATGTTCTCATTTCATGAAGAGAATAGTGAAAAAAAAAGGTGAACTCAACTAGCCCAGTAAGAAATATTATGACTAAGATAATGCATAATAAATTATCCTTAGCCTTCAACAGTATAACAACTGATAGAATATAATAGACAACAAGTTTTAGATCAAAAACTACAGCGGAAAACAAGCAATCCATTAAAAGAATCAAGTAGAGAATAAAATCTACTACCTTTTATGATTTAAAAAGTTTTTCATCACTTTTGTCGTTGGGACTCAGCTTAATAAATAATCCACATCATGGAATCACCCCTGCACTACGCCCAAGGATATTTTTTAGTATCACGACCACAAATTATCCATGTACTACGGGCCAAAGATAATCGTGTTTTCATCAACGGTCCTGATCATGCCATAAAATAATTCATCTTTGCTCCAATAGCTGAAGAGAATCCATAGCCATGATCATACCAAAAATTGTCCATCAATGCATTACGGGCCAATGAGGACTTTTTTCACACCATTTGTAACATTATGGTTATAATTATACCGAATAATCCATGGTCATAATCTATGCACTACAGGCCACAGATGACTTTTACCACATCATTTGTAACATTACGGTCATGATTATACCGAATAATCTCTGGTCATAATAATACCAAGTCCATCTATGCACTACAGGCCATAGATGACTTTCAACATAATATAAACATGAGGATGATGACAATGATATTTGAATTCAATAAAACAAGTCAAAGAATTAATTTGTCCAGGAACCAATAACGTTCCAATTGTCAACAAGATATTGTTTTGTGGTGTAAAATTCAAGAATGCTCAGAAGAATATTTCCATGAAAAAATATTGGATGAAGCGCAAATATCAAGGATATTCCACTAATTTCGTGGAGTATAGAAGTCAAATTTTAACCAACTGAGTATAATAACGAATGGGATAACAAAAGAAATCACCATGCATGCGGTACTTCGCATAGACAGGTTATTCCAACAGAATAATAATAACAGAATCAGGTCAGGTGAAATTCACACCGACAGGATGTTCCAACAAAATAATAAATAATTAAAACGGAACCAGGTCCGGCGTATAGAACAGACATGATATTCCATCAGAATAACTAAATAATTAAAACGGAACCAGGTCCCGCGTATAACACAGACAGGATATTCCAACAGAATAATAAAGACAGAATAATAGAAGAATGTCACCAAGTATAGGGTAGACCGCGTATACAGGTTATTCCAACAGAATAATAAGCACTAGAATAACAACAGTTCTCTTCATGAATAAGAAAGAATAACACACCTTACGGGTACAACAAATAATATCCCTTACCGTAAAAAAAACTCGATATAAGAGTAGGGAAGTAGCATAATACTTTTCTATAGTTTCTCTATAATTTTCTCTCTAGAGTTTCAGTGAATTCTTAAGAAATAATGAAGGAATGAGCTTCTATTTATAGGAGAATTGAAAGGCACTGTGCAAGGATTTATTACGGATGAAATAATTTTACAAAATTATTTTTCAATCAACTAACAATTAAGTCAATCAACTAACCAATAAAATCACAACAAAAATTAAAATATAATACATATATATAAACACATGTTTTCAATTTATATATATCATTATTATATATACACCACTAGATTTTTCTCCCCCATAACCAACATCAATCCCCCACCCACCCACCCACCCACCCACCCACCCAAAAATCAATTCACTACACTCTTACACATCACTATCACACTATCACTTTTTCACCATTTTCCACTCACACACACAACACACACCTATCACTATCACATATCCTTTTCTCCCACCAAACACTCAATACATACATATACTACCATACGTATACTCTTCCATTTCCAAAATCATTTTTCCAACATATATGGGCCCCACATGTGGGCCCCACCTTTTATTTTGAAAAATAGATAAATAGGGATCCATAAAATAAGCAAAACTTCATAAAAATCACCATAATAATTTTAACAACATTTATCATCTTTATGACAATTCACAATATTAATCAACCAGGTCGTTTCCAGGAAAGAGGGGGCCTTCCGGTAAGGTTTCTCCTCACTGGCGCGCAATTACCTAACCTCTCCTTGACAGAACTTCTAGACATCGTTAATATTATAAATAATAATATTAATAACTTTGTAGTCTCAATTATTGATTTAAAATATATGCAATATTGACAATAATTGAATTAAATAACGTGAGATACTATGCAGCAAATACTGTAGCAATAATTGAACAAAACTGAGTGACTTCTCACGTAAGCATCAATAATCAATACCGAGTGTTACTATGGAACCACGCATATTACTGTACTTTTACTACCGAGTAGTTCAACAATATTAACGGTAAAACTTCAACCGTTATTTCATAAAAATATTTTTGTCATTTTCTCAATTCGACAATAATTTTGTTGTTGGGTCCACCAATAATTGTACCGTCGTACGGATATTTCCGACAAAAAGAATATTCCCCGACCAATCGAATATAATATGACAACTTGCATACTTTGCAAAATTTATAAATATTACTCACAATTATAACATTATATCAAATCCACACCATAACAATATAAAAATATATTTCGAGAAATTTAAATATTTATTCATAAAATCTGGGGTCTCACAATCAACAACTGCATTTAATTTTAAAAGTAAGATTCACAAATCAATTATTTCATAACACTTTAATCCAAATGTTATAAATCACTTAATAATCTCATAATCTAATATTATTAATATTACCACAATATTTTAATCATTTCTTAAACTTATAAACAATTTATTTAAATTGCTTACACTTTATTAATTAATGCATTTAATCATTTAAAAATGTCAAACTCATAAGATTTCATCATCATTAACCAAAACCCTCATCAAAAATTTGCATATACCTCATATAGGATTCTCAAGCCATAAAATCTTATTTTCCAATTTTCTTACTTCACATAACATATTTAATTCATTTACTCATAACTAGTCCATTTCCATGAAAAATATCAAATCAGTTCCAAAAATATTTCTTTTCTGGGATTTAGCATAATATAGTCCCATATTGAACATATATTTTTCTCGGAATTTCTAAAATTCATTTACTATTTTTCATATGGTCAAAACTACCGAATATTTAGACATTTATCATAAATTGTACTTTTGTCTAAAAATACTAAAATTTACAGAGTATATTGATATTATATAGATGTACTCCCAATAAAAATTTAATGAATTTTGGTGTTAACCACAAGGAGTTATAAGAGTTTACTTTTAAAATAGTATTTTCTCATAAAATCCATAACTCTTAATCTATATATCCAAAAATCACCATTTTTGGACACAATCAACAAAACTCATCAAATTATCATTTCAAAATTTTCCAGAATTTTTGAAGGTTCAGAAAAATTTCGAAATTGAAAAACATAATAACCCTTACATACTAACGACAATATCCCTTACCTCAAAAGAGCAGTACTTCTGACTAGAATAACGCTGAACGAACTTGCACCGTATAGCAACACTCAAGATATCAAAATACTCACAAGAATAAACTTGATAATATAGAGAGAGAGAGAAATAGAGAGAAAACTTCAGTTTCTGGTGTGATTTTTAATTCTAACCTAAGCACATATTTATAGGAAATTGCTTAGAACACCAAAGTAAAAAATTTAATAAAATAATAATATATTTTTCTTAATTTCCTTAGCACACCTCACCAGCTGATTTCAACCATTAAAATGTGCCATTCAAATGGAAAAAACATTTTTCTTAATAAAAATAATTAAATAAAACTTCGAAAAATTAATTATTTCGGAACTTCGAAACTTCAATAATTCATAATAAATAGCACTTTTATCAGAAAAATTCGAACCACGTGTCTTTTCCATAGGAAATTTCATTCTCTACAACTTTGCAGAAGAAAGTTTTTTTAAATTCCAAACAGAAATTGATCGAAATCCATACACAGACGATTTTACAGGTTATAATCAGATTTCAGTCAAAATTTGTGTACACCATCATGTTTAACATGTGTTAAACATTTTTTGTAACACACAAAACATGTGTTTAGCATTTAATGCAACAAAACTACTCTTCCTCCTCATTTATTCATATATCACACATTCATTGTAAAAAATATCACCATTATTATATTATTGTAATATAATAATATATTTTATCAGAAAAGATAAAATATTAATTTTTAACAATTGTCACATTTAAAATTTTCTCCATCTATAACCACATAAAATGAATATTTTTCTTATCATATAAATCAATAATTAATTATTCACAAATAATATTACAGAATTACAATACTGACAACCAGACAGTTCCCAAGAAAAAGGAGGCTTTCCAATAAGGATTTCTCCTTACTGGCGCGTAATTAGATGACCAAACCTATCCTTAGACAGAACTTTCTAGACATTGCCAATAATATTATCTAATAATATTATTCAGATAATATGAAATATTACTCCGATAATAAAAAATACTATGTAGTGATAATTATTGAAACAAAACTAATATAAAATATCAACGTAGCAATTATTGAATCAATAAAATAAATTATTGAACAGTAAATACTATAACAATTATTGAGTAGTGCCTTCTTACAAAAAAAAATCATCATGCTTCGTGAATAGTAACTCATGAATAGTAACTCGTGAATAGTAACTCGTGAATAATAACTCGTGAATAGTAACTCATGAATAGTAACTCATGAATAGTAATTATAAGGAAAAAATTGAATACTTTATTTCATAAAATTCGGGGTCTTACAGGGTGTCATAGCATAGTAGTTTAGTTTCATTTAATTTTGTATGTTTATGTGTTTGATAAAATTTTGCAAAAATTTTTTAATTTTTATTCATTATTGCTTGTGACAGTATGTTTTAGTTTGCATGTCTCACAATGTTTAGCTTTATGGAAACTCTTGCCTGGCCAATGATGATAGTGAATTGTGAAGGATTTTAGAGTATATTGGATAACATGAGCTGAGATATAATGTTTTACACAATGAAATTCATGTTGCTGTTTAAATGCTTTCGGTTTGCACGAACGTGTTCACAATCACTTGTCGGTTTAAGAAGTATGTGTTGCATTGCTTGATAGAACATGTGTGAAACCCCAGATTTTATGAATAAAGATTTAATTTTCTCGAAATAATTTTTTTTATATTATGGTGTGGATTTGAAATAATGTTATAGTTGTGGGTAATATTTATAAATTTTGCAAAGTATGCAAGTTGTCATATTATATTCGATTGGTCGGAAAATATTCTTTTTGTCAGGGAATATCCGTACGAAGGTACAATCATTGGTGGATCCCATAACAGAATTATTGTCGGATGGAGAAAACGACAAAAATATTTTATTAAAAATAACGGCAGAAGTTTTACCGTTAATACTGTTGAACTACTCGGTAGTAAAAGTACAGTAATACGTGTGGTTGCATAGTAGCACACGGTATTGATTATTGATGCTTATGTGATAAGTCACTCAGTTTTGTTTTATTAGTATTATTAATGTAATAAAACAGAAATTTTTTTTATATAAAACAGAATACTTTTATAAAGTTATTCGTTTTATTAGGCTAATAGTAAAATCTTTTTATATAAAACAGAATACTTTTATAAAGTTATTCGTTTTATTAGACAATAATTATATTATATTATATTTTATTATGCATAGTATTGCATAGTATTTGCATAATGCCTGTATAGTATTTGCATAGTAAAATCTTTTTATATAAAATAAAATACTTTTATAAAGTTATTCGTTTTATTAGATTATAAATAGAATATATTATATTTTATTTAAAAGATTTTGCTTTAAATCTGGACCGTCCGATTAAAAGTAAATCAATCTGGACCGTTCATGAATTAGTTACTATGCAGTGCATTCTTCTATAAATAGAAACTCATTCCTTCATTATTTTCTTACGAATTTACTGAAACTCTAGAGAGAGAAATTATAGAGAGAAAGAAGAAGAGTATTCTACTACTTCACTACTCCGATATCAAGTTTTTTTTATGGTAATGGATATTATTTGTTGTACTCGTAAAGGGTATTATTTCTTTTATATTCATGAAGAGAACTTCTGTTATTCCATTCTTTATTATTCTGTTGGAATAACCTGTATACGCGGGCTACCCTATACTTGGTGAAATTCTTCTGTTATTCCATTCTTTATTATTCTGTTGGAATATCCTGTCAATACGTTTTACGTCGGACCTGGTTCCGTCTTTATTATTCTGTTGGAATATCCTGTCTGTGCGTTTTACGCCGGACCTGGTTCCGTCTTTATTATTCTGTTGGAATAACATGTCTATGCGAAGTACCGCATGCATGGTGATTTCTGTTGTTATTCCATTCTTTATTATTTTGTTGGAACATCATGTCGGTGCGAATTTCGCCTGACCTGGTTCCGTTATTTATTATTCTGTTGGAATAACATGTCTATGCGAAGTACCGCATGTATGGTGATTTCTTTTGTTATTCCATTCTTATTTATACTCAGTTGGTTAATGTTTTAACTTCTACACTCCATGAAATTAGTAGAATATCCTTGATATTTGCACTTCATCCAATATCTTTTCATGGAAATATTCTTCTGAGTATTCTTGAATTTTACACCACAAAGCAGTATCTTGTTGACAATTTGGACGTTATTAGTTCCTGGATAAATTAATTCTTGAACTTATTTTATTGAATTCTTATATCATTGTCATCATCCTCATGTTTATATTATGTTGAAAGTCATATGTGGCCTGTAGTGCATAGATGGACTTGGTATGATTATGACCAGGGATTATTCAGTATAATCATGACCGTAATGTTACAAATGATGTGGAAAAAGTCCTTATTGACCCGTAGTGCATTGATGGAGAATTTTTGGTATGATTATGGCTATGGATTCTCTTCGGCCAAGGGAGCAAAGATGAATTATTTTATGGCATGATCATAACCGTTGATGAAAACACGATTATCTTTGGCCCGTAGTGCATGGATAATTTATGGTCGTGATACTAAAGAATATCCTTGGTCGTAGTGCAGGGGTGATTCGATGATGTGGATTATTTATTAAGCTGAGTCTCAACGATAAAAGTGATGAAAAACCTTTTAAATCATAGAAGATAGTAGATCTTATTCTCTACTTGACTCTTCTAATGGATTGTTTATTCCGCTGCAGTTGTTGACCTAAAACTTGTTGTCTATTATATTCTATCAGTTTTTATACTGTTGAAGGTTAAGGATAATTTATTCTGCATTATCTTAGTTATAATATTTTTACTGGGCTAGTTGAGCTCACCCTTTCTTTCATTGTTCTCTTCAGGAAATGAGAACGTAGCAGGGACTAGTCGGGGAACAGAGTGATGGTCCTAGATGGTGCATTAGTAGTCCTCACTATTCTGTTAAATAGTGTGACAATAAATGTAATGAGGACTTATTCTGAGAGTGGATATTGTCTAGAAGACAATATTTGTATTAAAACTCACAGCTCTCTTGTTGTATATTGAAGATTGTATTTGTATTTTTGTACCATATATTTGGCGACTCAAGATGGGTGATGTATACCTATTTTGGGGGCGTCACAGTTGGTATCAAAGCTTAGGGATATGATCCCTGGCTAAGATGTGAGACAAGAACTAGGAGGGGAGAGACGGGGAATTCCGTCGCTAGTACGACCTACCTAAGTTTATGTGGTATTTAATTGGTTGGTCAGAGTATAGGGATAATATGTGTTATGTTAATTAACCTTTGTTTTGTGGCAGTATTTGAAAATGGCATCCGAAAATATTGAGATAAGCAGTGGAGCACAGGAGACCGTTGAGTCTTCACAGATCAATAATCAGGACAATGTGCAACAGGGTGGCGATAATCCTCCTGTAAACAACAACACTGATTAATTGACGGACGACGGTATGTTTAGGAGCTTTTTAGAATTCATGCAACATCAGACGAAGGCAGGCTCCTGTTCATAATACAGGTAAAAATAATGGCAATCCACGGTCGGTTACCGCTAAGCAATTCAAGGAGCTGGGACCACCAGAGTTTTTATGAAAGCCAGAACCACTTAAGGCAGAGATGTGGTTAAAGCAGATCACCAAGATATTTGATGTCTTGGGATGCTCAGAGGAGCAAAAGGTTCCCTTTGCCACCTTTATGTTGAGTGAAGAGGCAGATGACTGGTGGGAGTCTGTAAAACGTACCCAGCCTGACGCACTCAAGATGTCTTGGGAGATGTTCCAAGAGTTGTTCAATGACAAGTACTTTCCTGAAAGCATTCGTCACATGAAGGAGGTGGAATTTATCAAGTTGGAGCAAACAACATGACCATGTCGCAGTACGAAGCCAAGTTTGCCGAGTTATCCCGATTTGCGTCCCATTTGGTTGATAATGAGGAGAGAATGACGCGAATGTTTCTAAGATGTTTGAAACCAGAGATACGTCAATACCTCATTTCTCATAAACTTTGTTTATATTCAAATGTTGGGAATAGGGCTCAGTTATTGGAGCGTGATAATGAGTCAGCACAACCAAAAGGCAACGACTAACAACACGATAATAATCGTACCGGTAGTAACAGTCATCGGAACAATGATAACCATCGTAGGGGAAATTATCATGTCAAGAATGGTAACCACTTCGGTGGTAATCATGGCCAAGATAATAGAAATGAACATTTCAAGAAGAGAAGGTTCAACAATGACGTGAAGACGTCGGCACCAGCACCCATTTCAAAGGAAGAAGAACGACCACCGGTCGTATGTTTCAAATGCGGACAGGAGGGACACATCCGTCCAAACTGTACGCAGCAATCTAAATCGTGTTTTAATTGTGGAAGAGAAGGTCACCTAGCTCGATTTTGTCATATGGTGAAGTCAAGTCCAGCTGGGATAGTAATGTCAAAGGATGTCCCAGACAAGCCAAAGTCGATAGTTTAAGAGAGAGCATTTTTTTTCTCGTGACGAGGAACCTGAATAAAATTATCACGAGTATGTTAGTCATAAACTATTGCGAAGTTTATACAGTGTTAGATACCGGTTCTACTCACTCATTTATTTCACCTAGTTGTGTTCAATGTTTGAAGTTAACTCCGGAGAAGTTAGACTTTGATATATTGTTTAAACTCAGTTGGGAGAAACCTTCGTTACCTCTACTATTTATAAATCTTGTTCAAATCAACACTTTCACGTTACATGTCGCTCGTATCTCTTTGAAAATACTTGCCTTTGATGTAATTCTAGAAATCGATTGGTTAACTACTCATCATGCCAAAATTGATTATTTTTGTAAGGTTGTTAGCTTTCATATTCCTAACCAACCTTTTATGCGAATTCAAGCAACCAAACCACTAAAGTCAATCATTGTCATATCAAGCCATAAGTAAAGAGCCCCGATCCTTTGTTTGTTGACTTCCTTGTGTGAAATGCACCGAAGCCAGACTTTCTGTAGGCGACGTAATGAATGACGATTGTAATTTGATAGGTATCAATGTGACGTGCTATCCAAGTCTTGGATGAGGGTCACAGTTTTGAAGGATATTTCTATTGTTAATAAATTTTCTGACTTATTCTTGAAGACTTCCTAGCCTACCCCTAAAGCGTGAAATCGAATTTTGTATTTACCCCAATACAGAACTCATTTCTTAAACCCTCAAATATTTCTTCAACCAAAATGAACGTAACATGCGCCAAAGACGTTGACTCGAGCTGTTGAAGATTACGATCGTACCATTCAATACAATCGTAGGAAAAGCGAACATGGTAGCTAACGTGTTGAGTAGAAGATCGTATGCGTTTACAAGTACGATGTTGTGAACACAAAGACCCATTTCGTATAACTTACAAATGATGAAGATAGAGTTAAAGACTCTAAGGACCCACGTGAAGATAACGAATATACGATTAGAATCGACTTTAATCGATAAATTTAAAGCGGCTCAAGCTACGCACCCGGAGCTGTTGAACACGAAGAAGAAGGTTCAAGAGGGCGTTATTTTAAATAACAAGAGTTACTGAAATCTCAACCCTCGATTTAATTGGCCCATTTGAAATCCTCGATCGAGTAGGAACTGTAGCAATAATTGAGTATAACTGAGTGACTTCTTAAGTATGCATTAATAATCAATACCATGTGCTACTATGCAACCACACGTATTACTGTACCTTTATCACCAATTATTTATGACAACCTGCTTACTTTGCAAAAATTTTAAATATCACCCTTAACTTTAACATTTTATCAATTTAACCATTTACTAAATAGAATAATTATAAGAAAATTTAATACTTTCATTTCATAAAATTCGGGGTCTCACAATCTCAATTATTGATTTAATAATATAAAATATTGTGACAATAATTGAATCAATAACGTGAGATACTATGCAGCAATTACTGTGGTAATAATTGAATAAAACTAAGTGACTTCTCACGTACGCATCAATAATCAATACCGTGTGCTATCATGCAACCACGCATATTACTGTACTTTTATCACCGATTATTTTATGACAACTTGCTTACTTTGAATTTTTTTTCAAATATCACCCTTAACTTTAAACTTTTATCAATTTAACTATTTACCAAAATAGAAAAATTAAATACTTTTATTTCATAAAATTCGGGATCTCACAACTCAGTTATACTCAATTATTGCTACAGTAATTGCTGCATCATATCTCTCATATTATTAATTCAATTATTGTCACAGTATCATCTGTAAGACCCCGAATTTTATGAAATAAAAGTCTAATTTAATTTATGATTATTATTCTAAAACTGTAAATTGTTAAATTGATAAATGGTCAAACGGATAATTAACTGGATAAGTGAGTAAATAAAAGAGGAGATATTAAACTTATAGAATGTGGTCACATGGGCGAATAAGGCTAATAAGGAAGGGATGATTTCATATATTTCTTTCCTAACATTTTGCTGATTGGACCATTTATTTTGTGGAACATAAGGGAGAATATTGGCCAAATTATTAAGCCTAATAAGGCATTCTCTTCAGCCTTCTCTTGGGAGGGGATTACTCCCGCACCAAGTTTTCAGAAAAGAGAGAGAGAGAGAGAGAGAGAGAGAAAGAAAGAAGGAAGGAAGAATGAAGAAAATGGAAAATAAGAAGGAATCAAAGAATGAAGGAAGAAAATGAAATCAAGAAAGGTAATAAATTGATTTTCAATTAAAAATGTTAATTTCATGAATAGATTTATGTTTATATTTGTTTTAGTTTATTTGAACAAATATTAAATAAGAGAAAAGAAGAAATTAAAGAGATTAATCTTCGCCGGAATTTCGCCGAAAAATTTAGATCTTACGTTGGTTGATGGTTTGTTTTCAAATCTAAGACCATGGTTTGACTCCTAAAATATAATAGATCTGATCTGGGCAAGAAAATTTGAGAAAACTCGCCGGAAATGTTTTGGATCGCCGGAGATGATGACCAGAAAATATTTTCTGACAAACTTTTTCGGTAAGACTATTTCTCTATGTTAGAGGCGGAATTTGGAAAAACTTTATTCTACAAAGTTGTAGAGAATTAAATTTTATATGGAAAGGACATAAAATCTGTAATTTTCTGATAAAGTGATAATTATTATGAATTATTGAAGTTTCTGAGTATTGGAAATTATAATTAAATTATTAGAAAAATTATTTGGGTTGAAATAATTTTACAAAAATCTTACAATATTAGTTTAGAATTTCTGTAAATTTTTGAGGAATTATTGAAAAGTTGAAGTAATTATTATATTTTTAAACTATTTATAGTTAGTTTGAAAATAGAAGTAATTTATAAAAAATTCTATAAATGATGAAAAATTATGAAACTTGCTGAAAAATCTTATAATATAATTTTATAATTTTTGGATTGTTTTAGAAAATTATTTAATAACAGAAATATTTATTATATTTTTAAGCTATTTATGGTTAGTTTAAAAATAGAGGAAATTCATAGAAAATTCCATGAATGGTGAAAAATTATGAAATTTGCTGAAAATATTATAATAATATTAGATTAATAATATTGATGATGTTTTAAAGATATAAAAGTATGTGGAGTTAGTATTTCTATTTTGAAACTATTAAATGATAGTTTTTATAAATAGAAATAATTATAGAAAATTGTTGGATAATCTAAAAATTGTGAAAATTATTTGGAAAGTTCAGAATACTATTTTAAATATTTTAGAAGTGTTAGTAAGCTAATGAGGTGTCGAGATGTAAACGCACAAGTAATGAATGAGTTATGATAAAAATAAAAATAATACTTTTGTTAAAGTAAAAATAGTGATAATATCATAATAGTGGATTGTCATATATGAGGTTTTAGATTTCTCAAGTTTTATTATTCACTTCTAAAGTTTTGGAATATGAATAATGATTTTATGCGATAAATAAAGGTAACTTGAATGAATAATGAATTGTTAGTTGGTTTATAAGTTATTCGAGATAAATAAGATTTGGTGTTGATCCCTACTTTTAATAGAATTTAAATTGTTTATAGCAAGGTATTGATTTGATTCTTACGTAAGAAGTCACTCATTATTTTATTCAATAATTGTCACAGTAGTTATTGCACAGTGATTTATATTATTGATTCTTAATTACGTAAGAAGTCACTCAGTCTTTATGTCAATAATTGCCACAATAGTTATTGCACAGTAACTCAAATTATTTAATATGATATAATTAAACTAGTTGGAAGTATTGTGAGTCTATGTTAATAATTGTGAATAATTGTTGAAAGATTAAAAATGTGTAAATAATTGATGAATAAAGGGTGTTGATTAAAGATAAGTATGATATACAGATGTTTGTTCAATTATTTTCTTTTTATAAAAGTAAGTTTGGCAGGACTTGCCGACACTCTATTTTTTCTAAAGTAGTATGGACCACAACTCTATTATTGAACAAATCTTGTTAAAACGTGTACAAGTTGGTTTAATTTTCTCGGTGGGGCCATAAATTCTACTACCATTATTATATACCTCATTTGGTTATTTTGTCAAAGCAGATGTGCTAGTTGTTTACTAAATTTTTAGTATAAATAGGTTGTTCGATTGAGTAACTAAACACACACCGTCACTACACTAAAAATATAGAATTCTTTTACTACAATATTGTGAGTACTATAATATTGTGAGTATTTCTATTGAGTGTAATGTTACTCCAAGTGTAGATAAGGAATGCAAGCATTGTTTAAGTTGATCAATTTCACAGAAAGCATAATCAAGTCACATGCTAAGGTAAGGGATATCATTATTGTGGTAAGAGGGTATCATTTTATGGTAAAAAGAATATCATTTTCTTTCATACTCCATATTATGGTAAGATATTATTATTCGTTTATTCAGTTTATCATTAAATGGTGAAAAGTCCTGAAAGGATTAGAATATCCTTAATCGTTTGTGCTTCATCTATTATTATGTTAGCAATTTGGACTTTGGACAATTAAGTTGAAAATCACTAAGATCTATTTTATCTTATTGTTTTGATTATTTATGTTCGTTCATTATATATATATCATTATCATCATTGTTATGTTTATATTGTGATGAAAGTCATCTTTGGACATAGTGCATAGATGGACTTGGTATGATTATGAACATGAATTATTCGGTATAATCAAGACTGTAAGACCCCAACTTATTATAAATAAAATTGAATTTTCCTCTATTCAATATTCTAAATTAATAAGGTGTTAATTTGATATAATGATTTGGTTATGGGTGAAATGTGCAAATTTTACAAAATAAGCAAGTGGCTATAAAATATTCATTTCTGTCGGGGAATTTTCGTTTGGTCATGAAATATTCTTATTGTCGGGGAATATTCGTACGACGGCGCAGCCATTTGTAGGCCCCATAACGAAAAATGGTTGGATGAAGGAAAACGACAAAGTATGAGTTTTTATAAATAACGACGTAATTGTTACCGTTAACACTGTTGGAATACCTGGTGGTTAAAATACAGTAATACGCATTGTTGCACAGTAGCACACGTTATTGCACAATATTTTTTGGAATTATTGATTCTTTCGTAAGAAGACACTACTCAATAATTGTTACAGTAATTACTGTTCAATATTTTATTTTATCGATTCAATAATTGTTGCGTTGATATTTTATATTATTGTTGTTTTAATAATTGTCATTGCACAGTATTTCCCATTATCAGATCAATAATTCATATTTTTGAATAATATTATTAGATAGCATTATTGGTAATGTCTAGAAAGTTCTATCAAGGAGAGGTTTGGTCACCTAATTGCGCGCCAGTAAGGAGAAATTCTTATTGGAAAGCCTCCTCTTTCTTGGGAACTGCCTGGTTGCCAGAATTGTGATTCTGTAATATTATTTGTGAATAATTAATTATTGATTTGTATGATGAGAAAAATATTCCTTTTATATGGATATAGTTGGAGAAAATTTTTAATGTGACAATTGTTGAAAATAAATATTTTATCTTTTTCTGATAAAATAATTCATTTAAATATATTATTATATTATAATAATATAATAATGGTGATATCTTTACAATGAATGTGGGATATATGAATATATGAGGAGAAAGAGTATTTTTGTTACTAAAAATATTTAAAACATGTTTTTCATGTTTGTGGACCCTATTTCTTGACGGAAATTTGATTATAGCCTATAAAATCGTCTGTATGTGGATTTCGGTCAATTTCTGCTTGGAATTTAGAAAAACTTAAACTTACAAAGTTGTAAAGAATGGAATTTTCTATGGAATGGACATAAGGTTCGAATTTTTCTGATAAAAGGGCTATTTATTATGAATTATTGAAGTTCCAGTATATCGGGTCTGAATCGATTTTTGGAGTTTTAAATATTTTTGTTTAGAAAAACGTTTTTGGTTATTTTTTCAATTATATGGCTGATGTCTTGACCAAAAAAGTGGGCTAAGGAAAATTTATATAAATATATTAATATTTTATTAAATTTTCTGCTTTGGTGTTCTAAGCATTTTCCTATAAATAGGGTGCTTAGGTTAGAATTGAAAATCACACCAGAAACAAGTTTTCTCTCTCTATATTATCGAGCGTATTCTTGTGAGTATTTTGATAGTTTGAGTGTTGCTATACGGTACAAGTTCCCTTCAGCACTATATCCTGTATTCCAGTAAGAAGTACTATTCTTTCGAGGTAAGGGATGTTATTTTTTTTTAAAAAAAAATGATATTATTTCTTTCAATATCATTATGCCGGAATATTGGTAAGATTTTTCTTGTGAAATTCTTGTCTTTTAGTGTCGAAATTACTATTCACGTATACGGCACTATTCATGAATACGGCACTATTCACAAAAAAATTAAATTTTTATTTTTTGTCCAAAATATCTATTATGGATATTAGCTTTAATTGTATCCATGTTTTAATCATTCTTGAATTTTACTCCACTGTGGTTATTTATGAGGTATTTTTGGACATGGATAAACTGAAATACGAATCCTTAATATTTATTCTTTTGTTTCATTGTATTCGTTTTCTTTAAAATATTTTTCATCATCCTCAGTCCCAAATGATGATATTACTGAATATCTTTGGCCTGTAGTACAAAGATGGTTGAATTTCTTATGAATATCTTTGGCCTGTAGTGCAAAGATGTACATGTGTTGAGATGAACATGACCAACTGATGAATATCTTTGGCCTGTAGTGCAAAAATGAATATTTTATTTAAGATGTATATTGATTGATGTTACAGGGATAAAATATTGATGATGGATTTTTAAAATCATAGAAGATAGTAGATTTCATTCTCTACGTAACTCTTCTAATGAATTGTTATTTCCGCTGCGAATATTGATTTAAAACTTGTTGTCTATTGTATTCTATCAGATTTTCCCTATTGAGAACTAATGATAATTTGTTCTATATTATCTTAGTCATAATATTCTTTACTGGGCTAGTTGAGCTCACCCTTTTCCTTTTTGTTCCATTGTTCTTCTCAGGAGGTGAGAATGTAGCGAGTACTAGTCGGGAGATGGAATGATGGTTCTAGAAGTTGTCTTTGTAGTCCTCACTATTTTGTAAAATAGTGTATCCATAATTGTAATTAGGACTTTTTTGAGTGTGGATATTGTCTAGATGACAATATTTGTATTTAAACTCACAGTTTATGTGTTATCGTATTTTGCACGATAATTGTATTAATAAATTTGTAGTTATTTCTGTACTACGTATTATGGCGACTCAAAATGGGTGTTGTATACCTATTTTGGGGGCATCACAGTTGGTATCAGAGCTTAGGGATATGGTCTCTAGTCTCTGGCAGAGATCGGGGAATAGAACTAGGAGGGGAGAGACGAGTAAATCCTTCGTTAGTGTATCCTACCTAAGCTTATTTGTTGGTTGGTCAGAATATATGGATATTATGTGATATGTTAATTTCTTTAATTAACCCTTGTTTTATGACAGTATTTGAGAATGCCAACTGAGAATGTTAACAGTGCAGTAAATGAGATCGTAGAGACGCTTGTACTCACCAATGAGGAGAAAGTGCAACAGGCCGACAATGTTCCTCCTGTAAACAACACCACTGATCAGACGATGAACGACGAGATGTTTAGAAGCTTTTTGCAGTTCATGCAAAATCAGACGAAGGAGACTCGTGTACAAAATACAAGTGGAAATGATAGTAACGCACGGTTTATCACAGCCAAGCAGTTCAAAGAATTGGGACCACCAGAATTCTGGGGAAAGCCTGGATTCGATTAAGGCGGAGACGTGGGTCAAACAAATTACCAAGATATTTGATGTCTTGGGATGCACGGAGGAACAGAAGGTTCCATTCGCCACCTTTATGTTCCGTAATGAGGCAGATTACTGGTGGGCATCTGTAAAGCATACCCATCCATCCGCACTTAGCATATCTTGGGAAACATTTCAGAAACTGTTCAATGACAAGTACTTTCCTGAAAGTATTCGTCATATGAAGGAGGTAGAGTTTATTAGACTGGAGCAGAACAACATGACGGTATCCCAGTACGAGGTGAAGTTCGCGGAGTTATCTAGGTTTGCACCACATTTGGTGGTGAATAAGGAACGTATGACGCGGATGTTTCTGAGAGGTTTGAAACCCGACATACGTCAATATCTCATTTCTCATAAGTTTTCTCTATATTCCGATGTTGTCAATATGGCTCAATTATTAGAGTGAGATAATGAGTATATTCAACCGAGGGACCACAACCAAGATCATACCGGTGACAACAGTCATCGGAGCAACGATAACCAGCGGGAAAAGAAAAATGCGGACAAGAGCGGCAACCACTCTAGTAGTAACCATGGCCATAAAAATAGAAGAAGTGAGTCGGGGGGAGATTTTAAAAAAAGAAGATTAAACAATGACAATGTGAAGACGTCAGCACCAGCAACAACAGGTTCTAAGGGAGGAGAACGACCACATGTCGTATGCTATAAATGCGGAAAAGAGAGACATATCAACCTAAACTGTCCACAACAGTTCAATGTATGATATAATTATAGAAAGGAAAGACATATCGCTCGAGATTGTACGGTAGCGAAACCAAGTCCAGTGGGGATGGTGAATCAAAAGGTTATCCCAGAAAAGTCAAAGTCAACGGTTCCTGGAAGAGCGTTTGACGTGACTGGTCAAAATGTAAAGAACCCAAACGAGGTGATCACAGGTAAGCTAATCATAAATTCTTGCAAAGTTTATACATTACTAGATACCGGTGCTACCCATTTGTAGACACTCGAAATTTTCTGCGCTCCTATTACTAACATTATAGTAGGGTAGATTCGTCTTTTGGAGATAATCCTTAAAGACATTTACAACAAGTCGGGATACTACCGGAAGTTTTGCTCCAACCCAAAACACAAACCGGGAGCATGAGTTCCAAACCCGAAACACACACCTGGCCCGTCATTTCTAATCTCAGAGATAACACCGAGATGTACAGATCAAAAGACCGGCAACAACACCGGAGATGACAGTCCTGTCTCGGCGTTGACACCGCGACGTTCAGTTCCAGTCCCAGAGACAACACTGGGAATAGCAGTCCCATCCTTGGTGATAACCCCAAGGGATGCAGTCACAGTTCCGGCGATAACTCCAGAATTGCTTGTTTCAACCCCATGCAATCAGCTTTGAATCACAGATGACAGTGAGACATATAAACAAGTAGTCCAATCTCAGCTGTAACCATGAGCAACGTCTACTTTTCGCTTAAACCGGCGATAACCCCGGTGAGGAGTCACGAACGTCATCTCACAGTGTCAACAAGATGATATCGTAACATACCAACAAGTAGTCCAATCTCAGCTGTAACCCTGAGCAACGTCTACTTTCGGCTCAACCCGGCGATAACCCCGGCAAAGAGTTAAACATCATCTTGTTCGTCCGATAAATGGCACGTCGTCTCAACATTTTAGACGTACATACATACCACAAATGTCCCAAATAACCGAGGAATGACAATCCCGAGTGACTATTACGTGTGGCAGTACTTTGGATAGAATTTGAAGCTTGAAGACCATGGGCATAGACCCCTCTTTATGACTTCGTACAACTTCTAATCCATGTCATTACGTAACTCTCGACACCAGTGGTCCGCAGAAGTACAGATACGCTTCGTTTGGACGCTAGGATTGAAGTTCTGCAAGTTTGATTAGACATTACGGTACGCAAGTGCACGTACTACGAGACGACGAGACCCGCCTGACCTGGGCCCACCACGACCAGCCGCAAGTAGACCTTCGACTGTCGCAGGTAGACCTGTGGCCATCAGTCTATATATACAAGGCTTGGGGTCAGCCACTTCAAGGGAGTAAGAGGGGAAAAAAACGAGGAAGCCCTGTCCATTTAGCTCTGCATACACATCTTTTGAGAGTTTTCTCTTCTTTAAACACTAGTGAGCTTATATATAGATACTTTTTATCTGTCAAAAGCTGAGTGTTCATACATTTGAAGTCAAAGAAGTCTACTTTGGCAGTCCACTGTAAGCCTTCTTGTGTTTTAGAAAGCTTCTCTCTTCTACTATTACACACTGTTGCACACATTGAGAGTCGTATGAGTGTGTTTGCCCGGACTTCTGTCTGTGGTTTTCATTTCTGTCTGTATATATATATATATATATATATATATATATATAAATATATGTATATATTTCTTATATACGGACTAACATTATCGAGTTATGCCTCGATTGAGCCTAGACTTCGGTCTGGAGCGTTTATTCGCTTTTGTATATATATATATATATATATATATAATTACTATCGGACATATCCGATGAGCCTGGATTCACATCCAGTGTGTTTACCGCTTTTATATATATATGTATATATATATATATATTTACATTCTCTGTCCCACCTGGAGTTTACTTCGTGGCAGTGATCATTTTTTAAAGCTTTATTTACATTTTCTGTCCCGCTTGGAGTTCACTTCGTGGCGGTGATTGCATTTACAGCTTTATTTATTTTTCTGACCCCCCATGGAGAATAATTCGTGGTGGTGGATCATGTCCATATATATATATATATATATATATTTACAGCTTATATATATAACGGCTTACTGCTTTCCTTATCAATTGCAGTATTTTGTGAGCCTAGGAATCATGTGATATTACAGATTCAGAATGATGAATCTAGATTCAGTTCCCGTGATGGACATTTTCAGTTGTAAGCAGCTTGTACATTATGTTACAGTGTTTGAGTTTCCTTGGATGACTACTATGCCCGTGAGGAATTCAACACTGCTGTATATTGTTTTCGCGCAGATGCTTCGCATTTCAAAAATAAAAACAAACAAGCCGAACATTTAATAATAAAAATGGAAGTATGAAAAGGTCTCAATTCCTATTGAGCACAGGGTTTAAAAAACCTCTTTTACAAAACTTCATTGATATATCTTATGGTTAAAATTGGATTTTCCTGAATAAAATTCAAACCCATGAACATGGTGCGAATGAGGCCTCGCACTACTTTTAAATAATTGCACATTGATCCACACACACACACACATTCATATAACAGTTTCTTTGAAAAGTGGCGGTCACCGTGGCAATACGGATGTCGGGGGTGCCTAACACCTTCCCTCCGCATAATCAAGCCCCCGAACCCTTAATGAATCTCGATTTCACAGACCCGTTTAGCAGTGTCAAATCACTGGGTCAATGTGCAAACCTTTTCGATTGCGTTGGTGCAACCAGTTAAAAACACCAACTGGCGACTCTTAAAGTCAAATCGTCGACATTATACATGTCAGACCTTTTTCACTTATTTTTTTTCAAACAAATCTCATATTAACATGAGAACACCAAAAAATAAGTAACAAAAAGGGACAATAAAAATCCCGACGTCGACAGGTACCGACTCCGCTGGGGATCTCCAGTAAGTGGGCTTAAGCCACTATTACAAGCTTTTCAAAATGGTTATATGCTTGTGTGTGATTGTTGCATTTACATTTCTGATACATATGTACAAATGCATCTTACCTACTGTGTGACGCCCCCAAAATTAGGTATGCATCACCCATCTTGGGTCGCCACTTACATGGTACAAAAATACAAATACAAACTAATTATACAACAGTCGTGTAAGATACGACAAAATATATACAATGAGTTTTAACACGAATATTGTCATCTAGACAATATTCAAACACAAATAAGTCCCCAAAACATTTATTGTCACACTATCTAACAGAATAGTGAGGACTACTAATGCTATCATCGGGACCATCACTCTGTTTCCCAACTAGTCCCAGCTACATTATCATTTCCTGAAGAGAATAGTGAAAGAAAGGGTGAGCTCAACTAGCCTAGTAAGAAATATTATAACTAAGATAATGCAGAATAAATTATCCTTAGCCTTCAATAGTATAACAACTGATAGAATAAATATAACATCATTAAATCATCCCTTTTATCACTGAGACTCAGCTCAATAAATAATCCACATCATTAAATCATCCCTGCACTACAGGAAAAGGATATAAATCTTTAGTATCACGACCACAAATTATCCATGCACTACGGGTCAAAGATAATCGTGTTTTCATCAACGGTTATGATCATGCCATAAAATAATTCATCTTTGCTCCCTTGGCCGAAGAGAATCCATAGCCATAATCATACCAAAAATTGTCCATCAATGCACTACGGGCCAATGATGACTTTTTCCATATCATTTGTAACATTACGGTCATGATTATACCGAATAATCCCTGGTCATAATCATACCAAGTCCATCTATGCACTACGGGCCACATATGACTTTCAACAGAATATAAACATGAGGATGATGACAATGATATAAGAATTCAATAAAACAACTTCAAGAATTAATTTGTTCAGGAACCAATAACGTCCCAATTGTCAACAAGATATTGTTTTATGGTGTAAAATTCAAGAATGCTCAGAAGAATATTTTCATGAAAAGATATTGGATGAAGCGCAAATATCAAGGATATTCCACTAATTTAATGGAGTATAGAAGTCAAAATTTTAACCAACTGAGTATAATAACGAATGGAATAACAAAAGAAATCACCATGCATGCGGTACTTCGTATAAACAGGTTATTCCAATAGAATAATAATAACGGAACCAGGTCACGTGAAATTCACATCGACAGGATGTTCCAACAGAATAATAAATCATTAAAACAGAACCAAGTCCGGCGTATAGCACATACAGGATATTCCAATAGAATAACTTAATAATTAAAATGGAACCAGGTCCGGCGTATAGCACAGACAGGATATTCCAACAGAATAAATGAATAATTAAAACGGAACTAGGTCCGGTATATAGCACAGACAGGATATTCCAACAGAATGAATGAATAATTAAAACGGACCAGGTCCGGCGTATAGCACAGACAGGATGATCCAACGGAATAGTAAAGACAGAATAATAGAAGAATGTCACCAAGTATAGGGTTGCCCGCGTATACAGATTATTCCAACAGAATAATAAAGAAATAGAATAACAGAAGTTCTCTTCTTGAATACAAAAAAATAATATTCCTTACCATAAAAGAAACTGAATATAAGAGTAGGGAAGTAGCAGAAAACTTTTCTATAGTTTCTCTATAATTTTTCTTTCTAGAGTTTCTGTGAATTTGTAATAAAATAAAGAAGGAATGGGCTTCTATTTATAGGAGAATGGAATGCATAGTAATTAATTCATGAACGGTCCAGATTGATTTACTTCAATCTGACGGTCCATATTTAAAGCAAAATCTTTTAAATATAATATAATATATTATATATATATATAACACATGTTTTTCAAAATACTAATATCAATATAATATATCCACCACTTAATTTTTCTCCCCCATAACCAACATCAATCCCTCACTCACCCAATAATCAAATTCACTACACTCTTACACATCACTATCACACACATATCTTACACCCATCACTTTCATACTATCATTTTTCCACCATTTTCCACTCACACACACATCACACACCTATCACTTTCACATATCACTTTCTCCCACCATATACTCAATACATACATATACATCCATACTTATACTCTTCCATTTTCCAAAATTATTTCCCAACACATATGGGCCCCACATGTGGGCCCCGCCTTTTAATAATTTTCTACCGATTATTTTGAAAAATGGGTAAATAGGAATTCATAAAATAAGCAGACTTCATAAAAATTACCTTAATAATTTTAACAACATTTATCATCTTTATTAAAATTCACAATATTAATCGACCAGGTCGTTCCCTGGATAGAGGGAGCCTTCCGGTAAGGATTTCTCCTCACTGGCGCGCAATTACCTAACCTCTCCTTGACAGAACTTCTAGACATCGTTAATATTGCAAATAATAATATTAATAACTTTGTCATCTCAATTATTGATTTAATAATATATAAAATATCGACAATAATTGAATCAAATAACGTGAGATACTATGCAACAATTACTATAGCAATAATTGAACAAAACTGAGTAACTTCTCACGTAAGCATCAATAATCAATACCGTGTGCTACTATGCAACCACGTGTATTACTATACTTTTACTACCGAGTAGTTCAACAGTATTAACGGTAAAACTTCCATCGTTATTTTTAATAAAAATATTTTTGTCGTTTTCTTAATCCGATAATAATTCCGTTGTGGGGTCCACCAATGATTGTACCGTCGTACGGATATTCCCCGACAAAAAAGAATATTCCCCGACCAATCGAATATAATATGACAACTTGCATACTTTGCAAAATTTTACCCACAACTATAACATTATATCAAATCCACACCATAATATTCAAAAAAATATTTCAAGAAATTTAACTTTTTATTCATAAAATCTGGGGTCTCACAATCTCCCCTCCTTATGGAATTTCGCCCTCGAAATTTACGTACGTACCTGGTATGCCGAACAGATGAGGACACTTCGTCAGATTCTAACTCTAGAGGTATAACCTTTAAGCGTAGAATATATTCCAGGATTTTAACAGGTACACCTTCATACGTTAAATCATCTGCTATCTCGTCCGGTTCTAAATCAATAATGTGGTTTGGGTCATCCACATATTTACGTAACATCCATACGTTAAAAACGTTATGAACACGCGACATACTTGGTGGTAAAATGAGTCTATAAGCCACAGTTCCTACTCGATCAAGTATTTCAAATGGGTCAATTAAATCGAGGGTTGAGATTTCCTTTCTTCGTCGATTCTTGCTTCTAGAATAACGCCCTCTTGAACCTTCTTCATTCATATGCTCTGAGTATGTAGCTTGAGCGGCTTTAACTTTATCAATTAAAGTCAATTCTACTTGTATATTTGTTATCTTCACGTGGGTTCGTATATTCGCACTTGTAAACGCATACGATCTTCTACTCAATATGTCAGCTATCACGTTCGTTCTTCCACAATGATATTGAATGGTACGATCGTAATCTTCAACAGCTCGAGCCAACATCTTTGGCGCATGATACGTTTGTTTTAAGTAAAGAAATATTTGAGGGTTTAAGAATGCATTTTGTACTGGGGTCAATACAAAATTTGATTTCACGCTCTAGGGGTAGGCTAGGAAGTCTTCAAGACTACGTCAGGAAATTTATTAACAATAGAAATATTGTTCAAAACTGTGACCCTCATCCAAGACTTGGATAACACGCCACATTGATACCTACCAACTTATCATCGTCATTCACAACGTCGCCTATAGAAAGTCTGGCTTCGGTACATTCCACACAAGGAAGTCATCAACGAAAGGCTCGGGGCTCTTTACTTATGGCTTGATATTACAGTGATTAAATTTAGTGGTTTGGTTGCTTGAATTCGTATAAAAGGTTTGTTAGGAATATGAAAGCTAACAACCTTACGAAAATAATCAATTTTGGCATGATGAGTAGTTAACCAATCGATTTCTAGAATTACATCAAAGGCAAGTATTTTCCAAGAGATAAGATCGACGGGTAATGTGAAAGTGTCGATTTGAATCAAAGAAGATTTATAAATAGTAGAGGTAATGAAGGTTTCTCCCAACTGAGTTTAAACAGATATATCAAACTCTAACCTCTCCGAAGTTAACTTCAAACATTGAACAAAACTAGGTGAAATAGAAGAGTGAGTAGAACCGGTATCTAACACGGTATAGACTTCGCAAGAATTTATAATTAACTAACCCGTGCTAACTTCGTTCGGTTTACTCGCTTTTTGAGGAGTCACGAAAAATGCTCTCCCTTGCACTACCGGCATTGACTTTTCTGGGACGGCCTTTGGTGCCTCATTCCCTGCTGGACTTATCTTCGGTGAACGACAAAATCGGGCTAGGTGACCTTCCCTTCCACAGTTATAACATGTTTTGGACAGCATCGCGCAGTTTGGACTGATATGTCTCTCCCCTCCGCATTTGAAGCATATAATAGGTGGTCGTTCTCCTTCTTTAACAACGGGTGATGGTGGTGACGTCTTTCCATCATTGTTGAATCTTCTCTTCTTGAAATATCCATTATTATTGTTTTGGCCATGATTACCACCGAAGTGGTTACCATTTCTGGCATGTTGATTCTCTCCACGCTAATTGTCACTGCTCCGATGATTGCTATCACTGGTATTATCATTTTGCCGACTGCTCTCCTTTGGTTGAGTTGACTAATTATCGCGCTCCAATAATTGAGCCATATTAACAACATCTGAATACAAACACAGTTTATGAGAGATAAGATATTGACGTATCTCGGGTTTCAAACCTCTTAAAAACATTCGCGTCATTCTCTCCTTATTATCAACCAAATGGGACGCAAAACGGGACAACTCGACAAATTTGGCTTCGTACTGCGATACGGTCATTTTTTTTTGTTCCAACTTGATGAACTCTACCTCTTTCATGTGACGAATACTTTCGGGAATGTACTTGTCGTTGAACAGTTCTTGGAACTTCTCCCAAGTCATCTTCAGTGCGGCAGGTTGAGTACGCTTTATAGATTCCCATCAGTAATCTGACTCTCCTCGCAACATGAAGGTGGCAAAGGGAACCTTTTGTTCCTCGGAGCATCCCAAGACATCAAATATCTTGGTAATCTACTTTATCCACGTCTCCGCCTTAAGTGGTTTTGGCTCTCCAATAAACTCTGGTGGTCCTAGTTCCTTGAACTGCTTAGCGGTGACCGACCGAGAGTTGCTAGTGTTTCCACAAGCATTTTGGACAGGAGCGGCTCTTTCCTAATTTTGCATGAATTGCATAAAGCCTCTGAACATTTCATCGTTCATCATTTGGTCAGTGTTGTTATTTGCCTGAGGATTGTCGCCATCCTGTTGCACAATGTCCTGATTGTCGCCATCCTGTGCTCCATTGTTATTCTCAACATTCTCGGATGCCATTTTCAAATACTGCCACAAAACAAGGGTTAAATAACATATCACATATTACCCCTATACTCTGACCGACCAATTAAATACCAAATAAACTTAGGTAGGTCATACTAGCGAAGGAATTCCCTGTCTCTCCCCTCCTAGTTCTTGTCTCACCTCTCAGCCAGGGATCATATACCAAAGCTTTGATACCAACTGTGACGCCCCCAAAATTAGGTATATATCACCCATCTTGGGTCGCCACTTACATAGTACAAAAATACAAATACAAACTAATTATACAACAGTCGTGTATGATACGACAAAATATATACAATGAGTTTTAACTGGAATATTGTCATCTAGACAGTATTCAAACACAAATAAGTCCTCAATACATTTAATGTCACACTATCTAACAGAATAGCGAGGACTACTAATGCTATCATCTGGACCGTCACTCTGTTCCCCGAGTAGTCCCAGCTACGTTCTCATTTCCTGAAGAGAACAATGAAAGAAAGGGTGAGCTCAACTAGCCCAGTAAGAAATATTATGACTAAGATAATGCAGAATAAATTATCCTTAGCCTTCAACAGTATAACAACTGATAGAATATAATAGACAACAAGTTTTAGATCAAAAACTGCAGCGGACATAAGCAATCCATTAAAAGAGTCAAGTAGATAATAAAATCTACTATCTTTTATGATTTAAAAAGTTTTTCACCACTTTTATCGCTGAGACTCAGCTCAATAAATAATCCACATCATTAAATCATCCCTGCACTACAGGCCAAGGATATAAATCTTTAGTATCACGACCACAAATTATCCATGCACTACGGGCCAAAGATAATCGTGTTTTCATCAACGGTTATGATCATGCCATAAAACAATTCATCTTTGCTCCCTTGGCCGAAGAGAATCCATAGCCATAATCATACCAAAAACTGTCCATCAATGCACTACGGGCCAATGATGACTTTTTCCATATCATTTGTAATATTACGGTCATGATTATACCGAATAATCCCTGGTCATAATCATACCAAGTCCATCTATGCACTATAGGCCACAGATGACTTTCAACAGAATATAAACATGAGGATGATGACAATGATATAAGAATTCAATAAAACAACTTCAAGAATTAATTTGTCCAGGAACCAATAACGTCCCAATTGTCAACAACATATTGTTTTGTGGTGTAAAATTCAAGAATGCTCAGAAGAATATTTTCATGAAAAGATATTGGATGAAGCACAAATATCAAGGATATTCCACTAATTTCATGGAGTATAGAAGTCAAAACTTTAACCAACTGAGTATAATAACGAATGGAATAACAAAAGAAATCACCATGCATGCGGTACTTTGCATAGACAGGTTATTCCAATAGAATAATAATAACGGAACCAGGTCAGGTGAAATTCACACCGACATGATGTTCCAACAGAATAATAAATAATTAAAACGGAACCAGGTCTGGCGTATAGCACAGACAGGATATTCCAACAGAACAACTGAATAATTAAAACGGAACCAGGTCCGGCGTATAGCACAGACAGGATATTCCAACGAAATAAATGAATAATTAAAACGGAACCAGGTCCGGCATATAGCACAGACATGATATTCCAACAGAATGAATGAATAATTAAAACGGACCAGGTCCGGCATATAGCACAGACAGGATGTTCCAACGGAATAGTAAAGACAGAATAATAGAAGACTGTCACCAAGTATAGGGTTACCCGCGTATACAGGTTATTCCAACAGAATAATAAAGAAATGGAATAACAGAAGTTCTCTTCTTGAATACAAAAGAATAATATTCCTTACCGTAAAAGAATTTGAATATAAGAGTAGGGAAGTAGCAAAAAACTTTTCTATAGTTTCTCTATAATTTTTCTCTCTAGAGTTTCAGTGAATTTGTAAGAAAATAAAGAAGGAATGAGATTCTATTTATAGGAGAATGGAATTCATAGTAATTAATTCATGAACGGTCCAGATTGATTTACTTTAATCTGACGGTCCATATTTAAAGCAAAATCTTTTAAATAAAATATAATATTATATATATATATATATATATATATATATATATATATATATATATAACACATGTTTTTCAAAATACTAATATCAATATAATATATCCACCACTTAATTTTTCTCCCCTATAACCAACATCAATCCCCCACTCACCCAATAATCAAATTCACTACACTCTTACACATCACTATCACACACATATATCTTACACCCATCACTTTCATACTATCACTTTTCCACCATTTCCACTCACACACATCACACACCTATCACTTTCACATATCACTTTCTCCCACCATATACTCAATACATACATATACATCCATACTTATACTCTTCCATTTTCCAAAATTATTTCCCAACACATATGGGCCCCACATGTGGTCCCCGCCTTTTAATAATTTTCTACCGATTATTTTGAAAAATGGGTAAATAGGAATTCATAAAATAAGCAGATTTCATAAAAATCACCTTAATAATTTTAACAACATTTATCATCTTTATTATAATTCATAATATTAATCGACCAGTTCGTTCCCAGGATAGAAGGGGCCTTCCGGTAAGGATTTCTCCTCACTGGCGCGCAATTACCTAACCTCTCCTTGACAGAACTTCTAAACATCGTTAATATTGCAAATAATAATATTAATAACTTTGTCGTCTCAATTATTGATTTAATAATATATAAAATATCGACAATAATTGAATCAAATAACGTGATATACTATGCAACAATTACTATAGCAATAATTGAACAAAACTGAGTGACTTCTCACGTAAGCATCAATAATCAATACCGTGTGCTACTATACAACCACGTGTATTACTGTAATTTTACTACCGATTAGTTCAACAGTATTAACGGTAAAACTTCCGTCGTTATTTTCAATAAAAATATTTTTGTCATTTTCTCAATTCGACAATAATTCCGTTGTGGGGTCCATCAATGATTGTACCGTCATACAGATATTTCCCGACAAAAAAGAATATTCCCCGACCAATCGAATATAATATGACAACTTGCATGCTTTGCAAAATTTATAAATATTACCCACAACTATAATATTATATCAAATCCACACCATAATATTCAAAAAAAAATATTTCAAGAAATTTAACTCTTTATTCATAAAATCTGGGGTCTCACATACTGCACAGCTAAATATCTATATGTGATATTAGTGTTTCGCATATATTAGTGCTTCGCACATGTCATCATTTTGCATAAACGGTGAGACACGTTGTATGTGAATGTATATTGTGTGGTCCCTCCGTTAGGAGGCTATCCTTTCGGTGTTTGATTACTGGACCCGAGGGAAGAATTGTTCCCCGGGGCTCAGGAAAGGCACCACCCAGATTTGCTCTAGTTGAAAGACCGGAATAACCTCCCGTTGAGTAGATTGCGATGATCTGGGAACCTTCATTGCCAAAAAGTCGCGAGAGAAACCCTAGGATAGGTCAACCTCTGATAAACCAAACGCGGAGGAAATTCTCTTCATGCTTTCCATTTTCAAATTACCTGTAAAAGCATTTACTTGTAATTTTATTCCAGGTTCATCCATATGTAATGGAAAATATGAATAATACATGTGCATAACATGTTATCAATTAACTAAACCGGTTTTGCAAGGCAAATTCCTAGCACGGATATGTTATGATAGCATTTACACCTTCCCAAGTCTAAAAAGGCGTCCAGCCTACAGCCAATCACGTCTTCCTCACTCAATACAGTTTTCTGTCTCAAATGGCTCCTGACTGGTACCAAATTACCAAGGTCAAGAAACAGTCGAATGAGTCATTTAGAGAGTATGCTCAAAGGTGGAGGCGCCTTTCTGCTCAAGTTATTCCTTCCATGACAGAGTCAGAGATGGTCATGACCTTCATAGATGTACAAGAAGCCCCTTTCTATGAAAGAGTCCTAGCTGGTATTGGCAAGACATTTTCTGAGATGATTAAACACGGTGAGATGGCAGAAATGGGATTGAAGTCTGGCAAAATTCAAGACCTCGCCGCTCTTAAAGCTGTTGCTGAGCACATCCAATCCGGATCTTATGGAAACAACCCCCGGAGGGTCCATAAGAAGAAAGAAGAGGATGTTTCCTTGGTACTATAAGGACAGAAAGGCAAGCCAAACATGCCTATGCAGAGGAAAAACTATTCCTCTTTTTTAGCACAACCTTCGAACCCTCCGTTGTCCAAAAATGGAGAAGTAAAGCGATTTCGAATGTTCACACCCTTAGGGGATTCGCTTGAAAACATTCTAGCTCTTCTGACTACTCAGAAGAAAATTACACATCTTCTTCCGCCAGCCAACCCTACTGGCAGGGGTTTCAATGCTAATCGGAAATGTGCATATCATGCTGAGGCACCCGAATATGATACTCAAGATTGTTGGGCCTTGAAGCACAAGATCCAAGATTTGATCGACAATGGTGAGATCGTGGTCACCAAACCGATCAACCCCACGTACAAGATAACCCTTTCCCTCAATACAAAGAGGAAGAAGTCCACATTATCAGTTAGAGCACTGGACATGGTTCCAATTCCACTGGTGAATTATCCCAACCCATCAAAGACGGTGTTGACAAATGGGATTTTGCAAAGTTCCAATTCACCATGGAACGAAAGATGAAGGCTCTTCACAAATTAGTCGAGCAATTGGCAGAGCTGATAACCCACCAACATCAAGCCACACGTCAATTAATCAAGCAGGAGCATGCCTATCTCCTTTCATTTATTATGAATACTCCTTCAACACCTTCAGAAAGCGAAGCTATTGAGGATAAGGTTGTGAAGCGAGCAAGTGCTAAAGCCCGTCGGGATTTTGCTAATAGAAAGGAATTCACCTATCTGGGCCAATCTATGGAGGAAATACTTCAAATGTTGATCAACGAAGGAAGGATCACATTCCTTCTCCCTCCAATCAATCCCCACTCAGGGCGGTTCAATCCTGATGAAATGTGTCAATATCATTCACATTCTTGAGGTCACAGCACAGAAGAATGTTGGGCACTCCGCCATCTTATTCAAAATCTTATTGATAGCGGTGTTCTACAAGTAGCAGATGATTACACTGTACAACTTAAGGGTGAGAATGCATCTCCTACTCAATGAAAGAGATCAGTAGCAGTCATATCCGAGGAGGGTGATGAGACTGTTAAAACATTTCACATACAATCAGTTCAACTCAAAGGAGTTTATAATCCTTTGAAAGTAGCCGCACCAGAGCCAATTCTTTTGCCGTACAGAATACAACATCATGTTGTCAACTTACATAAAGTGCCATGGAATTATGGAGAAGCTGAAGGATCTACATCTCATACTGCTGCTGCAGTGGCAAAAGAGAATCCATTCTATCTTCCTCAACGGGTTATCAAGCCTATTTGCGAAGCAAAGGGGAAATTGTCCATGGAGAAGATTGAAAAATTCCTCCATACTATGGGCCACAATGAAGCCAAAGTGGTTTTAAGCTTGCGTGAAGCTCCACACCAGATATCAATCCTGGACTTGGTTTTCTCTTCCGAAGATCATCGGAAGATCTTATTAAAGGTTTTGGAAGAAGCCTACTTGCCAAAATCAGTGGATGTGGAAATATTTCAACAATTGGTTGATCACATTTTCAACAATAATGTGATATCTTTCACTGATGATGACATACCTCCCGAACGGACTGGTCATTGCAAACCACTACACATTGCTGTGTTGTCTTCTGGGTATATGCTCGCAGGAGTATTGATAGATGGAGGCTCATCTCTAAATATATGTCTTTATGCCACCTTAGTGAAGATGAACATCAATCCCAATCGACTCCAAAGTAGTCATACGATCATCAGAGCTTTTGATGGATCTAAGCAAAATTCTGTTGGGAAGATTGAGTTGCCAATTGAAATTGGTCCCCACACATTCAACGTATCCTTCCACGTCCTCAAAATTTAGTCAGGATACAATCTGTTATTGAGGAGACCATGGATACATATGGCTGGAGTTGTTCCCTCCACTTTACATCAACAACTCAAATACATCATTAACAACAGTCTAATCACTGTCAATGCTGAGCCAGAAGGTCCTAAACCAGGAGCTCTACCAATTATCAGCTTCAATTCAGAGGTTGAGCCTGCTAGTTTTCACACCCTGGAAGTGAGTAATACTCAATACCATTCTATTGGAACACCACTTCCCGTACCTAAGATTTCTGACGAGGTTATGTCTGCCACTCAAGAAATGATGTTATTGGGCTACCAACCTGGACAAGGGCTTGGTAAATCAGCAGGGTATTATACACCCTATATAAATGTCCAGTCAGATCGGTACAGCCGGGCTCGGCTATTCTGCTAATTCCAAGCATATGAATCCTTATAAGCATAAGCAGATTCCTCCACCTCCCGCCGTACGGCGATCTCCGATACCTTTACCACATGAGTTGATGCAATCTCTAGTGAAGGTTCCAGTCCAGACTATGGCTATGCTATTTCCAAACCAGAACCCATCAAAGCTAAAGAGGTGCTGACTCCTGATCCCGAGGCGGAAGAGAAGGATTGGAAACGTAAACATAACCTTGTCTTGATGATGGCAAGCATTCGCGTCATTGTTCATGATGAACATAAAAGCAGATACACTCCAGACGATGATTGCACAGATGTTATGGTTATCATTCAGGAGGAGAAAGGCACTAACAATCCTTCTATCACTGCAGTCCTTCAGGACTTTGCCCTCGACAATTGGAGCCATATTCCATGCATTGGTCGACAAGGGTAAAATAGGTAGAAAATCCCTCTGCCCTGTAGATAACTTTTAATTGCTTGCTTTCCTTTACAGCACTAGCAGTTATTTTATCACGTACATGCTAACACTTTTGTATGATCAAACAGTTGCATATATTAAGTGAAAGCATATTTTGTTTCAGGACTCTGAATTTAGATGTGCCTGTTCTTGCTGATAAGGTGCCTTCTCTCCACCAGGCCTGTAACTTTGATGCAAAGTTGGACTCAGACTTGATGGATATCCAGGAGGACGTTGAGACACCTCAAGATATTAAGGAATGGGTCGCCGACAAACCCAAACCCAATCTCGATCAAACCACTCCTGTCAACCTTGGAACCTTAGACAACCCTAAGCTAATCCAAATTGGTTCAGACCTTTCCACAAACCAACGGAATGACATGGTTAAGTTATTAACCTAGTTCTAGGATGTGTTTGCATGTTCCCATGAAGACATGGTGGGATTGTCCACTGACATTGTTCTTCATCGCCTTCCTATTAAAGAAGGATTCAAGCCAGTCAGGCAGAAGCTCAGGCGATTGAAACCCGAGTGGAGTTTAAAAGTTAAAGAAGAAATTGTGAAACAGTTTCAAGCTGGTATCATCATGGTGTCTACATATCCGAAGTGGATATCCAACATTGTTCCTGTACCTAAACCCGAGGAAAGGTGCGAGTCTGTGTGGATTTCTGGGATTTGAACAAAGCTTGCCTTAAAGATAGCTTTCCCGTACCATTTATCCACATTCTCATTGACAATACTACTCAGTATGGCATGTACTCCTTTTCCGACTGCTTTGCGGGGTACCATCAAATTATGGTCGCTGAGGAAGATCGTGAGAAAACTGCTTTCATCACACCTTGGGGAACCTTTTGCTACAGACGGTTGTCATTTGGCCTCATCAATGCCAGGGTAACATACTAACGAGCTATGATGGCTCTTTTTCATGATCTAATACACAAGGAGATAAAAATCTATGTGGATGACATCATTGTCAAATCTCTGAAGGAGGATGACCATTTAGACCATCTCAAAAAGCTGTTCAACAGGTTGCGTAAGTATAACTTGAAGTTGAATCCCGCCAAATGCGCCTTTGGTGTTAAGTCAGGTAAGTTGCTAGGTTTTCTAGTCAGCCACAAAGGAATTGAACTGGACCCTGCTAAGATCCAGGCCATCAAGGAAATGCCCATTCCTCAGACAGAGAAGGAAATACGGGGATTTTTGGGAAGAATCAACTTCATAAGCCGATTCATTTCTCAACTCACAGCAACCTGTGAGCCAATCTTCAAATTTTTAAGGAAGAACTCCTCCATGAAATGGAATGATGAGTGCCAGAGAGCCTTCCTCACCATTAAGGAACAACTAGTTAACGCTCCTATTTTGGTACCTCCCAGGGATGATGTTCCCCTGTTCATGTACCTGTCCATAAATGACAATGCCATGGGTTGTATGCTGGGGCAAAAAGACAATAGAGGCCAAGAGCGAGCTATCTATTACCTCAGCAAAAGATTCAGCATCAGTGAACACAAGTACATTCTGATCGAGAAAACTTGTTGTGCTTTGGCATGGGCCTCCATGAGATTACAGCATTATCTTTATGGTCGTACAACCCATCTCATATCCCGCATGGATCCTCTTAAGTATGTGTTCAGTAAACCCATACTAAATTGTTGGTTGTCCAAATGGCAATTGATCCTCCAGCAATTTGACATTGTCTACGTGACACAGAAGTCTGTCAACGGTCAAGGAATTGCGGATCAATTGGTCCGCCGCACCTGCAGGGGATTACCAACCTTTATAAACATATTTTCCCGATGAAGGGGTAATGACAATTCAGCTAACGCATCAGTACGATACATCCTGACTTTGGAAAATGTATTTTGATGGAGCTATCAATTTAGAAGGCTCCAGAGCTGGAGCAGTTTTAATATCTTGCATGGGGGAGCAGTATCCTGTCGCCTGTCAAATTACAGTTTGTCAATACCAACAACACAGCTGAGTATGAAGGCTGTATTATGGGACTCAAACTTGTCCGTTCAATGGGTATCAGGCGTTTAATGTCTTTGGGGATTTCGAATTGGTAATCAAACAATCCACAGAAATCTATCAGACCAAAGAATTACATTTATTGCCCTACCATCGGCAAGTTCTACAGATGGCTTTAGAGTTTAAAGAAATCTCCTTTCTACACATTCCTCACAACAGGAATGATTTTGCAGATGCGTTAGCAACGTTGGCCTCCTTAGTTCACATACCTGACAAGGAATACATGCCAAACATCACGATTGCTATGCATAAAACCCCAGTTTATGGGAACTACGTTGGAGAAGTATCAGATGAGCTACCTCCCAACCATAACCCTTTGTATCAACATATCAAGGAATATTTGCGAGATGGATCTACACCCGCCAAGGCAAGCCTAATTGAGAATAGGCGGATTCATCGACTGGGTATGAAATTCTACCTGAGCGAAGATGCACTCTACAAGAGAGATATAGGACTAGGTCTCCTCAGATGTCTGGACAAAGACCAAGCTCAGAGACTCATGGATGAAATCCATGGTGGAGTATGCGGCCCTCACATGAGTGGATCCCTCCTTGTTAAGAAGATTCTCAGAACGGGACATTATTGGCTTACACTCAAGGCTGACTGTGATGATCACGTCAAGAGGTGCTATCAATGCCAAATCCATGGGAATGTTATCCACGCCGCCTCCAAGGGAACTCCACAATATGAGTTCGCCATGGCCCTTCTCAATGTGGGGAATGGACGTGATCGGGCCCATCGAGCCCAAAGCCAGTAATGGACATCAGTTCATATTCACCATGATCGACTACTTGACCAAATGGGTTGAAGCAGCTTCCTTCCCCAAGGTTACTAAAGAAGTCATCATTGCTTTCATCAGAAACAATGTCAGTTTGTCGATATGGACAACCAGAGGTCATTGTGTCAGACAATGCTAAAAACCTCAACAACAAAATGATGGAGGAATTATGCAGAAAATTCCACATCAAACATCTCAATTCTGTCATCTACCGACCAAAGATGAATGGTGCCGTTGAAGCTGCTAATAAAAATATCAAGAAGATCATGCAGAAAATGTCCGCCAATCACAAAGGATGGCCTGACCTCTTGTTCCTAACTTTATTAGCCTACAGAACTTCAATACGTGCTTCCACTGGGGCAACCCCCTACTCACTAGTCTATGGGATGGAAGCAGTTGTAACACCCCCTTCCCAAAAAGGAAAGGAATGTCACATGCAAAGCACAACAAACCTCAAAAATAAGAAAAACAGAGCACTAATAACCTTAAAATATTAATAGTGGTGATCCATTAATAGCGTACTAAATACAATTCTCCAAATAGAGTCAAAATAATCAAAACTTAAAATTCGAAACAACCTAGATGGTCAAAGGCAACTCTCTCATCACACTAGCCCTGAATCACCCCTGCAAACCTGCCGGAAGAAAAACACAGCATGAGCCAATTGCCCAGTACGGATACAAATATACAAAAGATATACAACTGATATACGAAAATAGTTGAGACAAAATACTAAACAAAGCCTCAAGTGTAAATACTGACAAAAATATAATCTCCCAAGATCTGAATGAGATATATCTGAATCAACAGAAGAGTAAGGAATAACGAACTGAAGTAACTAACTCAATGAATTAAACTGAACAGAAACAAACAAAACCAATATAATGAGATAATAGGCTGAATCAAATGGTTGGGTGTTATTTCATACCGAATGAGCTCAAAAATATATCTTGCCACACAGGCAAGTCAAACTAATGCCACACAGGCAAGTCAAAATAATGCCACACAGGCAAATCACACATTGGACCGCAAATCCAAATGTATGCAAATCGGATATGTGTGTTTGGCACAACATCACCAATCCGCAGAACAGAAAACTAGGGTTAACCCATACGCCTCCCACAACAAAATACCAAAATAGCCCACTTCCTCTGGAGCCCAAACGGAGACGTCGTGGACAAATCACACCGCCACTGAAAGTGTCACGTCTCTCGTGCCAAGACGACGTGCCTGTGGTACCCCCACAGGTGGTTATAGCTCAGGTATACCCTACGGTATATTCTAACAAAAATGCCATGTCACAACACATGCGACATAACACCAACAAAAGGGTTCTATATGTACATGTTGAACCAAATCAAATTATAGTCACAAGGTTTCAAAAGGAAGGTAGCAACATGTACCGCTCTACAATTTTCAAAATAAATAATAGACATGATAACCTGATGCAAAGAGTACAAGTACGAGTCCAATGTGTCAACTCCAAAATGAAACAAATATATTAATTTCACAGGAAACAATTATGTGAAATCATAACAGAATTCGAAATAAGGAAACAAACGAACAAATCAAATTTAACAAGAGTATCATTGAAAGAGTACGGAATTCGTACCTGAATATAATATCGAAATAATTCACCGAACCCAAATATCACACCGCTAGACATCCTCAATCTGATCTAAATAATTATCAAAATAACACAAGACCATTAATTAAATTACTAACTTACAAAATTTATGCATTTTTTTTTTATAAATTTAACAGTCTTAACATTATTTCATATACCCTCTAAAGTTAGTAATATGTTTTGTACCAATTATATTGTCCCATTATTATACTTAATTATTTTTATAATATTCATGCGACCACTTATTACGGGACAAGAGAATCCATCCAAATTAAATTTTGCTAACTAAATTATTTAGCCAACATGTTATTATACATTTTTTTTTACTTTAATATCTGCGCTAGTGGTCATCAATCATACATAGCTTACCTATATAATTGCCCCAAAAAGAAGAAGATCCGGGATAAAAAAAAAAAAAAAAAAATTTCTAACTTCTGACTTTAAGCCATGTAATCCGTATATATATATATATATATATATATAATAACTGCAGTGCCTTTCGTTCCAAACAAGATGTTGCCAAAATTTATACCCTTATATATACACCACTTGCAGAATTCATACATGATTCCTTTTTCTTGAGAATTATCAATAATTTTCTTAATTCATTCATCATCATACCAATACTCATATGATAAATACTATAAAAGTGATTCTCAAATCATAATATACTAACATGTGTTAATTTCTACTGTTGATTGTTAATTTATCTTCCGTCTTCAGCCGCCACTTCTCTCTTCCTCTCTTTCCCTCAATTTGTATAATGAAAATAAGATTAGGTTTAGTTATTTATTTATTAATTAATAGATGTTATTAAGTCTCCTAATTTTAATAAGATTTAATATTACATAAATAAATTAGACCCAATTAATATAAAAGCCCAAATTAATGTTAATAAATACAATTTGATCCAAACATAAGAAAAGCCTAATTAAAATATTTAAAATCTGAAATTAAATTTATTTATCATTTTTTTTCTAGGTATTACAAACCGATTGTTGTGGATAGAATCTCATATATATATATATATATATATATATATATATATATATATATATATATATATGGGTAGTAATTCATAACAACCATTTGTCTAACAATCAGATCTCTCACCGCCGAGATCGTCTTGGGCATGGGCCCGATCTCTATTCTTTCTAGCAGCCAGCACAACTACTATTCCTCCTAGCAACCAACACAACTCTTAACTAACGGTTAGAGAAATGGCTAAATTTCCCTAAACTTTAAATGGCTAAATTTCTCTAAACTTTATTTGGATCTGGTTATTATTGCCATGCATTTGTTGCATATCAAAGAGAGTATTAGGATGTTTGTTTATCATTGATATCACTCGGCCTAATTTTTTTTATTGCAAATGGTTTTAATTTATGTTGGTTGAAGCAATATATGGAATTTGTTTTAGGTGCATTTATTGCATATCAAAGAGAGTATTAGGATGTTTGTTTATCATTGATATCACTCGGCCTATTTTTTTTTTATTGCAAATGGTTTTAATTTATGTTGGTTGAAGCAATATATGGAGTTTGTTTTAGGCCTTTCATTTCATCCAGTTATTAGAATAATTTATGCCTGGACTATAGTTGTGAGACCCCAGATTTTATAAATAAAGATTTAAATTTCTCGAAATATTTTTTAAATATTAAGGTATGAATTTGAAATAATATTATAGTTGTGGGTAGTATTTGAAAATTTTGCAAAGTACACAAGTTGTCTTATAATTATTCGATCGGTAGGGGAATATTCTTTTTGTCGGGGAATATTCGTACGATGGCACAATCATTGGTGGACCCACAATGGAAGAATTGTCGTATTTGGAAAACGACAAAAATATTTTTATGAAAATAACGGCGGAGGTTTTACCGTTAATACTGTTAAACTACCCAGGTAGTAAAAGTACAGTAATACGCGTGGTTGCATAGTAGCACACTGTATTGATTATTGATGCTTACGTGATAAGTCACTCAGTTATACTCAATTATTGCTACAGTAATTGCTGCATCATATCTCTCATATTATTGATTCGATTATTGTCACGGTATCATCTGCATTATTTGTTATATTGTTAAATCAATAATTGAGGTCTGGAAAGTATTTGGGACACTTTTGTGTCAGAGTTACTATTCACAAATTACTATTCATGAGTTACTGTTCACCCAAATTACTATTCACTCTAGTATTGTTCACTCGGGTATTTGGGACACTTTTTGTGTCGGAGTACTATTCACGAGTTACTATCCACGAGTTACTATTCATGATTTATAATATTAATGATGAATGTTATTAAAAATTGAAGTTGTGTTCGGAGTTGAATTTGGAGACGCGGACGTGATATTTGAGTCCGGAACGTCGAAATTAGTAAAAAAAGTCTATAAACACAAAAATTTTCGGAATTCACTATTTGCTCAAAAAGTCAACAGTTGACTTTTTTGGAAAAAGTCAAACTTCGACATTTCAAAATTTATATTTTTGATAAAAATGGTTTCATTATGTTGGAATGGTTTGTGTTAGTGAAAATCGACATTTATTTCGATAATATTTGATGTCTGAGGGCTATATTGATAAATCGGGTAATTTATCGGATAAATGAGCAATTAATTGCTACTAATTCACATGATTATAACTATTTGTTCACATGTGATACTATTGATTCACATTCTTGTTACTATTAGGGGAGTTGGTGCAAGATTGATAATACTTGCATGACTAAGTTAAAAATAGAGGTATAGATGGAGGTACTATACTGTAATTAATTTTATCACATGATTTTACTATTGAGTCACATGATTTTACTATTGATTCACATGATTTACTATTAGGGGAGTTGGTGCAAGTTTGATAATACTGGGATGACTGAATTAAAAATGAAATAAAAGTTGGAGGTATTGTACTGTAATTTTCCGAGCCCCAAAACGTGCTATTATCGAAACTCTGTTTTTCTATAAATAGAAGCTCATTCTTCTTCATTTCTCACCATTTCACCAAAGCTTTAGAGTGGTTATTATAGAGAGATATTGTAGGGAGAAATTGTAGAGAGAAAATCTAAAGAAGAAGAGAAGTTTACTACTTCACTACTCCTTTATCCAGTTTCTTTTACGGTAAGGGGTGTTATTCTTTCTTCTTGAAGAGAAATTCTGTTATTTCCATTCTTTATTAATCTGTTGGAATAACCTGTAAAAGTGGCATACCCTATACATGACCTGTATACGCGGCATACCCTATACTTGGTGAAATCCATTCTGTTATTCCATTCTTTATTATTCTGTTGGAATAACCTGTATACGCGGCATACACTATACTTGGTGATATCCTTATGTTATTCCATTCTTTATTATTCTTTTGGAATAACATGTATGCGCGGTTTACCCTATACTTGGTGGAATGACCAGTATATGCGGTTCACCCAATACTTGGTGATCTTCTTCTATTATTCCATTCTTTATGATTATGTTGGAATAACCAGTTTATGCGAAGTACCGCATACTTGGTGGCATTCTTCTATTATTCCGTCTTTAATATTCTGTCGGAATATCTTGTCTGTGCTATACGCCAGACCTGGTTCTATTTTATTATTCAGTCTTTAATATTCTGTCAGAATATCCTGTCTGTGCTATACGCCGGACCTGGTTCCATCATTTATTATTCCACATTTATTATTTTGTTGGAACATCCTGTCGGTGTGAATTTCACCTGACCTAGTTCTGTTATTATTATTCTGTTGGAATAACCTGTCTGTGCGGTCTCTATCGCATGTATGGTGATTTCTTTTGTTATTTCATTCGTTATTATACTCAGTTGGTTAAAATGTTGACTTCTATACTCCATGAAATTAGTGGAATATTATTGATATTTGTGCTTCAGCCAATATCTTTTCATGAAAATATTCTTCTGAGGATTGTTGAATTTTACACTACAAAACAATATCTTGTTTCCAATTGGGACGTTATTGGTTCTTGGATAAATTATTTCTTGAACTTGTTTTATTGAATTATTTTGTCATTGTCATCATCCTCGTGTTATATTATGTTGAAAGTTATCTTTGGCTTACGTGCATAGATGAACTTAGTATGATTATGACCATGGATCGTTCAGTATAATCATGACCTGTTATAAATGATGTGATAAAAGTCCTCAGTGGCCTGTAATGCATTGATGGATTGTTTTTGGTATGATTATGACCAGGGATAATTCAGTATAGTCATGACCATTGATGATTTAATGAAAATCCTTGACCGTGGTACAGGGATGATTAGATATTGTGGTTTATTCATTAAGCTGAGTCTCAGCGATAAAAGTGATGAAAAACCTTTTAAATCTTAAAAGATAGTAGATTTTATTCTCTACTTGACTCTTTTAATGGATTGCATATTCCGCTGCAGTTAAACTGGTTGTCTATTGTATTTTATCAGTTTAACATTGTTGAAGGCTAACGATAATTTATTCTTCATTATCTTAGTCATAATATTTCTTACTTTGCTAGTTGAGCTCACCCTTTCTTTCACTGTTCTCTTCAGGAAAATGAGAATGTAGCTGGGACTAGTCGGGAAACGGAGTGACGGTCCAGATGATAGCATTAGCTAGTAGTCCTCACTATTCTGTTAAATAGTGTGACAATAAATGTAATGAGGACTCCTTTGAGTATGGATATTGTCTAGATGATAATATTCCTATTAGAACTCTCAGTTTATGTATTGTCATATGTTACACAACATTTGTCTTATTAAGTTGTATTTGATTTTTGTACCATGTAAGTGGCGACCCAAGATGGGTGACGTATACCTAATTTTGGGGGCGTCAAAGTTGGTATCAAAGCTTAGGGATATGATCCCTGGCTAAGATGTGAGACAAGAACTAGGAGGGGAGAGACGGGGAATTCTTTCGCTAGTATGACCTACCTAAGTTTATGTGGTATTTATTTGGTCGGTCAGAATATAGGTATAAAATGTGATACGTTAATTAACCCTTGTTTTGTGACAGTGTTTGAGAATGGCATCTGAAAATGCTGAGATAAGCAATGAAACACATGAGAGTGTTGATTCAGCTCAAGCAAAAGGTAACGACCAACAACACGATAATAATCATACTGGTGGCAACGGCTATCGGAACAATGATAACCATCGTGGGGGAAATTATCATGCCAAGAATGGTAACCACTTCGGTGGTAATCATGGCAAAGATAATAGAAGTGAAAATTGCAAGAAGAGAAGGTCATTTAGCCCGATTTTGTCGTACACCAAAGTCAAGTCCAGCTGGGACGGTGGCACCAAAAGCGGATAAGGACAAAACAAAGTCGTTGGTTTTAGGAATAGCGTTTTTCATGACTTCTCAAAAAGCGAGTAAACCGAACGAAGTTAGCACGGGTTAGTTAATTATAAATTCTTGCGAAGTCTATACCTTATTAGATATCGGTTCTACCCATTCTTTATCTCTTTTGCTTGCATTCAACGTTTAAATTTGACTCTAAAGAAGTTAGACTTTGACCTATCGGTTGAAACTCCGTTAGGAGAAACCTTCATTTCATGTGCTATCCAAGTCTTGGATGAGAGTAACAGTTTTGAATGATATTTCTATCATTAATAAATTTCTTGACATATTCTTGAAGAATTCCTAGCCTACCCTAGAGCGTGAAATCAAATTTTGTATTGACCCCAGTACAAAAACCCATTTCTTAAACCCTCAAATATTTCATCAACTAAAAGGATCGGGTTTACGTTGATTATGAGGAGAGTCATAATAAAAGTATTGGACTGATAAAAATCATGGGTATATGAAGTATTAGTAAGTGTTATGAAGAGTTATGTTGGTTATTATGAGAAAACATGAAAGTTTCTTAGAAATCACAAAGGGTTAAAAAATCCGATTTTAGTAAAAACGTAACATGAAATTCAATTGACCATATCTCCTATTATATTTCGAATTTTTGAGTGTGGTCAGGTCCTAGAGTTAGCTATATGAGTTACCTAATTAATCCAAGTGGAATCACTGAAAAAGGTGTTGTAGATTTTCGTCTGCACTGATTTTAGCAAAGGATGTGGAAACTGTAAAATGTCCAAAAAGCTGCTGCCACATTTTTGTAAGGGCTGTTTCGGCCACTTAATTAGTGAGAAAAATTCAGACCTTTTGTCAAATGAAAGTACATGGTATAAAGAACATCGTGTCCAAAAATGAGCTCATTCTGACTTAAAATGAGCAAGTTATGACCATTTCAATATTTAGGTTTTTTTGACAAAAAATGCTATAACTGGAGTTCTATAACTCCGATGACCATGAAATTTAAACTGGAAGCTCACATTAACATCTGTAAGATCCTTTCAAGATTTGGGAATTTTTGAAGTTAAACTTGAGGTAGCTAATTTCTTAAGGAATTAATTAGAAATTAATTTTTAAAAAAATAGTAAATGAATTTTAAAAATTCCGAGAAAAATATATTTTTATTATGGGACTATATTATACTAAATTCCAGAAAAGAAATATTTTTGGAACTGATTTGGTATTTTTCATGAAAATGATCTAGTTATGAGTAAATGAGTTAAATATGTTATGTGAAGTAACAAAATTGGAAAATAGGATTTTATGGCTAGAGAATCCTATATAGAGTATATGCATATTTTTTATGAGGGATTTGATCATTGGTGATGATATCTTATGAGTATGACATTTTTTGAATGATTAAATGCATTATATGGTAAAGCGTAAACAATTGAAATAAATTGTTTATAAGTTTAAGAAGTGATTAAAATATTATTATAATATTAATGATATTAGATTATGAGATTATTAAGTGATTGATAACATTGGGATATTCATGAACTCTAGATAAATTATATTATAAATGTTTAATATTTATCCTTTATCTCATTTGATTGCTTCTTTATATCATTATACTCATGCTTATATAGTGTTGAAAGTCATCTGTGGCTTACGTGCATAGATGGACTTGGTATGATTATGACCAGTGATTGTTTGGTATAATCATGACCGTAATTGAAAACACGATTATCTTTGGCACGTAGTGCATGGATAATTTGTGGTCGTGATACTAAAGAATATCCTTGGCCTGTAGTGTAGGGATGATTCGACGATGTGAATTAATTATTGAGCTGAGTCTCAGCAATAAAATATTAATTCATGGATGTGTTCAAAGTCATCTGTGGCTTACGTGCATAGATGGACTTGGTATGATTATGACCAGGGATTGTTCGGTATAATCATGACCGTAATTGAAAACACGATTATCTTTGGCACGTAGTGCATGGATAATTCGTGGTCGTGATACTATTAAGCTGAGTCTCAGCATTATTGGTTTTGCAGTTATATATCTTTGGCCTGTAGTGCAAAGATGAATTGTTAATGAATATCTTTGGCCGGATTGCAAAGATGAATTTAATATTTTCAACGATAAAGGTATTCAAGGTATCCGCACTTCTTTATCATACTAGGTACGTACCCTAATTTCGAGGGCGAAATTCCATAAGGAGGGGAGATTGTGAGACCCTAGATTTTATAAATAAAGATTTAAATTTTTTGAAATATTTTTTAAATATTAAGGTATGAATTTGAAATAAAGTTGTGGGTAGTATTTAAAAATTTTGTAAAGTACGCAAGTTGTCTTATAATTATTCGATTGGTCGGGGAATATTCTTTTTGTCGGGGAATATTCGTACGATGGCACAATCATTAGTGGACCCACAATGGAAGAATTGTCGTATTTGGAAAACAACAAAAATATTTTTATAAAAATAACGACGGAGGTTTTACCGTTAATACTGTTGAACTACCCGGTAGTAAAAGTACAGTAATACGCGTGGTTACATAGTAGCACACGGTATAGATTATTGATGCTTACGTGATAAGTCACTCAGTTATACTCAAGTATTGCTACAGTAATTGTTGCATCATATCTCACATATTATTGATTCGATTATTATCACGGTATCATCTGCATTATTTGTTATATTGTTAAATCAATAATTAAGGTCTGGAAAGTATTTGGGACACTTTTGTGTCGGAGTTACTATTCACGGATTACTATTCACTCTAGTATTGTTCACTCGGGTATTTGGGACACTTTGTATCAGAGTACTATTCACGAGTTACTATTCACGAGTTACTATTCATGAGTTATAATATTAATGATGAATGTTATTAACAATTGAAGTTGTGTTCGGAGTTGAATTTGGAGAGGCGGACGTGATATTTGAGTCCGGAACGTCGAAATTAGTAAAAATAGTCTATAAACACAAAATTTTTCGGAATTCACTATTTGCTCAAAAAGTCAACAGTTGACTTTTTTGGGAAAAGTCAAACTTCGACATTTCAAAATTTATATTTTTGATAAAAATGGTTTCATTATGTTGGAATGGTTTGTGTTAGTGAAAATCGACATTTATTTCGATAATATTTGATGTCTGAGGGCTATATTGATAAATCGGGTAATTTATCAGATAAATGAGCAATTAATTGCTACTAATTCACATGATTATAACTATTTGTTCACATGTGATACTATTGATTCACATTCTTGTTACTATTAGGGGAGTTGGTGCAAGATTGATAATACTTGCATGACTAAGTTAAAAATAGAGGTATAGATGGAGGTACTATACTGTAATTAATTTTATCACATGATTTTACTATTGAGTCACATGATTTTACTATTGATTCACATGATTTACTATTAGGGGAGTTGGTGCAAGTTCGATAATACTCGGATGACTGAATTAAAAATGAAATAAAAGTTGGAGGTATTGTACTGTAATTTTCCGAGCCCCAAAACGTGCTATTATCGAAACTATGTTTTTCTATAAATAGAAGCTCATTCTTCTTCATTTCTCACCATTTCACCAAAGCTTTAGAGTGGTTATTATAGAGAGATATTGTAGGGAAAAATTGTAGAGAGAAAATCTAAAGAAGAAGAGAAGTTTACTACCTCACTACTCCTTTATCCAGTTTCTTTTACGGTAAGGGGTGTTATTCTTTCTTCTTGAAGAGAACTTCTGTTATTTCCATTCTTTATTATTCTGTTGGAATAACCTGTAAAAGTGGCATACCCTATACATGACCTGTATACGCGGCATACCCTATACTTGGTGAAATCCATTCTGTTATTCCATTCTTTATTATTCTGTTGGAATAACCTGTATACGCAGCATACACTATACTTGGTGATATCCTTATGTTATTCCATTCTTTATTATTCTGTTGGAATAACATGTATACGCGGTTTACCCTATACTTGGTAGAATGACCAGTATATGTGGTTCACCCAATACTTGGTGATCTTCATCTATTATTCCAATCTTTATGATTATGTTGGAATAACCAGTTTATGCGAAGTACCGCATACTTGGTGACATTCTTCTATTATTCCGTCTTTAATATTCTGTCAGAATATCCTGTCTGTGCTATACGCCGGACCTGGTTCCATCATTTATTATTCCGTATTTATTATTCTGTTGGAACATCCCGTCGGTGTGAATTTCACCTAACCTAGTTCCGTTATTATTATTCTGTTGGAATAACCTATCTGTGCGGTCTCTATCGCATGCATGGTGATTTCTTTTGTTATTCCATTCGTTATTATACTCAGTTGGTTAAAATGTTGACTTCTATACTCCATGAAATTAGTGGAGTATTCTTGATATTTGCGCTTCATCCAATATCTTTTCATGGAAATATTCTTCTGAGTATTCTTAAATTTTACACTACAAAACAATATCTTGTTGGCAATTGGGACGTTATTGGTTCTTGGATAAATTAATTCTTGAACTAGTTTTATTGAATTATTATGTCATTGTCATCATCCTCATGTTATATTATGTTGAAAGCTATCTTTGGTATACGTGCATAGATGAACTTAGTATGATTATGACCATGGATCGTTCAGTATAATCATGACCTGTTATAAATGATGTGATAAAAGTCCTCAATGGCCTGTAATGCATTGATGGATTGTTTATGGTATGATTATGACCAGGGATAATTCGGTATAGTCATGACCATTGATGATTTAATGAAAATCCTTGACCGTGGTACAGGGATGATTAGATATTGTGGTTTATTCATTAAGCTGAGTCTCAGCGATAAAAGTGATGAAAAACCTTTTAAATCTTAAAAGATAGTAGATTTTATTCTCTACTTGACTCTTTCAATGGATTGCATATTCCGCTGCAGTTAAACTGGTTGTCTATTGTATTTTATCAGTTTAACATTGTTGAAGGCTAACGATAATTTATTCTTCATTATCTTAGTCATAATATTTCTTACTGGGCTAGTTGAGCTCACCCTTTCTTTCACTGTTCTCTTCAGGAAAATGAGAACGTAGCTGGGACTAGTCGGGAAACGGAGTGACGGTCCAGATGATAGCATTAGCTAATAGTCCTCACTATTCTGTTAAATAGTGTGACAATAAATGTAATGAGGACTCCTTTGAGTATGGATATTGTCTAGATAACAATATTCCTATTAGAACTCTCAGTTTATGTATTGTCATATGTTACACGACATTTGTATTATTAAGTTGTATTTGATTTTTGTACCATGTAAGTGGCGACCCATGATGGGTGATGTATATCTAATTTTGGGGGCGTCACAATAGTATATAAGTTGTAATCTTTAATGTTTTATTTGTAGGTAATTTCAATCGATTGATATTTATTTATTGATATTGAAAGAAACAATTAAATACATAAGTCTGGAATTTGGGTGTAATATGAAATATTATCACCGAGTTTAATGGACTTTTGTCTTTGTTAACTATCCGATCTAGGATGACTCTGCTTCAGTAATTGAAGGTTTCTAACAATAATTGAGAAATTTTCCCCTAATCTAACGATGTTAGATGCAAGTGGTTGTACATTACTGAGAGTGGTGAAAAATTTGTGAGACACTTTATGAGATTAAATCTTTCAAATTGTGTTAAGTTGGTTGGAATGTACGACTCGAATGAACCTAATAAATTACAAGATATTTACATGACAGCCTGTATTTATTTGGAAATTAAAAATAAATAAATTCTTTCAGGTTGTTATCTTTCTCCCAGCCTTTTCTTTTTATCTTACTCACTCATATCTTAATTTATATGTTAAAACCATTAGTCACGACTTTACGATTGTTAAGTCATTACGATTGTTTAATCATGACTTTACGATCGTTAAGTAAGATTGTAGAGGATAATCCGGTTGAAATTTAAACCAAGTCTAAAATTATGCAAATTATTATACAACACAAGCTTTACTTGAAAATATTATGTAAACTCCATAAATTCAGAAGACAATTGACAACATTAATTTTTAACCTATAACTCACACAAGTTTTAATCAGTCATAGAATGACTAATACTTTATCAAGTTTTAATCAGTCATATAATAATGACTAATACCTTATCAAGAACCAGGGTGAGTGCTTTCCTATTACAGTAAAACCTCTATTTAAGAATAGACTTGGGACCAAACTATTTGTATTCTAATTGAGAGGTTATTACTAAATAGAGGTATTGGTACAAAATATTTTTCGAACACCCAAAAATATCTACTTTAACAAAAATATCAATAAGAACTCCCTAAAAATTATTATTCAAAAAATATGTAGTCTTTTATAGGAAATATTGTAAGACCCCGAATTTTTTTAAATAAAAATGGAATTTCCTTTATTTATTATTTTGAAATAGTAAGGGTTGATTTGATTAATGTGGTTAGTTATGCGTAAAATGCGCAAATTTTACAAAATAAGCAAGTGGTTATAAAATATTCATTGTTGTTGAGGAATATTCGTTTGGTCGTGGAATATTTTTACTGTCGAGGAATATTTGTACGACGGCGCAGCCTTGTATGGGCCCCATAACGGAAAGCGATTGGATGAAGAAAACGACAAATATAAGTTGTTTATAAATAATGGCGTAGTTGTTACCGTTAATACTGTTGGAATACCTGGTGGTTAAAACACAGTAATACGCGTTGTTGCACAGTAGCACATGGTATTGCACCAATTATTGATTCTTACGTAAGAGGCACTACTCAATAATTGTTACAGTAATTACTGTTCAGTATTTTATTTTATTGATTCAATAATTGCTGTGTTGATATTTATTATTACTGTTGTTCAATAATTGTCATTACACAGTATTTTCCATTATCGGAGCAATAATTTATATTATCTGAATAATATTACTAGATAACATTATTGGCAATGTCTAAAAAGTTCTGTCTAAGGAGAGGTTATTTAATTGCGTGCCAGTCAGGAGAAATCTTTACCGGAAGGCCCCCTCTTTCCTGGGAACTGCCTGGTTGTCAATATTGTGATTCTGTAATATTATTTGTGAATAATTAATTATTGATTCATATGATGAGAAAAATATTGATTTTATGTGGATATAGATGGAGAACATTTTTAATGTGACAATTGTTGAAAATTGAAATTTTATCTTTTTCTGATAAAATAATTCATTTAAATATATTATTATATTTTAATAATATAATAATTGTGATATTTTTACAATGAATGTGGGATATATGAGTATACGAGGAGGAAGAGTATTTTTGTTGCAATAAATGTTAAAAACATGTTAAACATGTCGGTGGACCCCATTTATTGACTGAAATTTGATTATAGCCTGTAAAATCGCCCGTTTATGGATTTCGGTCAATTTCTGTTTGGAATTTGGAAAAAATTTCTTCTGTAAAGTTGTAGAGAATTAAATTTCCTATATAAACTCATGAGATTCGAATTTTCGAATAAAAGGGCTATTTATTGTGAATTATTGAAGTTCCGGATTAATTAATTATTATTTTTTTGGAGTTTTAAATTAATTAATTATGAAAAACAGTTTTTTTGATTTAGTTGACTAATGGTGGCTGATGTTTGAATCAAATTTGGTGTACGTAAGAATTTATAATATATATTATTATTATATTAAATTTTTTGCATTGGTGTTCTAAGCATTTTCCTATAAATAGGGTGCTTAGGTTAGAATTGAAAATTACACCAGAAACTGAAGTTTTCTCTCTCTATATTATCGAGTGTATTCTTGTGAGTATTTTGAGTATACTTTGAGTATTGCTATACGGCGCAAGTTCGAGTCATAGTCAATATCCAGCGTTTCAACTAGAAGTACAGTCTTTCGAGGTAAGGAATATTATTTTCTTCATGAATGATATTATTTTCTTCAATATCATTATGCATAAATATTGATCTGAAGTTTTTATCAAATTTGGAACTTTTTGGTGTCAGGGTTACTATTCACGTATACGGCACTATTTACGTATACGGCACTATTCACGAATACGGCACTATTCACAGAAAAGTTAAATTTTTCGTTTTTCGTCCAAAATATCTATTGTGGATACTAGCTTTGATTGTATCCATGTTTTGATCATTCTTGAATTTTACTCCACTACGACTATTTATGAGGTATTTTTGGACATGGATAAAACAAAGTACGAATCCTTAATCCTTAATCCTTGTCTTTTGTTTCACTGAATTCGTTTCTTTAAAAATATTTTTCATCATCCTCAGTCCTAAATGATGATGTTACTGAATATCTTTGGCCTATAGTGCAAAGATGGTTGATTTTATTATGAATATCTTTGGCCCGTAGTGCAAAGATGTACAGGTGTTGAGATGAACATGACCAACTGATGAATATCTTTGGCCTGTAGTGCAAAGATGAATATTTGATTCAAAGATGTATATTGATTGATTTTACAGGGATAAAATATTGTTGATAAACTTTTAAATTCATAGATACTAGTAGATTCCATTCTCTACGTAACTATTCTATGAATTATTATTTTCCGCTGCGAATATTGATCTGAAATTTGTTGTCTATTGTATTCTATCAGATTTTTCCCTGTTGAGGACTAACGATAATTTGTTCTATGTTATCTTAGTCATAATATTCTTTACTGGGCTAGTTGAGCTCACCCTTTTCCTTGTTGTTCCATTTTTCTTCTCAGGAGGCGAGAATATAGTGAGTACGAGTCGGGGTATGGAATGATGGTTCTAGAGAGAGTTGTTTAGTAGTCCTCACCATTTTTATAAAATAATGTATCAATAATTGTGATGAAGATTTATTTGGGTATTGATATTGTCTAGATGACAATATTTGTATTTTAAACTCACAGTTTATGTGTTGTCGTATTTTGCACGACAATTGTTGTAATAAAGTTGTAGTTATTTTCTGTACCAGGTATTTGGCGACTCAGAATAGGTTGGATGGAATGGACCTATTTTGGGGGCGTCACAGTTGGTATCAGAGCTTAGGGATATGATCTCTGGCGGAGATCGGGGAATAGAACTATGAGGGGAGAGACGAGTAAATATTTCTTTAGTGTGTCCTACCTAAGCTTATTGGTTAGTTGGTTAGAGTATAGGGATATTATGTGGTATGTTAATTTGTTTAATTAACCCTTGTTTTATGGCAGTATTTAAGAATGGCAACCGAGAATGTTAACAGTGGAGTAAATGAGACCGTGGAGATGCCTGTACTTACCAACGAGGAGAACGTGCAACAGGCTGGCAATGTTCCTCCTTTGAACAATGCCACTGAGCAGATGATGAATGACGGGATGTTTAGAAGCTTTTTGCAGTTCATGCAAAATCAGACGAAGGAGACTCGTGCACATAATACAGGTGGAAATGATAACAACGCATGATTTGTCACGGCCAAGCAGTTCAAAGAGTTAGGACCACCAGAATTCTGGGGAAAGCCGGATCCGATTAAGGCGGAGACATGGGTCAAATAAATTACCAAGATATTCGATGTCTTGGGATGTACGGAAGAACAGAAGGTTCCATTCGCTACTTTTATGTTCCGTAATGAGGCAGATTACTGGTGGGAATCTGTGAAGCGTACCCATCCAGCTGCACTTAGCATGTCTTGGGAAATGTTTCAGAAGCTGTTCAATGACAAGTACTTTCCTGAAAGTATTCGTCACATGAAGGAAGTGGAGTTCATTAGACTAGATCAAATCAACATGACAGTGTCCCAGTACGAGGCAAAGTTTGCAGAGTTATCCAGGTTTGCACCTCATTTGGTGGAGAATGAGGAACGTATGACGCGAATGTTTCTAAGAGGTTTGAAACCCGACATACGTCAGTGTCTCATTTCTCATAAATTTTCTCTCTATTCAGATGTTGTCAATAGGGCTCAATTGTTAGAGCGAGATAACGAGTACGTTCAACCGAGGGACCATTACCAGGATCATACTGGTGACAGCAGTCATCAGAACAACGATAACCAGCGAAGAAAGAAGAATACGGGCAAAGGTGGTAACCGCTCTGGTGGTAATCACGGCCATGAGAATAGAAGAAGTGAGTCGGGAAGAGATTTTAAAAAGAGGAGATTCAACAACGACCATGTGAAGACGTCAGCGCCAGCAGCAACTGGTTCTAAGGGAGGAGAACGACCACCGGTCGTATGCTACAAATGCGAGAAAGATGGACATATCAGTCCAAACTGTCCACAACAGTTCAAGGTATGTTATAATTGTGGAAAGGAAGGACATATCTCTCGCGATTGTACGATAGCGAAACCAAGTTTAGCGGGGACGGTGACTCAAAAGGATGTCCCAGAAAATTCAAAGTCAACGGTTCCTGGAAGAGCGTTTGTCGTGACAGGTCAAAATACGAGGAACCCGAACGAAGTTAGTACGGGTTAGTTTAATTATAAATTCTTGCGAAGTTTATACCTTATTAGATACCGGTTCTACCCATTCTTTTATCTCTCTTGCTTGCGTTCAACGTTTGAACTTGACTACAGAGAAATTAGACTTTGACGTATCTATGGAGACTCCGTTAGGAGAAACTTTTATTTCATCAACTGTTTAAAAATCTTGCTTGATTCAGGTTGGCACTATCACATTACCTGTTGACCTTATTTCTTTAAAGATATTTGCTTTTGATGTGATTTTAAGGTTAACTACTCATCATGCCAAAATTGATTTCTTTCGTAAGGTTGTTAGTATTAATATTCCTAAGCAACCTGTTATTCGAATTCAAGCAATCAAACCATTGAAGTCAAACATTTTCATATCAAACCATAAAGTCATTCGCTTATTGAAAAACGAATGTCAAGCTTTCTTAGCCATGTCATGGACTTGAACAAAAATATGTCAGATTTGAACGATATTTCTGTTGTTAGTAAATCTCTTGACGTATTTCCTGAAGAATTTCCTGGCCTACTCCCAGAGTGTGATATTGAATTTTGTATCGACTTTGAACCCGGTACAAAACCCATTTCTAAAATCTCATATTAAATGGCTCCTATTAAACTTCAGGAGTTAAAAATCCAACTGTAGAAGTTGATACCCGAGCCTCTATCTGGTGACTTCCTGTTGATGGGGATGCACCGAAGCCAGACTCTTCGTAGGGGACGTCATATTTGTGCGGTAGTAAACTGATAGGTGCCATTGTGACGTGCTATCCAAGATTGGGATATGAGTCACAGTTGAGAGCAACCTAAGTTAGTAATCGAAATACGTAGTTTTTGGGCTTAGCTGGTTAGTATCGGAGATTCGTTGAAGGATATTCTCAAATCGCTACTCTATTAATGCAGCTGACTCGTAGAGATACAAAATTCGAATGGAGCACGGAATGTGGGAAGAGCTTCGAAGAACTCAAGAAGAGACTTATTTTGGCACATGTTCTGACCATACCGTCTTGGAAAAGTGAACGTGGTAGCTGACGTGTTGAGTAGAAGATCGTATACGAGTACGAGTACGATATTGTCAAAGACTCATTTCGTATAACTTACAAATAATAGAGATAGAGATGAAAACTCTAGGTACCCACGTGATGATATACGAGTATGATCGACTTTAATCAATAAAGTTAAAGTTGTTCAAGCTACACACCGAAGCTGATGAATTTGAAGAAAAGGTGCAAGAAGTTGTTATTTCAAAAGCGAGAATCGGTAATGTGAGAAAAGCTCAAACCTTCGATTTATTAATTAATTCTCGATCGAGTAGAAACTGTGGCCTATAGACTCGCTTTACTACCAAGTATGTCGCGTGTTTATAATATTTTTTTCACGTACCGATGTTACGTAAATATATGGACGACCCGAACAACATCATTGAGTTAGAACCAGACGAGATAGCTGAAGACTTAACGTACGAGGAGGTACCTATCAAGATCTTGGATAGGAAAGAGCATGTCTTACGCACAAAGGTCATACCACATATCAAAACTTTGTGGATGAACCATGCTATTGAAGAAAAGACCTGGGAGTTGGAACGGAAATTAAAGCGAGGTATCTTCATATTTTCGAAACATCAGGTACGTACGTCAATTTCGAGGATGAAATTTCATAAGGAGGGGAGGTTGTAAGACCCCGAATTTTTTTAAATAAAAATGGAATTTCCTTTATTTATTATTTTGAAATAGTAAGGGTTGATTTGATTAATGTGGTTAGTTATGGGTAAAATGCGCAAATTTTACAAAATAAGCAAGTGGTTATAAAATATTCATTGTTGTTGAGGAATATTCGTTTGGTCGTGGAATATTTTTACTGTCGAGTAATATTTGTACGACGGCGCAGCCTTGTGTGGGCCCCATAACGGAAAGACGATTAGATGAAGAAAACGACAAGTATAAGTTGTTTATAAATAACAGGGTAGTTGTTACCGTTAATACTGTTGGAATACCCGGTGGTTAAAACATAGTAATACGCGTTGTTGCACAGTAGCACACGGTATTGCACCAATTATTGATTCTTACGTAAGAAGGCACTACTCAATAATTGTTACAGTAATTACTGTTCAGTATTTTATTTTATTGATTCAATAATTACTGTGTTGATATTTATTATTACTGTTGTTCAATAATTGTCATTACACAGTATTTTCCATTATCGGAGCAATAATTCATATTATCTGAATAATATTATTAGATAACATTATTGGCAATGTCTAGAAATTTCTGTCTAAGGAGAGGTTATTTAATTGCGCGCCAGTAAGGAGAAATCTTTACCGGAAGGCCCCCTCTTTCCTGGGAACTGCCTGGTTGTCAATATTGTGATTCTGTAATATTATTTGTGAATAATTAATTATTGATTCATATGATGAGAAAAATATTGATTTTATGTGGATATAGATGGAGAAAATTTTTAATGTGACAATTGTTGAAAATTGAAATTTTATCTTTTTCTGATAAAATAATTCATTTAAATATATTATTATATTTTAATAATATAATAATGGTGATATTTTTACAATGAATGTGGGATATATGAGTATACAAGGAGGAAGAGTATTTTTGTTGCAATAAATGTTAAAAACATGTTAAACATGTCGGTGGACCCCATTTATTGACTGAAATTTGATTATAGCCTGTAAAATCGCCCGTTTATGGATTTCGGTCAATTTCTATTTGAATTTGGAAAAACTTTCTTCTGTAAAGTTGTAGAGATTGAATTTCCTATATAAACTCATGAGATTAGAATTTTCGAATAAAAGGGCTATTTATTATGAATTGTTGAAGTTCCGGATTAATTAATTATTATTTTTTTGGAGTTTTAAATTAATTAATTGTGAAAAACGTTTTTTTGATTTAGTTGACTAATGGTGGCTGATGTTTGAATCTAATTTGGTGTACGTAAGAATTTATAATATATATTATTATTATATTAATTTTTTACTTTGGTGTTCTAAGCATTTTCCTATAAATAGGGTGCTTAGGTTAGAATTAAAAATTACACCAGAAACTAAAATTTTCTCTCTCTATATTATCGAGCGTATTCTTGTGAGTATTTTGAGTATACTTTGAGTATTGGTATACGGTGCAAGTTCAAGTCATAGTCAATATCCGTTGTTTCAACTAGAAGTACTGTCTTTCGAGGTAAGGGATATTATTTTCTTCATGAATGATATTATTTTCTTCAATAACATTATGCCAAAATATTGATCTGAAGTTTTTATCAAATTTAGAACTTTTTGGTGTCGAGGTTACTATTCACGTATACGGCACTATTCACGAATACGGCACTATTCACAGAAAAGATAAATTTTTCGTTTTTCGTCCAAAATATCTATTGTGGATATTAGCTTTGATTGTATCCATGTTTTGATCATTCTTGAATTTTACTCCACTATGACTTTTTTTTAGGTATTTTTAGACATGGATAAAACAAAGTACAAATCCTCAATCCTTAATCTTTGTCTTTTGTTTCGCTGAATTCGTTTCTTTAAAAATATTTTTCATCATCCTCAGTCCTAAATGATGATGTTACTGAATATCTTTGGCCTGTAGTGCAAAGATGGTTGATTTTATTATGAATATCTTTGGCCCGTAGTGCAAAGATGTACAAGTGTTGAGATGAACATGACCAACTGATGAATATCTTTGGCCTGTAGTGCAAAGATGAATATTTGATTCAAAGATGTATATTGATTGATGTTACAGGGATAAAATATTGTTGATGAACTTTTAAATTCATAGATACTAGTAGATTCCATTCTCTACGTAACTATTCTATGAATTATTATTTTTCGCTGCGAATATTGATCTGAAATTTGTTGTCTATTGTATTCTATCAGATTTTTCCCTGTTGAGGACTAACGATAATTTGTTATATGTTATCTTAGTCATAATATTCTTTACTGGGCTAGTTGAGCTCACCCTTTTCCTTGTTGTTCCATTTTTTTTTCAGGAGGCGAGAATATAGCGAGTACGAGTCGGGGTATGGAATGATGGTTCTAGAGTGAGTTATTTAGTAGTCCTCACCATTTTCATAAAATAATGTATCAATAATTGTGATGAAGATTTATTTGGGTATTGATATTGTCTAGATGACAATATTTGTATTTTAAACTCACAGTTTATGTGTTGTCGTATTTTGCACGACAATTGTTGTAATAAAGTTATAGTTATTTTCTGTACCAGGTATTTGGCGACTCAGAATAGGTTGGATGGAATGGACCTATTTTGGGGGCATCACAAATATAGCTTTTTATAGGAAAATATAATCTTTTATAGAAAAATATAGTCCTTTATAGGAAATGTAGTCTTTTATAAAAAATGTAATCTTTTATAAGAAAATGTAGTCTTTTAAAATTAATATTATATATATATATATGAAATTATTACTATATAGAGGTATAGTTTCTTAATACGGGACTTAAAAAGTATATAACATATTACAATTTAGAGGTTATTCCTATTTATAACTGGCCAAAATTGGGACCAAATTTTTTTATAATATTGTAGAGGTTATTCTTATATAGAGTATTCTTAAATAGGGTTTTACTGTAGTACAAGTTAAATGTGTGGGGAAAATAGTTTTTAAAAGCATTTTACGAAACTTTTTTTAGACGTTTTAAAATTAAAATGTAAACCATAATTTGAAAAGTGCTAAATTTTAGAACTCCTAGTTAGTATTTCACACTCAAAATCACTACTTTGAAACCACTTTTGTTATGTTACAAAATACTCTTTAATATTAATTCCTAAATATAAGTAATGCTTAGTCATAATACTTTCAACCAAACATTCCAGATGAAGATTAAACCGAGTATAAAATTTTGCAAATCAAAATAAAATGACAACGTATCCAGGTAAAAATGATCATTTTTTCTGGTCGTTTGTAGGACCTGCGACCTTTTTGAAAATCAAAATAAAATTGAAGGCAATTTAGTCATTTCTTTGACCGTTAGTAGGAGTTGCGCTGACCGTTAGAATGAATAGCAAGCAGACACATGCCCAAACCATTATCATTTTTTCTGGTCGTTTGTAGGACCTGCGACCTTTTTGAAAATCAAAATAAAATTGAAGGCAATTTAGTCATTTCTTTGACCGTTAGTAGGAGTTGCGCTGACCGTTAGAATGAATAGCAAGCAGACACATGCCCAAACCATTAGATCTTATATATATATATATATATATATATATATATATATATATATATATATATATATATATATATATATATATATATAGTCCGGATCAGGTCCGGACTCCCGCATTTTAACAAAATTTGGACCATTTTTTTGTTTTTTTAAAAACAACTAAAAAAAATTATGGAACTTGAATTTTTACATAATACAGTATTTTGGGTATGATTTGGATACCTATATCAAAACATGTATGTACAGTCTGTGCAGACTGTACATATATTTTTTGGTATAGGTATCCAAATTACGCCCAAAACATTATATGTAAGACCCTGAATTTTATGAAATAAAAGTATTCAATTTTTCTTATAATTATTATTCAGTAAATGATTAAATTGATAAAAGTTTAAAGTTAAGGGTGATATATGAATTTTTTTTTCAAAATAAGCAAGTGGCTATAAAATATTCATTTGTTGTCGGGGAATATTCATTTGGTCGGGGAATATTCTTTTTGTCGGGAGTATCTGTACGACGGCGCAGTCATTTGTGGGTCCCATAACAGAATAACTGTCGGATGAGGAAAACGACAAATTATGAGTTTTTATGAATAACGGCGTAATTGTTACCGTTAACACTGTTGGATTACCTGGTGGTTAAAATACAATAATACGTATTGTTGCACAGTAGCACACGGTATTGCACAGTATTTTTGAATTATTGATCCTTACGTAAGAAGGCACTACTCAATAATTTTTACAGTAATTACTGTTCAATATTTTATTTTATTGGTTCAATAATTGCTTCGTTGATATTTTATATTATTGTTGTTCAATAATTGTTACTGCATAGTATTTCCATAATCAGATCAATAATTCATATTATTTGAATAATATTATTAGATAACATTATTGGCAATGTCTAAAAAGTTCTGTCGAGTAGAGGTTAGATAATCTAATTGCGCGCCAGTAAGGAGAAATCCTTATTGGAAAGCCCCCTCTTTCGTGGGAACGGCCTGGTTGTCATAATTGTGATTCTGTAATATTATTTGTGAATAATTAATTACTGATTTATATGATAAGAAAATATTTATTTGATGCAGATATAAATGATAGATTTATTTATGTGGTTATAAATGAAGGAATTAATTTTGAGGTGTTTTATAAGTATGAAGAACAAAATATGAGATTTTCAGAAAATTAGTTTATTACTTGATTTTGTAAAATTCATAACTCTTTGTGTATAATGAGTTAAGAGATGAGCCATATATCAAAAGAAAGCCCTGGAAGTAAGCTAACCGTAGAAATTGGATTCATCCAAAAATTCTTTGTAGATATTTCGTGGTGAATTTTTGAATGAAACTGGTTCGAAGGACACATAATCCGAAAAATCAGTGTTCTTGAGGTATATTACGTGAATTATAAATTTTGATCCGACATTGGATCGTTGTGATTTTTGGATATGTTATACATATATAAGTTGAATATATGTCCATAAATTTTGAACCGTTAAAAATGAACGTATGATTTGTTATGAATTTTATGAGGTAACTGCTTCGAAAATTAGGATTATAAATAATTTTGGTGGAAAATTCTAGAATTGAGTAGGCCCCACCTGTGGTTGGTGAAGAAATGTGCTGAAATTGAATTTCAAATGTGATGGGTGGCAATAGTAGCAGGTAAAGCCATCAGGTAGTAGGTCAAGTCTGCTTCGGCGTGCTAACATTTTCCTATAAATAGAGGGCTAAGTTAGAATTGAAAATCACACCAGAAACAAGTTTTCTCTCTTTCTCTCTCTATATTATCGAGCGTATTATTGTGAGTATGTTGATACTTTGAGTGTTGCTATACGATGCAAGTTCCTTCAGCACTATATCCAGTATTCCAGTCAGAAGTACTATCTTTTTGAGGTAAGGGATATTATTTTCTTCATGAATGATATTATTTTCTTCAATATCATTATGTCGAAATATTGATCTGAAGTTTTTATCAAATTTGGAACTTTTTGTGTCGGGGTTACTATTCACATATACGGTACCATTCACGTATACGGCACTATTCACGAATACGGCACTATTCACCCAAAAAATGAAATTTTCTCTTTTTCTTCCAGATGTCTTTTATGGTTACTATCTTTGATTGTATCCATGTTTTGATCTTTATTTGTGAATTCTACTACACACTTGGTTATTATGGAGTGTTATTGAATTTGGATAAACCGAAATACGAATCCCTAATATTAGTCCTTCTGTCTTACTAGATTCGTTCTCTAAAATGTTTTTCATCATCCTCAGTCCTTAATGGTGATACTTGATGAATATCTTTGGCCTGTAGTGCAAAGATGAATGATTAATTGATGAATATCTTTGGCCCGTAGTGCAAAGATGAACAGGTGTTGAGATGAACATGACCAACTGATGATATAAATGAATATCTTTGGCCCGTAGTGCAAATATGAACAGGTATTGAGATGAACATGACCTACTGGTGATACAAATGAATATCTTTGGCCTGTAGTGCAAAGATGAATATTTGATTCAAAATATATTGATTGTTGTTATAGGGATAAAATATTGATGATGGACTTTTAAATCTTAGAAGATAGTAGAACTCATTCTCTACTTGACTCTTCTAATGGATTGTTGTTTCTGCTGCATTTGTTGATCTGAAACTTGTTGTCTATTATATTCTATCAGATTTTTCCCTGTTGAGGACTAATGACAATTTATTGTATATTATCTTAGTCATAATATTCTTTACTGGGCTAGTTGAGCTCACCCTTTTCCTTGTTGTTCATTTTTTCTTCTCAGGGGTGAGAATATAGCAGAGATTAGCCGGGGTATGGAGTAATGATTCAAGATAGTTGTTTTACTAGTCCTCACTATTTTGTAAAATAGTGTTTCAATAAATGTATTGAGGACTTCTTTGGTTGTGGATATTGTCTATAAGACAATATTTGTATTTAAACTCACAGTATGTGTTGTCGTATTTTGCACAACAATTATAATAGTGAAGTTATAGTTTTCTTTCTGTACCATGTATTTTGGCGACTCAGAATGGGTGTTGTATATCTATATTGGGGGCGTCACATTATATCATGGAAAAATTTTAGTTCCATAATTTATTTATTTTTAGTTGTTATACAAAAATAAAATAAAATTTAGGGTCTGGATTTTGGACCTGTCCGGGAGTCCGGACAGGATCCATTGTGTGTGTGTGTGTATATATATATATATATATATATATATATATATATAGGATGATAATAGAAGACATACTATGTGACACCCCCAAAATAGGTATATATCACCCATTCTGAGTTGTCAAATACATGGTACAGAAACAACTACAACTTTATTAATACAATATAAAATTTGTGAGTTTAAAAATAAATATCGTCTTCTAGACAATATCCACAACCAAATAAGTCCTCATTACAATTATTGAAACTTTATTTTACAAAAATGGTGAGGACTACTAAGACAACTTTCTAGAACCATCATTCCACATCCCGACTCGTACTCACTACATTCTCGCCTCCTTAGAAGAAAAATGGAACAACAAGGAAAAGGGTGAGCTCAACTAGCCCAATAAAGAATATTATGACTAAGATAACATAGAACAAATTATCATTAGTCCTCAACAGGAAAAAATCAGATAAAATACAATAGACAACAAATTTCAGATCAATATTCGCAGCGGAAAATAATAATTCATAGAATAGTTACGTAGAGAATGAAATCTACTAGTATCTATGAATTTCAAAGTCCATCATCAATATTTTATCCCTGTAACATCAATCAATATACATCTTCAATCAAATATTCATCTTTGCACTACAGGCCAAAGATATTCATCAGTTGGTCATGTTCACCTCAACACCTGTTCCTCTTTGCACTACAGGCCAAAGATATTCATAAGAAAATCAACCATCTTTGCATTACAGGCCAAAGATATTCAGTAACATCATCATTTAGGACTGAGGATGATGAAAAATATTTTTAAAGAAACGAATCCAGTGAAACAAAAGACAAGGATTAAGGATTAAGGATTCGTAATTCGGTTTATTCACGTCCAAAAATACCTCAATAATAATCATAGTAGGGGTAAAATTTAAGAATGATCAAAACATGGATACAATCAAAGCTAGTATCCATAATAGATATTTTAGACAAAAATAAAAAATTTAACTTTTTTGTGAATAGTGCCGTATTCGTGAATAGTGCCGTATACGTGAATAGTAACCCCGACACCAAAAAGTTTCAAATTTGATAAAAACTTCAGATCAATATTCCGGCATAATGATATTGAAAAAATAACATCATTACGAAAAAAAATAGCATCCCTTACCTTGCAAAGACAGTACTTCTAGTTGAATCACTGGATATAGGCTATACTTAAGCTTGTACCGTATAGCAACACTCAAAGTATTAAAATACTCACAAGAATACGCTCAATTTATTGAGAAAGAAAGAGAGAGAAAACTTCAGTATTCGGTGTAATTTTCAATTCTAACCTAAACACTCTATTTATAGAAAAATGCTTAGAACACCAAAGCAGAAAATTTAATAAAATATATTATTAATAATAAAATTTCATACGCCTCTTTAGAATTCAACTCCTAGCATTTCTCACATGCCCACCTTCTAGAAAAAGTAATAAAAAACATTTTTCATAAAATAAATAATTAAAACTTCCAAAAATCAATTATTTTGGAGCTTCGAAACTTCAATAATTCATAATAAATAACTCTTTTGTTAGAAAAATTCGAAACTCACGTCTTTTCATAGGAAATTCCATTATCTACAACTTTGCAGAAGGAAGTTTTTCTAAATTCCAAACAAAAATTGACTGAAATCCATAAACGGGCGATTTAGAGGTTATAATCAAATTTCAGTCAAGAAATGGGGTCCACCGACATGTTTAACATGTTTTAAACATTTATTGTAACAAAAATACTCTTCCTCCTCGTATACTCATATATCCGACATTCATTGTAAAAATATCACCATTATTATATTATTAAAATATAATAATATATTTAAATGAATTATTTTATCAGAAAAAAAAATATTAATTTTTAACAATTATTACATTGAAAATTTTCTCCATCTATATCCACATAAAATCAATATTTTCCTCATCATATAAATCAATAATTAATTATTCACGAATAATATTACAGAATCACAATACTGACAACCAGGCAGTTCCCAGGATAGAGGGGGCTTTCCAATAAGGATTTCTCCTTACTGGCGCGCAATTAGATGACCTAACCTCTCCTTAGACAGAACTTTCTAGACATTGCCAACAATGTTATCCAATAATATTATTCAGATAATATGAATTATTGCTCTGATAATGGAAAATACTGTGTAATGACAATTATTGAAACAACAGTAATATAAAATATCAATGCAGCAATTATTGAATCAATAAAATAAAATATTGAACAGTAATTACTGTAACAATTATTGAGTAGTGTCTTCTTACGTAAGAATCAATAATTGGTGCAATACCATGTGCTACTATATTTTAACCACCGAGTATTTTAACAGTATTAATGGCAACAACTACGTCGTTATTTATAAACAACTTATACTTGTCGTTTTCTTCATCCAATAGCTTTTTGTCGTACGAATATTCCCCGACAATAAGAATATTCCACGACCAAACGAATATTTTATAACCACTTGCTTATTTAAAATATTTGCGTATTTTACCCATAACTATCCACATCAAATCAACCCTTACTATTTCAAAATAATAAATAGAGGAATTTAAATTTCATTTATTAATAATTTGGGGTCTTACAACCTCCCCTTCTTATAAAATTTCGTCCTCGAAATTAACGTACGTACCTGGTGTTTCGAAAAGATGAGGGTACCTCGCTTTCATTTTCGTTTCCAACTCCCAGGTCATTTCCTCTATAGCACGGTTTCTCCACAAAACTTTCACTTGTGGTATGACCTTCGTGCGTAGGACATGCTCCTTCCTTTCCAAGATCTTGACAAGTACCTCCTCGTACGTTAATTCTTCGGCTATCTCATCCGGTTCTAACTCAATAACGTGGTTCGGGTCTTTCACATATTTACGAAGCACATATATATGAAAAACATTATGAACATGAGACATACTTGGAGGTAACGCGAGTCTATAGGCTACATTTCCTACTCGGTCAAGAATCTGAAATGGACCAATAAATCATGGATTGAGCTTTCCTCGTTTTCAAAATCTTGTAACTCCCTTCCATAGAGCTACACGCAACAATACGTGATCCCTAATATTAAATTCCACGTCCTTTCGATGAAGATCCGCATAACTCTTTTGTCGATCCTGTGCCGTTTGTATACGTTGTCGAATCATTTGGATCTTTTCCGTAGTCATACGTACCAACTCGGGTCCCAACAATGTTGCTTCACCCACCTCATCCTAATATATTGGAGAGCGACACTTTCGTCCATACAATGCTTCGAATGGAGCTACACCTATACTTGTCTGATAACTGTTGTTGTAGGAGAATTCCACCAATGGTAAGTACTTATCCCAACTCCCTTTGAAATCTAATACATAGAGTCTTAATAAATCTTTAAGAGTTTGAATAGTCCTCTCTGATTGTTCGTCCGTTTGAGGATGGTATGCTGAACTAAATCGTAAATCTGTGCCCATAGCTTTTTGCAAGCTAACCCAAAATCTTGAAGTGAATCTTGGGTCACGATCTGAAACTATAGATACTGACATGCCATGCAACCTCACAATCTCATTAACGTACATACTAGAAAGATGTTCAAGGGAATAAGTCTTCCGTATCGGCAAGAAATGAGCAGACTTGGTTAATCTATCAACAATAACCCAAATAGCATTTATGCCTTGAGAAACCGTGGGAAGACCCGTAACAAAATCCATGGTAATATGTTCCCACTTCCATTTTGTAATCTCAAGTGGTTGCAACGGACCCTTAGGTACTTGATGCTCTGCCTTTACACGTTGACAAGTTAAACACATCGAGATAAACTTTGCAATCTCTCTCTTCATATTGTTCCACCAAAATGTATGTCGAAGATCACGATACATTTTGGTACTTCCAGGATGAATTTCAAATGGTGTATTGTGTTCCTCCATCATAATCTTGTACTTCAAATTAGAATCGTTAGGAACACAAAGTCTGGAATGGACTCGAAGTATTCCTTCTTCATCGATTCTTGCTTCTGGAATAGCACCTTCTTGTACTTTCTTCTTCATCCGCATCAGCTCCGGGTCTGTGGATTGAGCAACTTTAACTTTCTCAATTAAAGTTGGGTCTATACGTATACTTGACATCATTGCATGGCTCCCCAGAGTCTTTAATTCTATCTTCATATTTTGTAAATCACACAAAATGGGCCTTTGTGTTAACAACATCGCATTTGTTCCCACGTATGATCTTCTACTCAATGTATCAGCTACCACGTTTGCTTCTCCAGGATGGTATTGAATAGTGTAATCGTAATCTTTCAATAGCTCGAGCCAACGTCGCTGCCGCATGTTGAGTTCCTTTTGGGTGAAAAAATATTTGAGGCTTTTATGGTCTGAATATATCTCCACTTTCTCCCCATATACATAGTGCCTCCAGATCTTTAGCGCGAAAACGACTGCTGCCAACTCTAGATCATGAGTAGGATAATTCCTCTCATATTCTTTAAGTTGTCACGAGGCATAGGATATGACTTTCCCACGTTGCATGAGAACAAATCCTAACCCTTTGCCTGAAGCATCGCTGTAGATAAAAAATCCATCTGAACCAGACGGTATTGTTAAAACAGGTGTCGAAATGAGTCTCTTCTTAAGCTCTTGGAAACTCTTCTCGCATTCCTCACTCCATACGAATTTTGTATCCTTCCGAGTCAACTGAGTTAACGGAGTAGCGATTCGAGAAAACCCTTCCACGAATCTCCGATAATAACCAGCTAAGCCCAGAAAGCTACGTACTTCAGTCACCGTCTTTGGTTGCTCCCAACTTTGTATTGCTTCAATCTTTGCCGGGTCAACAGATACTCCATGTTTTGACACCACGTGCCCAAGAAATGCTACTTCCTCAAGCCAGAACTCACATTTCTTTAACTTGGCATATAACTTGTTTTCACGAAGCCTTTGGAGTACCAGCTTCAAATGGTGCTCATGATCTTCATGACTTTTGGAATATATGAGGATATCATCAATAAAGACAACAACAAACTGATCCAAATATTCCTTGAATACTCGGTTCATCATATCCATGAAAGCCGTAGGAGTATTAGTCAATCCAAAAGATATGACTAGGAATTCATAATGCCCGTACCGAGTTCTGAAGGCAGTCTTTGGAATATCTTCAGTTCTAATCCTCAATTGATGATATCCAGAACGAAGATCGATCTTTGAAAAGAATTGTGCTCCTTGTAACTGGTCAAACAGGTCATCAATACGAGGTAGAGGATACCTATTCTTGATGGTGACATGGTTTAATTCCCGATAGTCAATACAAAGTCGCATACTCCCGTCTTTCTTCTTTACGAATAAAACAGGAGCACCCCAAGGAGATGTACTAGGACGAATGAAACCGATGTCCAATAGCTCTTGTAGTTGGACCTTCAACTCCTGAAGTTCAATAGGAGCCATTCAATATGGGGTTTTAGAAATGGGCTTTATACCAGGTTCAAGGTCAATAAAGAATTCAACTTCTCGTTCTGGGGGTAGACCGGGAAGTTCTTCAGGAAATACATCAGGAAAGTCAATAACAACAGGAATATTATTCAAATATGACGTGTCTTTATTCAAATCCATAACATGAGCTAAGAAAGCTTGACATCCGTTTTTCAATAAATGAATAACTTTATGATTAGATATGACAGTGGTTGATTTTAATGGTTTAGTTGCTTGAATTCGAACAACAGGTTGTTTAGGAATATGAAAACTAACAACCTTACGAAAATAATCAATTTTGGCATGATGAGTAGTTAACCAATCAATCCCTAAAATCACATCAAAAGAAAGTATCTTTAAAGAGATAAGGTCAACAGGTAAGGTGATGGTGCCAACTTGGATCAAACAAGATTTATAAACAGTGGATGTGATGAAAGTTTCTCCTAGCGCAGTTTCCACAGATAGGTCAAAGTCTAATTTTTTCGGAGTCAAATTTAAACGTTGAGCACAAGTAGGAGAGATAAATGAATGGGTAGCACCGGTATCTAGTAAAGTATAAACTTCACAAGAATTTATGATTAGCTTACCCGTGATCACCTCGTTTGGGTTCCTCGTATTTTGACCAGTCACTACAAATGCTCTTTCAGGAACCGTTGACTTTGACTTTTCTGGGACAGCCTTTTGAGTCACCGTCCCCGCTGAACTAGGTTTCGCTACCGTACAATCTCAAGCAATATGTTCTTCCTTTCCATAATTATAGCATACCTTGAACTGTTGTGGGAAGTTTGGGCTGATATGTCCCTCTTTTCCACATTTGTAGCATACGACCGGTGGTCGTTCTCCTCCGTTGGAACCAGCTGCTACTGATGCTGACGTCTTCGCATTGTCATTGTTAAATCTCCTCTTTTTTAAATCTCCCCCCGACTCGCTTCTTCTATTTTCATGACCATGATTACCACCAGAGTGGTTACCATTTTTGTCTGTCTTTTTTTTTTCCGCTGGTTATCATTGTTTTGTTGACTGTTATCTCCGGTATGATCCTGGTTGTGGTCCCTCGGTTGACCGTACTCGTTATCTCGCTCTAATAATTAATCCTTGTTTACAACATCTGAATAGAGAGAAAATTTATGAGAAATGAGATACTGACGTATGCCGGGTTTCAAACCTCTAAGAAACATCCGCGTCATACATTCCTCATTCTCCACCAAATGAGGTGCAAAACTGGATAACTCTGCAAACTTTGCCTCGTACTGGGACACCATCATGTTGTTTTATTCTAGTATAATGAACTCCACTTCCTTCATATGACGAACACTTTCAGGAAAGTATTTGTCATTAAATAGTTTCTGAAACGTCTCCCAAGACATGCTGAGTGCGGCTGGATGGGTATGCTTCACAGACTCCCACCAGTAATCTGCCTCATTACGGAACATAAAGGTGGCGAATGGCACCTTCTGCTCCTCCGTGCATCCCAAGATATCGAATATCTTGGTGATTTATTTGACCTACGTCTCCGCCTTAATCGGATCCGGCTTTCCCCAGAATTCTGGTGGTCCCAACTCTTTGAACTGCTTGGCTGTGACCAATTGTGCATTACCATTGTTTCTTCCTGTATTTTGAACAAGAACCTCCTTCGTCTGGTTTTGCATAAATCGCAAAAAGCTTCTAAACATCTCATCGTTCATCGTCTGCTCAGTGGTGTTGTTTACAGGAGGAACATTGCCAGCCTGTTGCACGTTCTCCTCGTTAGTGAGTACAGGCGTCTCCACGGTCTCATTTACTCCACTGTTAACGTTCTCAGTTGCCATTCTTAAATACTGCCATAAAACCAGGGTTAATTAAACAGATTAACAAATCACATAATACCCCTATATTACGACCAACCAACAAATAAGCTTAGGTAGGACACACTAGCAAAGGATTTACTCGTCTCTCCCTTCCTAGTTCTATTCTCCGATCTCTGCCAGAGATCATATCCCTAAGCTCTTATACCAACTGTGACACCCCCAAAATAGGTATATATCACCCATTCTGAGTTGTCAAATACATGGTACAGAAACAACTACAACTTTATTAATACAATATAAAATTTGTGAGTTTAAAAATAAATATTGTCTTCTAGACAATATCCACAACCAAATAAGTCCTCATTACAATTATTGAAACTTTATTTTACAAAAATGGTGAGGACTACTAAGACAACTTTCTAGAACCATCATTCCACACCCCGACTCGTACTCGCTACATTCTCGCCTCCTGAGAAGAAAAATGGAACAACAAGGAAAATGGTGAGCTCAACTAGCCCAGTAAAGAATATTATGACTAAGATAACATAGAAAAAATTATCGTTAGTCCTCAACAGGGAAAAATCTGATAGAATACAATAGACAACAAATTTCAGATCAATATTCACAGCTAAAATTAATAATTCATAGAATAGTTACGTAGAGAATGAAATCTACTAGTATCTATGAATTTAAAAGTCCATCATCAATATTTTATCCCTGTAACATTAATCAATATACATCTTCAATCAAATATTCATCTTCGCACTACAGGCCAAAGATATTCATCAGTTGGTCATGTTCACCTCAACACCTGTTCATCTTTGTACTACAGGCCAAAGATATTCATAAGAAAATCAACCATCTTTGCATTACAGGCCAAAGATATTCAGTAACATCATCATTTAGGACTGAGGATGATGAAAAATATTTTTAAAGAAACGAATCCAGTGAAACAAAAGACAAGGATTAAGGATTAAGGATTCGTAATTCGGTTTATTCACGTCCAAAAATACCTCAATAATAATCATAGTGGGGTAAAATTTAAGAATGATCAAAACATAGATACAATCAAAGCTAGTATCTATAATAGATATTTTGGACAAAAATGAAAATTTAACTTTTCTGTGAATAGTGTTGTATTCGTGAATAGTGTCGTATACGTGAATAGTAACCCCGACACCAAAAAGTTCCAAATTTGATAAAAACTTCATATCAATATTCCAGCATAATGTGTGACGCCCCCAAAATAGGTCCATTCCATCCAACCCATTCTGAGTCGCCAAATACATGGTACAGAAACAACTACAACTTTATTAATACATTTGTTGTGAAAAAAAAATACGACAACATATATACTGTGAGTTTAAATACAATTATTGTCTTCTAGACAATATCCATACCCAAATAAATCCTCATCACAATTATTGATACATTATTTTACAAAAATAGTGAGGACTACTAAGACAACTTTCTAGAACCATCATTCCACACCCCGACTAGTACTCGCTACATTCTCGCCTCCTGAGAAGAAAAATGGAACAACAAGGAAAAGGGTGAGCTCAACTAGCCCAGTAAAGAATATTATGACTAAGATAATATACAACAAATTATCGTTAGTCTTCAACAAGGAAAAATCTAATAGAATACAATAGACAACCAGTTTTAAATCAACAACTGCAGCGGAAACAACAATTCATTAGAAGAGTTAAGTAGAGAATGCAAACTACTATCTTCTATATATGAATTTAAAAGTTCATCGTCAATATTTTATCCCTGTAACATCAATCAATATATATCTGGAATCAAATATTCATCTTTGCACTACAGGCCAAAGATATTCATCAGTTGGTCATGTTCATCTAAACACCTGTTCATCTTTGCACTACGGGCCAAAGATATTCATCAGAAATCATTCATCTTTGCACTACAGGCCAAAGATATTCAATAATATCATCATTTAGGACTGAGGATGATGAAAAATATTTTAAAGAAAACGAATCCAGTGAAACAAAAGAACAAATATTAAGGATTCGTATTTTAAACAATCCAAGTTCAAAAATACTTCATAAGTAATCAAAGTGGAGTAAAATTCAAGAATGATCAAAACATGGATACAATCAAAGCTAGTATCCACAATAGATATTTTAGACAAAAAGAAGAAAATTTCATTTTTCGATGAATAGTGCCGTATTCGTGAATAGTGTTGTATACGTGAATAGTATTTTCGACACCAAAAGATAGAAATTTCACAAAAAAAAATATCTTCACGCTTCGTGAATAGTACTCGTGAATAGTAACTCGTGAATAGTAACTCATGAATAGTAATTCGTGAATAGTAACTCATGAATAGTAACCCCGACATGAAAAAGTTTCAAATTTGATAAAAATTTCCAACCAATATTTTGGCATAATGATATTGAACAAATAATATCATTTTCGAATAAAATAACATCCCTTACCTCGGAAGACAGTACTTCTAGTTGAAACACCGGATATAGGCTATGACTTGAACTCGCACCGTATAGCAATACTCAAAGTATTCTCAAAATACTCACAAGAATACGCTCGATAATATAGAGAGAGAAAACTTCAGTTTCTGGTGTACTTTTCAATTCTAACCTAAGCACCCTATTTATAGGAAAATTCTTAGAACACCAAAGTAGAAAATTTAATTTAATAATATTATTATTATTTATAAAACTTCCTACGCACCAAGAATCTGAATTCAACTATTAAAACACATGCAAGACCCACACTCAAATCACCAAAAACGTTTTTCATATTAAAAATATTTAAAACTTCCAAAAATCAATTATTTTGGAGCTTTGGAACTTCAATAATTCATAATAAATAGCTCTTTTGTCAGAAAAATTCAAAACGCGCAACTTTCCATAGGAAATTCCATTATCTACAACTTTGAAGAAGGAAGTTTTTTCAAATTCCTAACAAAAATTGACCGAAATCCACAAACGGACGATTTAGTGACTCTAATCAAATTTCAGTCAAGAAATGGGGTCCACCGACATGTTTTACATGTTTTAAACATTTATTGTAACAAAAATACTCTTCCTCCTCGTATACTCATATATCCCACATTCATTGTAAAAATATCACCATTATTATATTATTAAAATATAATAATATATTTAAATGAATTATTTTATCACTAAAAGATAAAATATTAATTTTTAACAATTGTTACATTAAAAATTTTCTCCATCTATATCCACATAAAATCAATATTTTCCTCATCATATAAATCAATAATTAATTATTCACGAATAATATTACAGAATCACAATACTGACAACTAGGCAGTTCTCAGGATAGATGGGGCTTTTCAATAAGGATTTCTTCTTACTGACGCGCAATTAGATGACCTAACCTCTCCTTAGACAGAACTTTATAGACATTGCCAACAATGTTATCCAATAATATTATTCAGATAATATGAATTATTGTTCCGATAATGGAAAATAATGTGTAATGACAATTATTGAAACAACAGTAATATAAAATATCAATGCAGCAATTATTGAATCAATAAAATAAAATACTGAACAGTAATTACTGTAACAATTATTGAGTAGTGCCTTCTTACGTAAGAATCAATAATTGGTGCAATACCGTGTGCTACTGTGTTTTAACCACCGAGTATTTTAACAGTATTAATGGTAACAACTACGCCGTTATTTATAAACAACTTATACTTGTCGTTTTCTTCATCCAATCGCTTTCCGTTATGGGGCCCACACAAGGCTGCGCCATCGTACGAATATTCCCCGACAATAAGAATATTCCACGACCAAACGAATATTTTATAACCACTTGCTTATTTGAAATATTTGCGTATTTTACCCATAACTATCCACATTGATCATATCAACCCTTACTATTTCAAAATAATAAATAGAGGAATTTAAATTTCATTTATTAATAATTTGGGGTCTTACATACTAACTTACTAAGGCTATTTAACAAAACGACGTAATTTTGTATAAAATTTCTATTTATAAATTTTTTAATATAAAATTCAAAAACAGAAAACTTAACCCTAAATAGTAAAACTATGTTGTTTTATTCTGATTTTACTAAATAATCTTAGTTAAACTTAGTTAAGGCATGTCTTAAATTACTTTGTTTTATATATAAAAGTTTAATTAGACTTAACTTTTTTTTTTGTATTTCCATCCATTTGTTGGATAAAGTTCCTTAATTCCCTACAGTGGCAGAACCAGAACAAAAGTTGAGGGGGGTCAAAATTTGAAGGCGGTTACCGAAGGTTCGGAGCAGCGACGTGTAGGTTAATTCGAGATCTATTAAATCAAAAGTTTAATATATTAGATAAATTATTAGCTATATTTTATTTATTAATGTGTTCTTAAACACTAATTGAAAAGAATTTAAAAGGTTTTAGAATGTAAGGAGTACATTTTCTTAAAAAAACCTTTTGTCTTTGTATTTTTTCTTGGAGGTTAATTGAAAGGGAATTGTTAAATTCACAATATTTTTTTATTATTTTCACAATAAAAAGTGTCATTGTAGATGTATAGTGACGGTAAAAATCGTCGCTACAGGATCTATAGCGACACTTTTATTGTGAAAATAATATTTTTTTTGTGGATTTAACAATTTCTTAATTGAAAAGAATGGAAGGATTTTAGTTTCTTAAAAAATTATTTTGCCTTTTAAAGCAAGGTTTTTAAATTCTGACCGTTCGAACTGAGAAAAGTATCGAGTGGATGGTTTATTGGTCCAATCAATGATCGAACCATTATTAACTCACTAACATCATTAATATGTAATAAATAATAAATAATTAAATATATTAATTATTATATATTTTATATAATAATTGATAAATATGTAAATTAATTAATTTATCTATAAAAAACTAAATTTATTTATACAATATTTACTTCATATAGTTTAAATAAATACTAAATCTATATTGATAAGTCATAACCCTCTTTCTCTTGCTTCAATTATATTACTTTTGATAATGAAAGGTAAGATTATACTCCATCACTACTTTCCCCTTTCCGTATACCGACTTCAAATAACAACAAAGAAAACAAATATCCAACCATTTTGTAGTATCAGTTGTTTTCTCTTTCCATCAATCAAGCTTTCTCCTTCCATCAAGCTCAAAGACAATCTCAGAATACAGGAATTGAAGGGGCCACTGAGCAATCTCTCTCCAATAGATCTATTGTAATTTTAGAGAAGAAACCCCAAGAAATAAGAACATCGAACGACGGTAGGGGCAGGTCGCAGGCGGCAAGCGGCAACGACAGGCGGTAGGCGGCAGTAAGCTTCATCCTAGGGGGGTCATATGCCCTTCCTCGACCCCCCTGGTTTCGCCTCTGATTCCCTAATTGTATTGTTATCGAGAATTGATATCTTTTCATCGTCATTTTTATATTTTTTCTACCACTTGTTTTTTTGGAATTTGCACGAATTAGTAATCAAGTGTTTTTTTATAAAAATAATTAGGCTTCAAACTCACTTGAAATGGGCCTTGTAAAAATATTTAGACATGTTTTTGTGAGTGTGTTCCCTGAATTTATTTTTTAGCATAAGTCTCTCATAAATATATTAGTCATGTAAAACTGGTACTTCATATTTTTTCGTTGATAATAAAGTAATTTTTGTTAATTGAATTTGACAAAAAATACTAACATATTATTATATTACATAAATTAAGGTTATTATAGTGGTAACTGGCGTGTCAACATGTTTCCAATGTGGTAATTGAATTATTTGTTCCATTTTTAACACTAATTTAAACCCTAACGACTACTTATAACTTTAATTTTACAAAATACAATTTGGTTGAGATAAATTTTAACGCTGATTTAAAACTCATGGTTTGATTAAGATTGAATTTGAACCCTAAGACCTCTTAACTCACATTTGTCTGTGATTTTTGTTGCTCTCAAGTGCATCTCAAATAAGTCTTACTACCATAATGACTACAATAACTTTACTTTATGCATGAATAATATGTTAGCACTTTATGTCATTTTTTAATGCTTTGGACAAATTTAATTTGATAAAATTAAGTTTTTTATTGACAAAAGGGGCTGGAAGAACAATTTTCCACAACTAATGTATGTATGAGGGAGACTTGTGCTAAGAAAACAGTATAGGGAACATTTTTACAAATAATATAACAAATAAGAAGGTCTGATTTATAATTTAGTCAAATATGTATATATTTTTTTTACCAAATACTTTAAAAATATCAAAATTAGAACTTATAAAATAAAAACAATTCCCTTATTATAAACCCACAAGGCCACCACAACACAATCAAAGGACTCCCAACCGGCATCGGGGCATGTTTCCATGGTTATCATGGCTAAAACATTCTGCAACGCGTCACTCTCCCATTCGTTGATTTATCATTTAGTGAATCATATTCACCAAAAACGCCGTCGTTACATAGCTGAATGGAGCCTATTTTGGACCATTTGGTTGTTTTCTTGTTTTTTTTCTCTCTAAAATCTTAAAGCTGCAAAACCACCTCCTCCCGCCATAATCATCTGAACATTTCTCGGGGTTTTAGTTTTGATCCCACTTTCTCTCTCCAGAATTCTAGGGTTTTACGTTGCAATGCCTCTTCCGGCTGATGCGAGGCATTTCAACAAGGGAGACTACGTCGAGGTACTACGATCAGAATATTTGTGGTTTCCGGCCACCGTATTACGGCTGCCGTCGTCGAATCACAGGAACAAATTTTACGTGGAGTTCGAAACCCTAACGGCTGGAGAAGGAAACAATACTACTACCACGAGAGAGTATGTGAATGTGGGTGATGTCCGGCCGGTGCCGCCGGTGGAGCTCCACCGGTTTTTCAAGGTGGGCGAGGTTGTGGACGTGTGTATAGAGAAAGAGGGTTGGCGTAGTGGAGGGAAAATTGAGGATATATTGGAGAATTCCAAGTATAAGGTCTCGTTTAATCATGGAAAACAGGTTATTAAGGAGGTTGATCAGATGAGCGTGCGACTTCATCGTGATTGGGACCATGGTTCATGGATTCCCCCTCTTCAACTTCAGGTGTTCGAAAATGATGATTTTTACATATCATTTATATATATTTTCTTACATGTAAAAGAAAATCTTTGACATACTAAAGCAACTGTGCAGATGAAACTGGGAAATTGTGCCCGTGAATGTGTTGGGTATTCAGTTAAATGATTAATTATATTTCTATTTGTTTATCAATATGTTGTTTTAGGTATACAGTTTTTAAGTTATTTGGTATTTTTGTGCAATCCAAGTATGTAATGAAACACGGGCTACTTGAAAATGGGGTTTAATCATAGATCAGATATGGAAATTATGTAATGCAAATATTCTCCATTTTGTTACAAGTACTTTCTGGTGGCTGCTAAGTTGCATTTGTTCTTGTTAGTTTCAATTTCCATGTATGTTATTGAAATGGAGTTATATTCTATCTAACACAAACAAAATGGGAAAATGGAATTAGAAGTTTTGTGGGTATTGGATATTTCTATATAACAGAAGCAAGACGCTAGTTTCCTCTGTTGTTCATTGCCACCCCTGGTTTAGCTCGATCCATCTAGACTCTTACATTTCTTTTACTCCATATGTCCAATCTTTCAATTTGTAGGATACCTTTCATGGACCAAACAACTTTTAATCATGTGTTTCATGTGCTTTTATGTAAAATCTTTGTTTTTCTGTTCTACTATAGGTCTGTATCAACAAATCATGAATCTCTTGATTCATTTACTTCAGTGGGGAAGTTTCCACACATGTTTTGTTACTAAATGAATGATTCTGACGAGTTTAACCAATAAAGCACAAAAATATGTATTTGACTCCTGATGCCCACACATAGTTGTATTTGATCCATATTGTTTTTTCAATATGTTTGTTGAGAAATCAGGCTCACACAAATACACTAAGATAAATACAAACACACTACTGTAAGAGATATAAAATAATAACACAAGAAATTTACGTGGAAACCCAACTGGGAAAAACCACGGGGAGAGATCTCAGAAATTCACTATAAAAATAATATGGAGATTACAAACTCTCAGAATGCTCTAACTGAGCTTCTCACTCTCTAACTCTCTTGAACACCCAAACTAGAGCTTTGCTCTTCTCTCTAAGATATACTCTATCAATTTTGGTGTGTCTTTCCTCTTCCATTTGGCCTCCTTTTATAGCCAAAAAACTAGAGGGTAGAAAAGGAAATGAGTTGGACTCATTTTCACCAAAGGAGTAACATTAATGAGATGTTCCCTTGACCCATTAATATGTTCCCTTGACCCATTAAAGGAGTGAGGACCATTGACCATTGACCAATGATGATCAATGACCAAAGACCAAAGACCAAAAATAGGATCCAATATTCAACAATCTCCACCTTGGCTCATATTTTCCAAATACTGTGATCTTCTTTGTGTCTGTGAATGTATCCCTCTCCCTAGATACTCCACTATGAACTCAACATTAGACGAAGTGAATTAAGTCCAAGCAGTGCTTGAACTTTTCTACTGTAACTGACTTTGTGAGCATATCTGCGGCATTCTCCTTTGTGTGAACTTTGCGAACTGCAATGTCACCATTGTTCAGCCACTCACGAATCTTGTGATACCGAACATCTATATGTTTGGTTCTGGCATGGAACACCTGGTTCTTTGCTAAATGAATAGCACTTTGACTATCACACTGAATCTGAATATTGTCTTGCTTGAAACCTAGTTCTTCAACTAGTCCCTTAAGCCACAAAGCCTCCTTGCTTGCATCTGTCAATGTCATATACTCAGCCTCTGTTGTTGATAATGCTACCGTAAACTGCAACACCGACCTCCAACATATACAACCTCCACAAAAGGTGTATACAAGCCTTGTCGTAGATCTCCTTGCATCTAGGTCTCCAGCATAATCCGAATCAACGAACCCTGTAACCTCACTTCTTGCGGTATCACGATCAAACATAAGACCGTAATTGGTTGTACCTGCTAGATAACGGAAAATCCATTTTACAGCATTCCAATGCTCTTTTCCTGGATTTGCCATATACCTGCTAACCACACTGACTGCATGTGAGATATCTGGCCTTGTACATACCATGGCGTACATTAGACAACCCACCGCATTTGCATACGGTACTTTGGACATATACTCCACCTCGTCCTCTGTTTGTGGGCTCAACTGTGAAGATAACCTGAAATATGCTGCCAACAGAGTGCTAACTGGTTTAGCATTGTTCATGTTAAACCTCTCCAAGACCTTCTACACATATCCTTTCTGAGTTAGCCACAACTTTCCTGCCTGACGATCCCTGTGAATTTCCATACCTAGGATCTTCTTGGCTGACCCAAGATCCTTCATGTCAAATTCACTGCTCAACAAATTCTTCAGCTGAAGAATATCTGACTTCCTCTTTGCTGCTATCAACATGTCATCGACATATAACGTCAACAATACTAGAGAGCCATCATCAAGGGATCTGAAATACACACATGGATCATACTCCGAACGAGAGTAACCATGAGCCACCATGAAGTTGTCAAACTTCATATACCACTGTCTTGGGGACTGCTTCAAACCATAGAGAGACTTCTTCAAACTGCAAACTAAACCCTCTTTCCCTGGTTCAATAAACCCCTCAGGCTGCTTCATGTAGATCTTTTCTTCTAAATCACCACGGAGAAAAGCTGTTTTCACATCAAGCTGTTCTAACTCCATATCCTGTGATGCTACAATAGATAAGATCAACCGAATCGACGTGTGTTTCACAACTGGTGAGAAGATCTCATTGTAGTCGATTCCCTCTCTCTGAGAGAATCCCTTGCCACTAATCTGGCCTTGAATCTTTCACCTTCTTTATCAGACTGAGCTTCCTTTTTCCTGAACACCCACCTGCATCCTATAGCCTTCGATCCTTTTGGAAGTTGAATTAACTCCCATGTCTGGTTCTTCTGTAAAGACTCCATCTCTTCTGTCATCGCTATCGCCCATTTATCATTATCATCGGACTGAATAGCATCCTGATAGCTAGTTGGATCTCCACTACCAGCAATCAAGGCAAAGGCAACCATGTCTTCAAACCCATATCTCTGCACTGGTTTACTGACTCGCCTTTCCCGATCTCTAGCAAGATTATAGGATCTCTCTTGGGGATCTGAAGGTTGATCATCTTCAATCTCTTCAGGAAGCTCCACCTCAACTGGGTGTTTCTGCAACTCACTTGCTGCAGATTCTTCATTCTCGGACTTGTTCAGCATGTGTTTCTCATTGAACACCACATTTCTGCTGACAATCTTCTTCTTGGATACTGGATCCCATAACCTGTATCCCTTGACACCATCTTCATATCCAAGGAAAATACACTCTTTTGACCTTGGATCAAGCTTGGACTGTCGCTCTTCGACTGGCAGATGAGCATAAGCTGGACAACCAAAGATTTTCATCATAGAAAAAACAACTGGTTTCCCACTCCATACCTCTTCGGGGATTTTGTAATCAATTCCTGCTGAAGGAGATCGATTTATCAGATAACACGCTGTGTTGATTGCCTCAGCCCAGAAACTCTTAGGCAATCCTGCATTCAACCTCATACATCTATCACGTTCCAATAAAGTTCTGTTCATCCTCTCGGCAACCCCATTTTGCTCTGGAGTTCTTTTGATTGAGAAGTGCCTGGTGATACCTTCATCCTGGCAGAACTGTAGGAATGACCTGTCCTTGTATTCTGTGTCATTATCTGATCTGAAATACTTCAACTTCTTTCCGGTCTGGTTCTCTACTTTAGCTTTCCACTGCTTGAAGATTCTGAAAACCTCGGATTTCTGCTTCATAAAATACACCCACACCTTTCTGGAGTAGTCAACTATAAAGCTAACAAAATAATGGGCTCCACCCATTGACGTATCCTTGATCGGGCCCCACACATCCGAATGTACATAATTAAGTACATTCTTACTGGTATGTGCTCCTGCCTTGAAACTGACCCTTCGTTGTTTGCCGTACACGCAAAACTTGCAAAATTCCAAACTACACGTTTTGACACCTTTCAGCAACTGCCTTTTGTGAAGTTCTTTCATTCCACCTTCACTCAAATGACCAAGTCGCATGTGCCATAGTTCTGTGCTATCACTGTTGGAATTATCCTGCACTGAAATTGCTGCTCCACCAGCAACTGTGTCCCCATCGAACCCTTGGTAATTTTCATGACACCATCTCTGACTGAGATACTGCAGCCTATAGAGTCAAGTACACCAACCGATAGCAAGCTCTTCTTCAATTCTGGAATATACCTTACATCACCCAATGTTCTGACAACCCCGTCAAACATTTTAATTTTGATGGTGCCTATCCCAGTAACTTTGCAGACTGCATTGTTACCCAATAAAACTGTACCACCATTGCAGGATGTAAAAGTATCAAACCAATCCCTGTGAGGGGACATATGAAAAGAACAGCCGGAATCCATGTACCAATCCGTAAGGTTGCCACTGTCTCTAACAGATAAGAGATCACCTTGTGAAGCTTCATTTTCTGTCACTGTGTACAGCTCTCCGTCACTGCACACATTTGCTTGCTCAGCAACATTAGCAGATTTTTCAATCTGCTTTCCTTTCTTCTTGTTATCCTTCTTCAACAATGGACATTGATTTTTGTAATGGCCCTTCTCGTGGCAATGATAACACTCAACCTGAGATTTATCCTTCTTGTCTGATCTCCCCTGAGACCTTTCTCGTTCCTTGCCGGAATACTTCTTTCGATTAGGACCCCTGCCACGCCCATCTGAAAAAGTAAGAAGATTGTCTCCTTGATCTCTGGAAGTAGTGCCCCTGAACTTATCCTGGTCTAGAACTGCTGACATAACATCATCAACTGCAAGTTTTTCCTTCCCTACAAGGAGTGTAGTCTGGAGAGTCGAGTATGAATCTGGTAGAGAGACAAGAAGCAATAAGGCTTTATCTTCTTCGTCCAACTTCACATCAATACTGGTTAGTTGGGTCACCAATCTATTAAACTCATTAATATGATTGGCCAAATCTGACCCTTCTTCCATCCGAAGTCGGTACAATTCCTTCTTCAAATATAACCGATTTGACAGAGACTTTGACTTGTAAACTTTCTCAAGTTTCTCCCACAAGTCCTTCGAAGAGGTTTCTGTCAAAACCTGATATTTGATCTGTGGCGCCAAACTCAGTCTGATTGTTGTCACTGCCTTAGCTTCAAGTTCCGTCCATTTTTCATCCGTCATAGTCGCTGGTTTCTTCCCTTCTAGTGCCTTTGTCAATCCTTGTTAAGCCAATACATCTTTGATTGTACACTGCCAAATACTGAAATTTGACTTACCGTCAAATGGTTCAACTTCATACCTCGCACTTGTGCTTGCCATCTTCGTATTTGTGACATGCCTAATTTCTCTTTAAACTGATCGTTGGTGTGAACCAAGAGCTTTGATACCAATTGTTGAGAAATCAGGCTCACACAAATACACTAAGATAAATACAAACACACTACTGTAAGAGATATAAAATAATAACACAAGAAATTTACGTGGAAACCCAACTGGGAAAAACCACGGGGAGAGATCTCAGAAATTCACTATGGAAATAATATGGAGATTACAAACTCTCAGAATGCTCTAACTGAGCTTCTCACTCTCTAACTCTCTTGAACACCCAAACTAGAGCTTTGCTTTCTTCTCTCTAAGATATACTCTATCAATTTTGGTGCGTCTTTCCTCTTCCATTTGGCCTCCTTTTATAGCCAAAAAACTAGAGGGTGGAAAAGGAAATGAGTTGGACTCATTTTCACCAAAGGAGTAACATTAATGAGATGTTCCCTTGACCCATTAATATGTTCCCTTGACCCATTAAAGGAGTGAGGACCATTGACCATTGACCAATGATGATCAATGACCAAAGACAAAAGACCAAAAATAGGATCCAATATTCAACAATGTTCAAGCATAATGATCATGTTTCCAACATGCATGTTTCATTTGCGCTCAGTATTTGAAATCATGTATCCAGAACAAGTCTTCTGAGCTGGAGGTGAGGCCCAGAGAATTAAAACTAAAAATAAAGTTTAGTAGACAAACATCAGAGGTGAACTTCTGCAAGGGAATGTTGGTGGAGGTGAAAAGTGATGAAGAAGGTTATCGTGGTTCATGGTACACTGCAGAAGTTATCGGACCAGTAGGGAATGACAAGTTCTCAGTGGAATATCAGAAGCTGAAAACAGATGATGAATCTGAATTCCTTAGAGAAGATATAGATGCTTCATGCCTTAGGCCTTTTCCACCTGGAATACCACAGACTGACCGTTTCAAACATCTAGAACGAGTTGATGCTTGGTATAATGATGGGTGGTGGGTGGGCCATATCTCTAGAGTTCTCGATGGCTTCCAGTACATGGTCTACTTTGGGACTACAAACGAGGAAATATTGTTTGAACATTCGAAATTGAGGTCTCATCAAGAATGGGTAGATGGTAAATGGGCCCCAGCTTCTAAGATACTATAAATCTATTACAGTATATATTATTCTTATTGCAATATTGTCCTTTATATGATTTAAATTGCTTAAATTATTGCCTTCCGAACAAGATTTTCTCAACTTCTCTTTGTCTTTTTGTACAATCTTCATGGTTTTCATTCGTATGATTCATGTTTGTTCAATTTTTCTGAAAGCTTGAAATGCAGAGCTGTTCACCTGATTTGAAGGCCAACGACTTAAAATTCAAGATAAAATGCAGTGGAAGAATGTCAGTGCCAAAGTTCAGCAATGGGACGATGGTGGAGGTAAAGAGTGATGAAGAAGGTTACCAGGGATCTTGGTACCCTACCGTTATCGTCGACTCAGTAGGTAATGACAAGTTCTTGGTGAAATATAAAACCCTGAAAACAGATGATGAATCTGAACTCCTTAAAGAAAAGACAGATGCTTCAGATATTAGGCCTTGTCCCCCTGTAATTCAACGTCTTGACCGTTTTAAAATGCTTGAAGAAGTTGATGCATGGTATAACGATGGATGGTGGATGGGTCTTATATACAAAGTTCTGGATGGCTTGAAGTATGCAGTCTATTTCTGGTCCACAAATGAGGAATTGGAATTTGACCATTTCAATCTGAGGCCTCATCAAGAATGGATTGATGGAAAATGGGTTATTTCTTTTAGGGTATGACTTTTCTCTTGTAACAGTCTTTCAGGAGAATATTGTTACATTTGAATTCAGGCCTTCGTAAACCTATTTCTCTTTTGTAGAAGCAAATTACTTTCTTTCAGATAAGTTCCAACTGTATGTAGTCAAACTGGAACAAATCTGTAAAATGATTATGATTTCTATTTTATTTTGGCCTTTGTTGATATTTGATTTCTTGAAATGCAGAAAAAGCCCAAGTTGGCAGTGAAGCCCACCATTGCGAAAATGAAGGTTCCGTATGGTGGAGGTGCATCAATAGCTAATTTTTGCAATGGAACAAGGGTAGAGGTAAAAAGTGGTGAAGAGGATTACGTGGATATTTGGTTTCCTGCTATCATTCAAGGTCCAGTATGTAATGGGAAGTATTTGGTGGAATACATAACACTGAGAACAGATGATGATGGTACAAAACTCCTCAAAGAAGAGGTAGATGCTCCGGGGATAAGACCTTGTCCATGTGTAATTCAACGTGTTGAGCGGTTTAAACCGCTTGAAGAAGTTGATGCTTGGTATGGTGGTGGTTGGTGGGTTGGGCAGGTCTACGAAGTTTTCGTGGGATCTAATTACATAGTCTATTTTAGGAGTACAAATGAGGTACTGGAATTCCAACATTCTTATTTGAGGCCTCATCAAGATTGGACAAATGGGAACTGGATCACGGCTACTAGGCTAGGGTACGGCTTTCTATACTCTTGCTTGTGGAAGGAAAATTTAATATGATTTATAGATTGAAATTCTTGTTTTCAAAAAACATGCAGTGTAATGGGACTATTACAAGCATAGCACCTATTGCCATAGGATCTGTTTGTATTTTTGAAAATAGTATTTGAAGTTTAATACGTGGTCGTTTAATTGTATCTATAATTATAATTTTGAGACGGTGGGAGGAAGTTAACTCATAGTATATAATCTAATAGCTTATGCATGGGCTTGAAAAAAATAAAATAATAGCTTATGCATGTATTGGCTTTCTTTTTCAGGGGACGGATTTGATGAACTCTGAATGAGTCAGAGTCTCTCTCACAGATGTCTATTTATGCTGCTGCTGCTGCGGTCATACATAACATAACATTGCAGCATCATTGGTTTAGCGGCTATATATTTTACTTGGTGCGTAGCGTAGTAGAATACTTAAAAATTCACAATTAGAGCTAAAAAGGACACACCCACCACCCTCTACCTAAGATTTGTCTAAATTAATTATGTAGTAGTAGTAATTTCTTCTCCTTATTATGGGGGAAATAGTTTGCCTTGTAAAGGATTTTTTTGTCTTTTCCTCAACTCAAAGTCTTGCATCTCAAATTAGTTCTAGTTTTCTTAACCGGGGTTGTGTTTTATTATACACTAACTAATGTAAGAAAGAGAAGAGGTAGATCAAACTTGAAAAAAAGATAAATACAGTAAAACCTCTCTTTAGGAATAGATTTGGACCAGATTATTTGTATTTTAATTGAGAGATTATTACTAAATAGAGGTATTGATACAAAATATTTTTCGAACATCCAAAAATATCCATTTTAAAAAAAATATCAATAAGAACCCCTAATAATTATTATTCAAAAAATATTTATGCAAAGTTAAAGAAAACATAAATTATTTAGATTTTCAAACTAAGAGTATAGTCTTTTATAGAAAATGTGGTATTTTATAGGAAATAGTCTTTTATAGTAAAATATAGTCTTTTATAGGAAATATAGTCTTTTATAGGAAAATGTAGTTCTTTATAGGAAATGTAGTTTTTTATAGAAAATGTAGTCTTTTAAAATTAATATTATCTCTCTCTCTCTCATATATATATATAGAGTCCGGATCCAGTCCGGACTCCCGGATTTTCTTAAAATCCGGACTTTTTTTTTTTTTTTTTTTTTGCTTTTTTTTTTTTGAAACAACTAAAAAAAAAAAAAAAAATTATGGAATTGGAATTTTTACATTATACAGTGTTTTGGGTGTGATTTGGATGCCTATAACGAAACATGTCTGTACAGTCTGGGCAGACTGTACATACATTGGTTGGGGTAGGTATTAAAAACACACCCAAAACACTGTATTATTGAAAAATTTCAGTTCCATAATTTTTTTTTTTTTTTTTTAGTTGTTTCAAAAAAAAAAAGCAAAAAAAAAAAAAAAAAAATAGGACCGGATTTTGATCCAGTCCGGACTCCCGGACTGGATCAGTTTTCTATATATATATATATATATATATATATATATGGGGAAAATGGGTATGCACAGCTGTGCTCTTTTTTTTTTTTACACAGTATCCAAAACGACGTCGTTTTGGAGTTAAAAAAAAAACACGGCTTAAGGCTTCTCTCCCTTCTCCACAGTCGCGTAAGGACTTCTCCCAAATCGATTGGCATGAGAGCTTCATCCTCCCCTTTTCACCTGCTGTTTCCAGCCAAATCGATTGGCAAAAATAATTTCCGGCCTAAGCTACTCTCTCTCCGGTTCGTAACCTTCTCTCCCTTCTCCTCCTCAATCGCGCATACCTCCTCCACAGTCGCATAAGGCTTCTTCCAAATTATTACTATATAGAGGTATAATTTATTAATACAGGACTTAAAAAGTATATAACATATTACAATTTAGAGGTTATTCCTATTTATAATTGGCCCAAATTGGGACCAAATTTTTTTATAATATTATAGAGGTTATTCTTATATAGAATATTCTTAAATATGAGTTTTACTGTATCACTTTCCTATTTTAAAAATAGGAGTAATTGAAATAAAACTAGTGGACTTGTATTCATACGAATTCCTACAAAATTTAGCGCTGCACTTGGTCAACCACTTACTCAACTCACTGATTGATTAGTGCATCCCATCCCATCCCAGAAATAGATTACATAAAAGTAGTCAATGTATATTGAAGTATTTGAAAATTGTTCCACCTTAATCCCATAAAAAATTTAGCAATAGGTGAAGCACAAGACAAAAAGTTATGCTGTTATTATTCCCATCCCATGGCCATACCTTAACAACCTAGTTTCAACTTACAATAATAGATAGTCAAAAGTATTAAATTAGAGATATAATTTAATTCTTGACATCAAAAAATATATATTAAGTTGATGTAAATTTTTTTAATTTTAATTATTATAATAACAAAAATTATTAATCACAAAATTTATTTTATTATAAACTTTCATCTTTAATTTTAATTTTAGAACGGGAGTATTACTTTTTATTTTGAAGTACATTTACTTGTTATATATTGGAAAATGTTAAATCCACAATACTTTTTGTTATTTTCACAACAAAAGTGTCGCTGTAGAGGATCTAGCGACACTTTTATTGTGGAAATAACATTTTCTGTTGTGAATTTAACAATTCCCTATATATTTTCTTTAGTTTTTCTAATGCTTTTTTTCCTTCCTTAAAATTATACCCATAATATTTATTATGGATAAAATTGTACAGACATATTGTAAGGGGTCCCTTTCTAGTAAGATTTAACCAGATAGGCTTTATGTCTAGTACGACAAAAACTGCAACCAATCCAAATGGATTGGGTCGGATTAACCTAAAAGATTCCAGTTGGGCTTCGTCTCTACTGCAACTGACAGATCTGGGCCGGGTCGAGGAACGGAGAGAAACTGAGAAAGAGTGGCTGCGCCGCGCCCGTCTATTTTCGTTCTTGGTTTGTTCTCATGATTTTTACTAGTAGTCTCAGTTCCCTGTTTATTATGTTTCGTTTGGCTAGCTTGTGGACCAATCTTTCTCTCTCTACTCGGTCGCTAATCACCATCTTCAACTATTAGCTGTAAGCTCTTTAATTTCTCTCTCTCTCTATACGCATGTATATATATATGCTTTATTCGTATCTGTTTGGGACATGTATATACAGACCGTCTTACTTATGTTTTGCTGGAAAAAAATTGAAATTAGGGCTCGCCGCTGATTGATGGTTGAATTATTCTTGAATTCTAGTGAAGGGGTATTTAGTCTGGAAACTGAATAAGACTGTTATGAGAGGACTCCATTTTCCTTAGAGATAAAAGTCATATGGATATATTATTGTACATGTATTTGCTGTTGCATTTAGGGGAAGTCTTTTGAGAACTCAGAAATGTCTAGCTCAGGGGCTGTGATTAATTTCAATCATGTGATTGGTTGATATTTGATTAATTAATTTAATGCTCTAGATTTGTTATTTGTCAAATTCATGTTTGATTTAATACATTTTATACTGCCTTTTATTTGTTCAGTTATATCCCCATGAATGCTGTGTTATACACTCTTAATTATGCTATTATTCATCCTTAGTTGAATCGTCTTGCTCTAAGTGTGCACCCCATTTTCTATTCCATAACAGTATTACTTGTGGCTACAATGTGTGTCTAATATCTGCACTTCAGTATTTAGACTTTTTAGTTTGTTGTAGAAATTTTATCTTTTTGAGGGATTATCACTGTGCTTCATGTGATGAAATACCTTGCTTGTGGAAATTATGATCTTTGCTTAGAATGAAGCAAAAAATGGCTAACCAGTTGACACAAAGGGTCAAGTTAAAGACAAGGTTTTCAAAAAAGTAATTATATGCTGAATTATTAGGAATGATGTCTGTAATTTGAGAGTGAATATAATGATGTTGAGTGAAGTTACTTGCAACAAAGAAATAAAGTAATTAGATATAGACGTGCATTCACGAAAAGTTAGTGCTTTAGTGGTAGATCCAATGCAAAACAGGTCAGGAGAAAGCCTTGTGATAAAGTTCTTGTTCATATTTGATAAAGAGCATCATGTTTTTTCCAGTAGTAAGTATACTCGTGTTTTTGATGGCCTATGAGGAGGAAGCGAATCAAAGAATACGGCTCGAGGTTGTGACTGACGACATGTGAACTATGATTAATATAACCTTGACCCTTAGGAGTGTCACGTGTTTCTAATTTCAGACTCTGAATGTTTCAAATCTGTTTCCGTATATACCATCCTTTCTTAATTTAGTTTGTGCCTCATTTAGTGGGGCTGTGTTAGATAGATTTGAACAAGTGTGTATTGGCTGATTTATCTTTTTTATCTTATTATTATTTCTTTGTGTTGTTGTTGTTGATAAGTGATAAAATAGATGTATTGAATATTTTTATTATGTTAATACAAAGAGTTCTAAATCCTTATATATACTAGTTGAGTAATGGCCAAGTATGTGTGGGCACCAACCATTCTTGGTGACCAAGTTCTAATAATAATGTACTCTAATAATAATAATAATATACACTAATAAAATCATGATTCTAGAATAATCTTCTAACCCTCAAGTTGGAAGTCTTATATTACGACTTACAGGACCCAAATTCTATGGACATAGAACAGGACTAATAGTTTGTCCTTTTAGATATACTTTTTGTGTATATAGGGCACAGACACACAGTGGACTTCATTTTTAGATGAACTATTCATGTGGCCACTGCATTCATTCTGCAGTAACAATGTGACACGCTTAAGTTTTCAGTGCTAACAAGATTAAGTTTATACTAGTCTCTTAATTGTAATTTTCTGATATAGAGCTTGTTATGAAGTATAGCATAAGCTGATTCTCCCTTTTCCTGCATTGAATATACCAACATTATATTCCCTAACTCTATACTTTCTGTGACAGGGTCCACCATACACATGAAATAAAACTTGCAAGGGTTAGATATAATGCATTTTTGATCGAATTAGATGCTTTTCCCTTGAATGATTGCCTATTATATTGTATATCATGGCTCGCAAGGGAAACCAACAGAAGAATGGGTTGGATCACCACTCATCAAATCGTAGGAAAGGAGTTTCAAATTCAGTGTCTGCATTTCCAAATACAATGCAAAGGGGAAGAGTAAGTGAAACAAAGGTCCTTGCTGGGGAGGAACTTCCTAATGGCAGTGAGCCAACTGTACCTTTGACAGAGAACTTTAGTAAAACTGATCAAGGAGGAGATGATAAGAAAAGTAAGCAAAAATTTGGGAAACATTTGAGAAGTAAAAAGCAAAGGGTGAATGAGACACATGGTCTAGAGCAACCAGTGCCCTCTGGCAGTATATCACGAGATAGTATTGAGTATATGTATACAACAGAAGCTTCTGGTTCGAGAGAAGAAAATGGGCCATCACCAGTCAGTAATTTTGGCCCTCAGATTCCACAAAGTAGTTTAGGCCGCTCGTCGAACGGACTACATATGGGTGCTACAATGGCAAGTATAGAGGTTTTAAATACAGTGGTTGTTAGATGCCTGATGACTTTAACTTTGTCAATCTTAAAGGCATCTAAGGAATGGCTTGAGAGGCAGAAGCCTTTGTTCATAACAGTGTCAAATTATGTATTTAATGCTCGTGATTATGTCCGTATGAAGGTTGAGCATGCATATCCAATTGTCTTGCGATGGAGCATGCATTTCGCGAACATATTGCTTCTTTTGGCAATGGTTTGGTTGGACTGTTCTCTTAGAGGCATCGACTCCTTACTACGAATGGGAACAACATCATTCTTTGTAGTTATATGGTGCAGCACTTTCTCGCTTGTCACAATGATTGGAGTGACCAAGATTCTCGTTATCCTGGTAAGTTCTGGTGTTATTTGCTAGAATCCAGAGTGTTTCTATCCATAAATTCTAAAGAGAATTTGAAAGAATATTAGACTTTATTACTGTATATCTGCACATTGCAGAGGGTTTTTTTATTTCGATAGGTAAAATTTTCCCAATTCTGGCGCCATAAAATCATGTATGGGGGTGGATTCCTATAATTAACATACTTTAGTATATAGCAATCTGTAGCTTCAAAAATTGCGACACATATAACTAACATTCAATTTTACTTATAGGAGGAGTCATTTTTATGTATTTAGCTTTGGAGTCTTGCTGTTTTTCTCTTCTCTGAGCTGCACTATAAATTTATCTTCCTTTTTCATTTTTAGTTATCAAGTTTATTATATATTTACCTTTATAAACTATTATTTATATTTATCAGACTATAGCTGCTTTTATGGGATTAATGGCTGGGCTCAGCCATTGCTACTCTGTTGATTGCATTTTCTGGAATTGTTTTCTTGTGGTTGTATGGAAGCTTCTGGACAACAATGCTTGTCATTTCCTTTGGAGGTGGTTTTTTGACCTTTCTCTAGCTGTGGTTAGTATAATGTCTCTCTATTTCAATTTTGGCCCTAATGCTGGTGGTTCTTTTGAATGCAGGACTGTCATTCACATTTAGTCATGAACGTGTTGCACTGTCAATCATCACTGTGTATTCGGTTTATTGTGCATGGATGTATGTTGGATGGCTTGGTTTACTTCTGGGCTTGAATTTATCATTCATCTCCAGTGATGCTCTGATATTCTTCCTGAGGAATAACTTAAATAAGCATAGAAGGACCAACAGTGCCTTTGAACAAGCAGCTGGATGAGGCATCTTCTCCGGTGAGCAATGGAATGCTTCATCCCCAGAAAATGGTTCTGGTCTACCGTCTGATCGTAGCCCAGGAGTACCTTCAACAAGTGGGTTTGATTCTGATGTAACATCTGAAGATGAAGTTGGTCGGTTATTAAACTCTACGGATCACTATTCGGCATTGGGATTTTCCAGATTTGAGAATGTAGATGTTTCCTTTCTTAAGCGGGAATACAGGAAAAAGGTTGGTTGTTGGTACCATAATTAGATTTTCAGAAATGCCAGTTTTGATTGTTGTGTAGTATATTTCCATCTCAGAATGGTTTCTCATATGTTGAAGCTAGAAAACTTGCTAGCTAATTATGGTTCTCCATGAGCTGAGATTAGATTGTGCTTGTGAGGCAGTCATGGTGTTTTGTAGCTCTCCAAGGGAGTGATATATTATTTATTTTAGGTTATGTTTATATTTTATTGAAAATAAAAGGTTAAAGGTTGTTCATTCATCTTATTCTTTTTTGTTATTTTTTTGGGTTATTAGGCAATTCTGGTCCATCCTGATAAAAATATGGGCAATGAAAAGGCTGCAGAAGCTTTTAAAAAACTTCAAAATGCATATGAGGTACCTTTCGTGATTGCCATTTTCTTTTACTTATCTAGATTCACTATTTAAATCTTGTTTTTCATGACCGACTATTGGGTGTGATTATTTTTTCTTAGGTTTTGCTCGATTCATTGAAGCGTAAATCATATGATGATGAACTGAGAAGGGAGGAGCTGCTGAATTATTTTCGTGGGTTTCAAAATGGATCTCAGCAGGTTTAATTATCTTTCTTATACCTTTACTTGAGAACAGTCACAGTTTTTCTTCTTCGTTTTTTGGACAATGAAGAATTCTATTAAGAAAAAGAAAGAGAGCTGAAAGAAGCCTAGGAGTCCTCTCACCAAAATCAATGAAGGGCAGCTTTTTAGTCCCCCTGAATGCTGGAGATTCTAAAAGCACGCATAGTTAAATATTGAGAAGAAGCATGAGATGCCACTATTTCACTCAATATTGAAAAGGGGAAACTGATTCTTGCTCTTCCTCCTACCAAATACTTTATATTGAGAATTCAAAACCCCACACCACCCAATATAAAATTGTCCTCATGTTAAGCTCAAAATTAACACACATATAAGGTGATTCGGGACAAGCTCTAGAATAGTTTAGAGAATGGATAAAGGAGGAAGAAGGAAGGGTGAAGCAGAACCTACCCTTGTTAAAAATCGATGGAAACACACAATGACACAAAGCCTTAATTCAATCAATATATTAAACTCTTTTCTAACGGCGGATTACATCACTTTAAATAGAATACATAAAATCCTAATTCTTGTATAACTTGAGTAACCAAATTTGATAAAGAAACAAACTTCTAATTACTAATGTAAACTAGCCTACCTGCTAATTAAAAGATACAATAGCTAACAATTTATTTATCCCTAAATAATAATAAATAATTTCATGCAATTTCTAATTCCACTCCCTGATCCGTTCAACATCGTGAGGGAGTGTGTTGAATACAAAGTCCCCCATCGAACAAGTTAAGCCTTGAAGCTCACTATATGTTAGGAGGCTACTACACTCGTTGCCAATATGGTTTTGAGTTGATGCTTCTACACTTTAAAGAACCGCAAACTTGCAACATCCTTACAAATTTTTCTGCCCTTGCAATTATATGAAATGAAATTTGCAACCATCATATTCTAGCATTAAGATTTGAAAGACTTTTTGTCTTTGTTTCTTTTTTGTCATTTAGGGGAAAGGATTCTCTGTAGTATTCCTAATATGGCTCCATATATTTGTGGCCTCTAAATTAGTGATTTAGCAGTAATATATATTTGTATATGCAAAGTCCTCTTAGGACATGGAATCCATGGTTATAAGCAATAATAGATATGTTAGCTTGACCTCGTACGTATCAGGAAAAAGGAAATTTGGGGGTTGGGGGGTGGGGGGTGGGGGGTGGGGGTGGGGGGGTGGTGAACACTATAACTTTTAACTTACAATTTCAGAAATGCGGTAACACAATAAAACTGTATGGCAATGAATCCTGCTACATTCGCGAACAGTTGTAACTAGTCCTCAGTGGCGGAACCAGAAGATTTTCATAGGGGGGGCAAAATACATTAGTAAAAAAATTTTATTTATTGACGTTTGAAGTGCTTCTTTCGGTTTTACGACTAAGAGTAGGTAATTGTATCATGCGAGTCTGTATAGTTTAAAAACGTCTCAAAATTTGCTCGTTTTCAATTGTTGGAAAAATATAATAATTCAATGTGTTTGTAAAAATTGTAGGAATATAGAAATGAGCATATTTGATTGAATCTCTTCACAAAGATTTCTTGATTACATATTAACTAAAGGTTAATTTGGAGTTTTTCCGGAGAAGAATGCATTTAAAAATTGAGATGCTTATTATATCACCCATTAATTAAATTAAAGGCTACTTTGGAGTTTCTAATGCATCAAATAAGAAATAAATTGTGTTTTCATGCAACTTTGAATAGATTTTGACTATTGAGAGCATGTGCCTCAAAATTTTTAAAATTAAAAAAATTATATTAATTTAGAGTTTAAAAATATCTTAATTTGATTTTAAAAAGTTCATAATAATTTTATATTGAACAAAACAAAATAGCCTTTTTATGTTTTTTATTTGCAAACATTTTGTCATTATTTAGACAATTCAAATTTACGTTTCTCACTCACATTGAGTTGCAAGATCTATAAAAAAAATACAGAAAAGATATAAAATATATGTAAATATCATTTTTTTCTCTCCAAACCTTAACCTTAGTACCAACCTACCGGGGGCAGGTGCCCCCCCTGCCCTTCCCTGGTTCCGCCAGTGCGTGCATATGTATATATCTTTCTCTTTTTCAAAGAAAAACACAAACAAAATAATCTTGTGTTTCAATGGTCTCCAGTTTCATTAATAATTGCAACACTGTCAACATTCCTTTACTGATAAGATCTCAATACATGGAATGAATGACAGTTTCTTGTCATGTAAAAGAACATTACTTTCATGAACACTAATTCCTACTTATATGATTTTCTTTTTGGATATATCATACAGAGTTTCAAGCATAGTTATCAAGGCGCTAAGTCGAGGCGAGGCGACAGCCGGGAGCTTAAGCGCTAAGGCGACAAAGCGCCCGACTAGTCGTCCACAAGTCGACAAGTCGTTAATAATGTAAATTTTATACGTATAAAATTCTATATATTTAACATTTATATGAATATTTATATATTGATATTTCTAATGATTTACCATATTTATAATGCAGGTTGTAGCATATCAAATCACAACAAGAAGCGAACAAGATCAAGTCAAAATGATAATTTTACTATAGTTGTAATTTTTTGAACTTGTACTATAAATGGTGATACATTTGTAATATTTAGTTTAATTCAATATAATTCTTAAATTAATGTTTAGTTTCTTCTCATTTTAACATTGTATATATAGAATACCATAAATTGAAATACTAAGAATTCAATAATTTATGATAAAACAAGTAAACAAGTATTGTTAAGATAAAGGTATATAGAAGCATATAATCATGATATCATATCATAAAATTAGACAACCATCCTTTATAAGATAAAGACATGTTCATTGTGACATTGCCAAAAACAAACATAATATAGAAAATATCACTCAAGCTATCAAACAAAATCATCAAAGATCAAATCATCATCATCTCTCCCAGCAGTGGCATCATCACTCGAAACAGTAATCACTCTTCGGCCATAATCATCATCAACATCCTCATCATCATTAGGAAGGCCCTCCTCTTCTCCAACATCAGAATCAGCTTCATTCACAATCACAGCTCTTGAAGTCGAAGCATTACCACGGCGTGAGTAGAATAGACCCGTCCTACGAGGAACATTGCGTCCCTCGACGGCATCAGAAGCACCAACAGCTCTATCAACATCCTCCCACGTAAGATCATCTCCATCATGAACTATATCTTGTTCGGGCACTATCCACTCATTACCCCAATCAAAGTCATCTAGGACTAATGGATCGAAGTTTCTTCCAAGTTCGCGCCTCCTTTGGAAACTATCAACAATTCGGCGATTATATTGGACATGCACCAAATCATTTAACCGTTGATGCTCCAACCTATTTCTCTTCTTCGTATGAATCTGAAAGTTTTGTTTAAAAAATATTAAGCAAAAAGAATATATAAAATATTTATACATTTAGTTATGTACTAGATACTTACAAACTCGAAAGTGCTCCAATTGCATTCACAACCGGAAGAACAACAAAGGCCGAGGATTCGCTTTGCAAACTTTGTAAGCTCAATAGCACAACCACCAAATGCATTCCACCAATCAACTACATTAGATGTAAAAAATAAAAAAAATCAAATATAGTCTTAATTATTAAACTTAAAAGAAAAATTTATAGTTAATGTAATATGCTTACTAGGATTTTTTGTCTTTCGTTGCCTAATCGCCATGTCTTTAGAAAAGTCAATCACGAGAAGATTCATAGACATCGGCTAAGTATCTTATCTTGTCTGCCAAAACTTGGTCGGGAACCATTTTTGAAAGAACATCATTGAAGTTGCTACGCAACTTGTAAGCCAAATTAGATTCTTCTTCTTCTTTGATGTCAAAATACTTTCCCGGATTGAGAAACAATGCTGCCCCATATAACTTCTGCTCCATTTGGCATGCCCATCTTCGCTGAATGATGTCAATCACTTTCTTATACAACCTTTGTTTGTTGTTGAAGGCATCTTTGATCTTTTTCTTTGCATATTCCATCGCAGCAAGAATCTCAGGCAGAGCTGGCCTCTCATCCGAATCCACAATCCTCAAGGCTACAAGTAATGGTTGTGAGGCTCTAATACAATCTTCTACGTTATGCCAAAAAGTAGAAGAAATAATTGTTTAAATCTCTTGATTCCTCCATGAATCTTTTTTCCACATAGAATGCATTGCACAAGATTTTTATCGCTCAATTCTGGCCAAAATGCATATTTCCACCCCGGATCTTTAGACTTGGCCTTTCTTTTAGGATCCTTACTTGGATCATAACCCTCAGCTCTTGAATTTTCCGCCATTTAACTATCTACAATTCTACAAAATATAATTAAACAAACAAACAATTCATTGTAATTTGTATATCAATGCTGTAATAACTAATAGGTAATAAGTAGTGGGAACAATTAGAAGAGAATAAATAGTGGGAACAATCAAACAATAAATAGAAATACTTTTCTCTTTAAATAATTTTAGGCAGCAGGATGAAAGAGAGAGAGAGAGAGAGTAAAGTAGAAATACTTTTCTTACTTTAAAATCAAAGAATAAGAGACAGCAGTAATTTGGGCCAAAGGAGTGGGAACAATTAAACAATAAATCAAAGACTTATTACAACTAACAACAGCAGTCATGAGTAGAAGAGAAGTAGAATAAATCAAAAATTTGCAATAAATTCAAAGACTTATTACAACTAACAGCAGCAGCAGTCATGAAATTTGCAACACAACAACAACAGTCAACAGACTCAACACAACACGAGTCAAAAATTTGCAGCAACAGTCATGGACTCACCGAACTCGCGAGCTGGAAACAAGTAGAAGAGAAGAAACAAGTAGAAGAAGAGAAGAAACAAGTAGAAGAGAAGAATACCTGTCAGTCGTCGCTGGAGCAGTCACCGAACTCGCAAGCTGGAGCAGTCACTGAGTCACCGAACTCGCTCGCTGGAGTCACAGAGTCAGTAGAGAAGAGAAGAAGGAAAAGGAACGAGCAGTAGGTCGTATCTCCCTATCGTTTCTCCCTACCGAGTCTCGTCGAAGTCGTCGAAGGTCTGAAGGTTAGTCGTCGAACTCGTTTCTCCCTACCGAGTCTCCTGTTGCTTTCGACTCGAAGGTCTGAAGGTTGTGAGGACTGAGGAAATTGATCGATTAGGAGTTTAGGTTTATAAATTGGTTCGGGTCAAACCGCTTCGGAAAGTCGTCCGCTTTTTCAGTTAGTCGTCCTAGTCGTCTAGTAAGCGTCCAAGTCGTCCATGTCGACGCCTGAGCGGTCGACTATGTGCTATGTTACCAAGTCGTCCTACCGACTCGAATTTTCTGGGCGACTCGACGCCTAGTCGACGACTTGACAACCATGGTTTCAAGACTGTCACACTTGAGTTAAGCCAAAAAATACCCTATCATTTTCGATATGGGTAAATTTCCTCAGTTCATTAGTGTGGCTTAGCTTGGCTACAAAACTTAGACCTTTAAGTTGTCCAGAAAGTTGGTCCTAATAAGCCCTTGTCATGTTTGATGTTTGTATTGCTGAGTCTCTGACTTTTGTACGTAATTTACAAGTAAGAGAACATCAAAAGTAGCACAAATTGGACAAATAGCTGAAAGATTACAATCAAACAATATATCTAAGCATTATGAGAGAAATAGAAGCTCCTTTGAGGTGATAAATATGTATATAGGAGTCAAAACCTTGGCCCTGCTTCGAGTCTGTTCATTTTTTATATGTAATCAATCTCAAACTCCCTGTCGAGCCAGACCTGACTGCTCATGAAAGATTGCATCAACTGTAGCCCTTTGTCGAATTGCCTAGAGAATCTCACACCTTTCTTTTTCTTTTGGTTGGTTAATAATCTCAAATCTTCCTGGCTTACCTAAGTAGCTCTCATAATACTTTTAAAACTGTTTTTAAGATGCAAGCTTTATTACTTATCAGAAAAAGAAAAAGTCAAGGAAAAAAGATGTAAGCTTTCTTAATAATAGTGATTTTTTTGGGATCATTCTAACTATTTAGGCATTGTTTACATGACCATTGTTCAATCTGCATTTCAGTTTCTTCACCTGCTTATGCTTTCAAACAATGATGTTGCAGGATAGAGGGCATAGTTTCTTTTCTTCAAGATTTAAACGCACAGAGGCGGATGTTGAGGATCCTCTAGGGGAGTCGAGGCGTATGGCTTGCAGGAAGTGCAACAGTTTTCATGTCTGGTTTCCTACCAAGAAATCAAAATCTAGAGCAAGATGGTGCCAGGTTTTCTCTCTTAATCTCCAAAAATATTTTAAATTGCTAAAAATTCTTAGAAAGTGGAACTTAGCATATTAGCATGTTGCAAGACCTTTTCCAGATTTTTTTTATGTTTTATTGTAAGAAAAGAGATCTACCAGGACTTAAGGTTTCTCTCTAATCACATTTTGAAGGATTGCAATGATTTTCATCAAGCTAAAGACGGGGATGGATGGGTTGAACAGTCTTCCCAACCCTTCTTTTTCGGGTTATTGCAGAAGGTATGTATACATTGGTAGAAGCTTGTGTTTTGAAAGTAGCTATGTCGATGGTGTTTTATCTTCCATTCTCATTGATGTAGAAATAACGGTTTCCAAATGGCTAATGTACAGGTTGATGCTCCTTGTGCATATGTTTGTGCTGATAGCAAGATATATGATGCAACTGAATGGTATATCTGTCAGGTAAAAAAAATAATCTTCAAATTGTGTTTGTGTATGTCTTTGAACTGATATCATACAAAGAGAATCAGAATTTCCTGTTCTGAAATTAGTATAACTAAAAAGTTTCACTTGAGAGTGGTGTAGTCTATGGATGTTGTGCAAAAGAAGCAGACCTATTCTTAAATGTTAGAAAATATTTGGCGCTTTGATATTTTAACGGTGCAAGAGTCAGCAAGACTGCACGAGTCTGTGCTTTTAAGTTTTAAAATGTAGTTGAAGGTCAAACCAAATATAGCCTGCAATGAGAGTCGTAGTGGGTTCTCACATGTCCTAAAGATGTCAAAATATTCTATGTGCTTTAGCTAGTCTTGAAATGTTCTCATTATGTTTTCTAGTGGAACTTAATGCATCTTTTGTCTTTCGCTTTACCCTTGTTATAAGTTCGCCTTCAGGGAATTGAGTCTCTATTCCGTTTCTTTTATTGTTATTTGGTGACATGCTGTGATTACATAATCAACTTGATAATTTCATGTATCCATGTTTCACTGCCAAATTGATATGTTTGAGGAGCTATGTAAACATAAATTCTGAGTCATACTAAAGAGTGTATTCTCATTGCTTCCTCACATATAAGACCAGTGCCATTATGGGAGAAAAAGTTTTTTTGGGAAACCAGGGGAGTGGTGGGGGTGTGTGTGCGCCAGAAGTGATGGATATTTTTCTATTTTTAAGAATGGAAAAGAGGAGGGAGCATCTTCATTATTCTTTCCTACCATAAATGAGAGGGATCTGAAAAGACGGTACTTCTCATTCTATATATAACAACATAATGGTGTAAGCTAGTAATAGTAGCTGCTCTTTCCTTCCTTCCTACTCAACATCCCTTCCTTAGTGATCTCCATTTACCAGGAGTGAGCATCCATATTATGGGCGCAGTTATCCCCCATAACCATTGGAAAACTATAATTTTACTAGTTTTAATTGTACCTCATTTTTAGACAATGGTTTATCCCTCCCCCTCCCCCTCCCCCCTCCCCCCTCCCCCCTCCCCCCTCCCCTTATACTTGAAACAAAATTCCGGTAGTATTAACTTTGTCCCCTTCGTAGGATTTTACTGTATGTCATGTCTATAATCCCCCTAGATGGTGGCAACCCCCCCCCCCCCCTTGTACTTGAAACAAAATTCCGGTAGTATTAACTTTGTCCCCTTCGTAGGATTTTACTGTATGTCATGTCTATAATCCCCCTAGATGGTGCTTTTGCCATACAGCATTTTATAGTAAAGTAGTTGTACCTTTTGTACATACTTATAAAGAGAAAGATGGTACAGTTATCTATCTTTTGATCTCCTTTTTTTCCTTAAATTCATGTCCTCTCTATCAAATGGACCATAATAGTGTGGAATGGTAACTTGGTAATTACTTTTATAAATTGAAAAAAAGACTATCCAGATCATTATTTGGTATTTTGGCGATAATTACGTTATATGTTTTCTTTTTGAAGAAAAAATAGATCAACTTTCTGATATCATTAAATATATTTTAGTTATGGTTTAGATTTAGTATTGAAGAAAAACTATACTGGAGAAAATAATAGTCTACACACATGTTTGCGTTTCTTCTTCTTTTTGGACAAGTAAAAACAGATACATTTCTTCCATGTACATTATGCTGGATTGTGGTTGCAGGGAATGAGATGTCCGGTCAACACTCACAAGCCAAGCTTCCATGTGAACACAAGTGTAACGTCAAAGCATAGCAGCGGGAAGGGAAACTCGGGACAAAGGGGAGGTGGAATACCATCTTCTAATATGGAGGAGACAATGACAGAGGAAGAATTTGAAGAGTGGTTACTGAATGCAATGCAAGCTGGCATGTTTGACAATTTTGCTAATTTTGCTGGCGGTAATTCAGATAGCCCGTCTACACGTGCTGGAACCAGCTTTAAAAGTGATGGGGGCAATCCCGGAGGCGGTGGCGCCAGCAGTAGTGGTGGCAAGAGAAAGAAAAAGGGAAAGAAGCAATGGTGAGCGATATTCCACCCCCTGTGCTTACACTACGGTGGATGAACCTTTAAGAGCCTGAAAAGAGGGCTCAGAAAACTTGATGAGGGTAAGTTTGTCTCTTAGAATTTGAAAGCCCGAGGAAAAATTTAACTCCACTTAATTGTACACTGGTGTGAACTTGCCCCTTAATCCAGCTTTATACAGAGTTTGTATAGCTTCCCACCAACATTTCTTTGGGAAATTGTAGTCTCATTTTAAGAATGAATTGCCAGTAATTAATGGCAGTTTCTTTTTAATGTGATGACAATTGTGATGAATGTTCCCAACTTTCAGCAGTGGGTTATATGGACAAGATGATAGGCAGTGTATAAGAAAGAGATGTCAATTTAACTGGCAAATTTTCTGAATTATTAAACTTCGGGGACAATTTTGGAACTCTGTGTTTAAATATAATAACAACATAATTAAATATAGAAGAATTTATTTTTGCTCTAGTTCTTGTTTTCTTTGATCACTAAACATTGGGATGGCTTGAGATCGTCTGTCAATTTCTTTTGAGTGTTATCTGTCGATTTCTAGATATTACCGTGATTTTATACCAAGTGTTTGAATGCAACCATTCAACCCAACATTCCTCTTTTTGGATTTAAATATTGTCTTTTTAAGGTGAATCAAAATAAATAAATTAATAGGAAATAATTGTACAAAAAATTCCTTATTTCATCATTAAAAACATGTAAAACTTGACTATTGTGTCCTTAAACCCTCTTACACTTGAAACAATTAGGGGGGAAAAAAGAAGAAAAAAACAAGTTTAAAATTTATAAATTCTTACACCCATAGCTTTGTATCCAAACCAGATGAATCCACTGGCATTTTTCCTGAAGCTGTCCTGCTTAAAGAGGTCAGCTCTCTTTTTCTAATTCGTTCTTATTTGTTGCTAGATGTTTACATACATAATACATTTACTCATATGGGTGTACTAGTCTTGATATGCTGTTATATTATTATTCCATAGCTATGACTATTTAGAGCATCAAAAGCACTTGAAAACCCCTAAAGTTTGAAGATGGGGTACTTAAGTGTGTATTTGAATTATGTGAAGAAGAGTTTTGAGTATTGGGGGCACATGTGTAGATGTGTGTTATATAATTAGTTATTATTTTAGCGTATATAGTGGAAGTAATGTAGAAAGTATGTAATTCTTGATTGTGAGTATTTAGGGTGGAAAATTCAAGCACCAGATAACTGCAGGCATTGAATACTAAGATTGTATGATTTGGGTATTCAGATGTACAGGAAACAGTTGTTAGAAATTGGACCCATTGTGAATTTTTGTGTGTCCGTGGATACGTATACAGTATATGCATTTGGGTCCAATATATCCCAACTAGAGTCGTGAAATGCTCTATGCACGTGCGCTCAGCATGCTGTATTTCAGAACTTTTATAAGAATATAAAGCTTGAAAGTGGTTACCAATTCACCCTTTATGAATTATGTCTTATGTTATATAATCTTTTCTCAAATTTGCAAGTGTTATTGGATGTAGTAGAGAAGTTCTGTAAAACCTATTGCCTTTATGTAGTACTCCCTCCATTCCACAAAAAGAGCCCCATTTGTAAAATTTTAAAAGGATATATTTTTCTCCATGTTTATCATAAATATGACGGGTGTTTAGTTTAGTAGTGGCAGTATGGTAATGAAGTTGTGATGTTAAATCTTAGGGATATTGTGTCATTTTATACTATCATCTACAAAAGGAGGACTCCGCGGATCAATTTTTTTTTTTTTTTTGCAAATGTGACTTTTTTTTTGCTAAATTTAAAATGGGACTCTTTTGTGAACTAGAGGGAGTTATATAGATTAGTGGATTTATGTGTTTGGGTATATTCAATTCTATTATTCATGAAGTTGAATCTGGGGTGTTAAAATTGTATCCATTTCTTGGAAATTCGATGCTTAAAGTTCAGTTTCTTAGGTTCAGCTATTACCGCAAGCTGTTAACTCTTTCTTTAACCTCCCCCCCCCCCCCCGACCCGAACCGAATTTCAGAAGAAACTTCAGGAAGATGGTAGGCTTCTACCTGAGTTTGCAGATGCTGAAGAGCGTAAGTGATTATTATTGTTTTGAATTTCGAAATTCTGATAGTCACTATTTCTCTTTTCTCCTGATCATATGGAGGTTACAGTGGTTGAGTTAATTGTTGATTGTAGAGGAACTCTATGAAGCTCTGAATCTTCTGCTGGAAAGTGATTTGAATGAAGAACGAAGTAAGCTTGTTTCCTCATTATTTCACATTCCTAACTAATTTTGTATAAGGATTCAGGAAGATTCAAGAAGTATATCTGCCTTCTGTATTGTTGATTTCTCAGAAGAAGACCCGATACAGTGTACTTTTTAAACTTAACACTTCATCACACAGCTTTACAATTCGAACTATGACAAAAAAAACTTGTTTCCTTTTTATTTGTGAGATTGTGTCGTTCCTTAACAATAAAAGAAAATTTTATCGTGTTATACAAGGAAATACCCACAATGAAGAAAACTATAAACTTGGTGTTACTTTACATTTACTGATTTGAATCTACTGAATAGTTTCTTTTTTGTTATTATATATTTTTGATGTTGTTCTGCAGTGCGCCACTACGAAGTTGTCTACCTGATTCATGAGAACCATGTGGAAGAGGTTGAGAAAGTTAATCTTAAAGTTCAAGGTGACTTTTCTTTATTTTTGATAAGTTAAAGTTGTAGGCCTTTCATTGCTGTTATGTTTACATTTTGGGTTGATAAAAGTTCATTAATCAGGTCATCAATGAAAAGAAGGAAGAACAAAAATTCTTAGTCTTTTGACTTCAGTTATAATAAAGGGAGGATAGTACTTGGTTTGAAATCATGGTTGTCTGAGGATTTGCTAGTATCTATTTTGGTGTAGTATTTAATGTGCTCTTATTTGCATTACCCAACATCATTTATCTGTTTATTTGATATGCCCTTTAGTGAGGAAGACTGCAGTTAAAAATTGTTAAAACATCATTTATTATAACAATGAAACAATTTCTTGCAGAGTTTTTGAAGGAGAAGAAAGGCAAGGTATGGAGATTCAGTAATTGGGGTCTCCGGAGACTGGCATACAAGATACAGAAAGCAAAGAATGCTCACTACATCTTAATGAACTTTGAGTTGGAAGCAAAATATATTAACGAGTTTAAGAGCATGTTAGACAAAGATGAGAGAGTCATTCGGCATCTCGTGATTAAGAGGGACGAGGTGATCACAGAGGATTGTCCTCCTCCCCCCGAGTTCCATACTATGCGAGCAGGTACAGATGATGATGAAGAAGATGACTTGGATTATGATGATGACTATGAAGATGAAGGTGAAGGCGAGGATGCTGAGAATGAGATTGGTGTGGCTAGTTTGGATGATGGTCGTGAAGAGAGCATCATTTATGTAGACGACTAAGACGAGGATGAATCCAATGATAGAGAAAATAGAAATTATAAGAAACTGAATGTAAGTAGCACCGGAAGAAGGAAACTGAAAACTGAGAAAGTAGGTAGGTAATTATTTTCCCTTTGTGTTTTCTTAGAGATGAATTAATACAGTTTCGGAAGTTCTTTATCCCTTTTATGTTTCTGTGTCTCCCAAGTGGAAGATTGTTTTTGCGACTCTAATAATATTTTTGTGATGTTTTAAAGTTAACCATACTAAATACTCCCTCCATTTCTAAATAAGTGTCGTTTAAGGTTTTTGCACATGGATTAAGAAAGTCATTTAATACTATCATTTAATAATTAAAATCTGTGTGAAATTTCATCACTACCCTATGAGAAGTTGAAAACTATTAATACTAAGGGTGAGAATTTTTTGGGATAATGAGAGAAGTTAGGGGTGATACAAGAAAGTAAATAATTTATTCTCCTAGAAAGTTGTAAACGACAAATAAATTGTAACAATTTTTTTTTTAAAATGTCAGTTATTTAGGAATGGAGGGAGTAAGTAAAAAGGTCTCTCCAATTGGATAGGGGAAAGTATGGTATATTTCTTGTTCCAGGAGTTGGGTGAGAGTTTGCAGCCTCTTTACATCTCATTTTGTGGACTAAATACTGAAACCAAGTTTGTAGTATTTTTCTGTGAACTAAAAAAGAAAATTTTCATTGAGTTCATCATACTGGGTTTGACTCGTAATGGATTGGTTGAACTTCAAAATTAAGTAAACAATTGAATTGAATTGGATTTGCTGATTTATACAATATTTCACATGTCCCATATTACTCGGTTCAAAGAGTAAATTAGTGATATTTTCGGCTACCGGACAGATACAAATATTTAAATGAATATTTTCTGCGGTTGATTTAGACCTATCTACCTCTCTCTCTCATATCCAACGGATTCTTCCAATATATTATTTTATGGGTTCAATGGAATTCATAGATATAGGAAGAAATACTATAAAATAGATTTTTTTTTCAATTATATTCTGACTGTTAATACGATATATAAGGACCGCTACTACAAAAAATATTACACCCTTAATCATGAAATATTGATTGGTACGAAAATATTCTACAATTAGCATTTTATTTTATTTTTAAACCGACCCATCTACTATCTATAATTTGATCGACTAATCCTTTCTATTGGATTTATATTGGAATGGGTGAAAAGTCAAGTATTTTGACTAATTAGTCATGAGAAATTGAATTGAGAGAATTTTGAATAAGAGTTTTAGAATTTCTTTTCTTTCGTTTTTTTCATTTCTCGCCATAATATTATTTCAGGTTTACATCGATAACTTGCTATTATCGACTTTATTATCTAGTCATGAGACTTGGATATGTTTAAATTAATCAGATTTTTTTCGAATAATGTCGCTGATGGAAAATGTTTACTATTTTATAGGGTTCTTTACACTAATATACAATATTTAGAAAGTAATTACAAAAATAAAACATACACAAAATAATTACAAAAATAAAACATAAGCAATATAACGCGCCTAAAATCACGTATATATGTAAGTTACACACTTTTGCTATTTACAACTAACCGCTCCTAAATTCAAGCAACTGAGATCCAAAATTCAAGCAACTGAGATTCAAGCGACTGAAATCCAAATCTTCTGTCACGACACACCTCTGAGATCGGAGAAGACGAAACTTTTTGTCGCGACGGCACGCTAAGATCGCAAAATAGTATACAAAATCAACAGCAACTTCAAGTTCAGTAACGAAACACAATCGAACGACAGTGAATGTTGAATACAAAATCACAGCAACTTCAATACAAATCTAAATACTGAGGTATGTGAGATTAAAATTCATATACATATAGTTACATATGCTTACTACGAATTCCTATAACGATTGGATGATTCATTGATATATTTTTTTATTATGGTTACTAAATATATATAAATTGGTTACTGATAATTGTGCATTTGTTTGCTAAATAATGTTTATTTGATGGCTTTATAATTTTTAAATGAGTTTGGTTACCTTCATGAAACTGTTGGTTACTCTCTAATGTTGTCTTGGTTACTGAATAACATTATAATCTCTAATGTTGTCTTGGTTACTGTCTAATGCTGTCTTGGTTACTGTCTAATGCTGTCTTGGTTACTATGTAATAATATATTGGTTACTGATTAATTCTGATTCGGTTACTGTGTAACATTATAATGGTTACTGATTAATTCGATTACTATGTAACATTATAATGGTTACTGAATATTTCGTTACTGTCTAATGTTGTCTTGGTTACTGTGTAACATTGTCTGTCTAATGTTGTTATGTATTATACATTTTATAAAAAGATTTGATCCAGTTGCAATTTGGCAATAACTGTCAAGATTAGAGTGTCGAATTTTGGCATTTTTAGAGCCTAATTTCATTGGAAACGGGTCAACGATCAAAAGTCACTTGCTTTGCTGGTGAACTGCATGGTTTTTTGGTCAAATTCTATCATTTATGCCTTCAAAATTGCATGTAAAAAATTAGTTTATTTTCTGGTTACTAACATTATGTAATTTGGTTACTATCTAATATTGATTTGGTTACTTTACAATGTTTATTAAGTTGTCAGACAATGGAGACTGACAGTAACTAATACAACAAATTTAATTGTTTACAAGAATATATAATTGTTTACTATTAGTAACCATTAACCACATGTTGGTAACATTTTTGATGGTGTACAATAACCAAAATTGATGTTGATTAAAAATGTGGTTTATTATTGATTTGGTTACTGTATAATGTTTATTTGGTTGTTGTATACTTTAAATATTTATTTGGTTACCCCGTCGTTACTATATACTCGTATATTGGTTACCTTTCTTAAGTTTTTCGCTCTTTGATTTGTCACAAAGTCAGTATACTGACTGTTTTGATTGTAAAAATGCATTTGAAAATGTGTTTTATATTATAGTTATTAAATATATATAATTTGGTTGTTGTTTATTATAAATTTGGTTTCTGAATAATGTTTATTTGATTGTTTTATAATTTTTAAATGATTTATATTGATTTTATTATATTGATGGTTACTCATTAAATACATTATTTAACTTTCTGAAACTGCTAGTTACTGTCTGATGTTGTCTTGTTTACTGTGTAATATTGTACTGTCTAATGTTGTCTTGGTTACTGATTAATGCTGATTCGGTTACTCATTAAATGCATTGTTTAACTTCCTAAAACTGCTAGTTACTGTCTGATGTTGTCTTGTTTACTGTGTAACATTGTACTGTTTAATGTTGTTTTGGTTACTGTGTAATATTATAATGGTTACTGAATATTGCTGAGTTGGTTACTGTGTAAAATTATAATGGTTAGTGCATATTATTACTGAACAATGCTGACTTGGTTACTGAAAAATGATGACTTGGTTACTGACTAATGCTGGTTTGGTTACTGTTTAACATTATATTTGGTTACTGACTAATGCTGGTTTGATTGTTGTTTAATATTATATTTGTTCAGCTTCCATCTTGCCGTTAGATGACAAAGAAAACTGGGATATGCTAGAGGAAGTAAGAAATATAAGTGTAAAACCACCGAACACAAGAAGACCAATGGGAAGATCAAGAATAGGGAGGTACAAACATGGGTCTGAAATCAAAATTCAAAACAAATGTTGCAGGTGCCAAGAAAAAGGACACAACAGGAAAACATGCAATAATCCACCTATTTTAAGACCAAAAAAAGCCTGATAAATTGTTGTACATTAAGAGTGTAAATACATTAATATATAATTGTTTACTATGAGTAACCATTATCCACGTGGTTGGTAACATTTTTTATTGTGTACAGTAAACAAAATTGATATTGATTAATATTTTGATTTCTGATTATACAAAATAGCTGCTATATACTAATTTTAAAAAATAATAACTAAAATTCCTCACTGATTGTACAATAATAGTAGTCAAACACCATTAAATAACAGTAAAATAAATATGATAAATAAGTAACCAAATAGTTACATAACAGTAATCATAATATGTTTTAATGGTAACCAAAACATAAAACAACCGGTGTATCCAGCATCCTGTAATGAAGGTGATATTGTTTGTTTAGGCAACCCAATTATACTATGACATGTACATTTCACAATTGATATATGTCCTGAAACAAGATTGTAACTCTCTAGTTACTATCAAAATAATAGTTGGTTACCTTTATATACATATTTGGTTACCAACTGTACATCTCAAATAATGTAGCAAACACAACTTAAAAGAAACAATAAATAATAACTAAAATACCTCATTGATTGTACAATAATAGTAGTAAAAAACTATTAAATAACAGTAAAACAAATATAATAAATAAGTAACCAAATAGTTACATAACAGTAATCATAATATGTTTTAATGGAAACCAAAACATAAAACAATTTGTGTATCCAGCATCTTGTAATGAAGGTGATATTGTTTGTTTAGGCAATCCAATTATACTAAGACATGTACATTTCACAATTGATATATGTCCTGAAACAAGCTTGTAACTCTGTGGTTACTATCAAAACAATAGTTGGTTATCTTTACATACATATTTGGTTACCAACTGTACATCTCAAACAATGTAGCAAACACAACTTAAAAGTAACAATAAATAATAACTAAAATACCTCATTGATTGTACAATAATAGCAGTCAAAAATAATTAAATAACATTAAAATAAATATAATAAATAAGTAACCAAATAGTTACATAACAGTAACCATAATATGTTTTAATGGTAACCAAAATATAAAATAACCTGTGTATCCAGCATCCTGTAATGAAGGTGATATTATTTGTTTAGGCAACCCAATTATACTATGATATGTACACTTCACATTTGATATATGTCCTAAAATAAGCTTGTAACTCTGTGGTTACTATCAAAACAATAGTTGGTTACCTTTATATACATATTTGGTTACCAACTGTACATCTCAAACAATGTAGCAAATACAACTTAAAAGAAACAATAAATAATAACTAAAATACATATGATAATAATACATCCACAAACTAATGATGCCTTAAACTTCTCCAACTGACTTGAGTTCAATTTTTTGATAATAATGTTGGGGACTTCCATGTAACCAATATATAACTTTTCCAATGAATAGGACTTCAATTTTTACTAACAAGATTGTAGATAAATAGGACACTCACACATGTACATTTAACAATTGATGTTTGTCCTGATACAAGCTTGTAACTATCTGGTTACTAATAACAATAACCATAATGTAACATAATAAAACAGTAACCACATAATTATATGATTGTAATCAGAACAGGTTTTAATGGTAACCAAAACAGAAACATCATGTAATGAAACCCAGTTTAGACAATCCATGTATACTAAATAATTACATATTAACCAAAATAAAAAATAAAAGTATCTGAAATCCCACATTGAGGACACAATAATAGTAGCCAAACCATAAGTAACAGTAACCAAAACATAATTAAGAAGACACCAAATAGTTATATGAAAGTAACCAGAACATATTTAATGGTAACCAAAACAGAAACAACATGTATGTCCAACCAAGTTTATAAAAATAATACATCAATGTATACTAAGCAAATACATGGTTTATTATGACTTGGGTTTATTATTTACAAAAATAAAACATCCACAAACTAATGATGCCTTAAACTTCTCCAACTGACTTGGGTTTAATTTCTTGGTAATAATGCTGAAGACTTCCATGTCACACCAATATATAATTTTTCCAGTGAATTTTCTGTTGCATTCCTCATAGTAAAGATCTCATAACTGCAAATAAACAAAATCAGATTTACACAGTCATTAGTAATCAGATATAAACAACATGTAGTACATACCATTTTATGCAGTAAACAAATAGTTATATATAATATTAACCAAAACATAATTTAAAGGTCACCAAAACAAAAATATGTATACCAAAAAATATACTAAAGAAGTAACCAAACAGTTATATGATAGTAACCAAACCATGTTTTAATGGTAACCAACACATAAACAACATGTATACCAAACCTAGCTTACTCAACCAATGTATATTAAGCAAATACATTGGAACCAAAATAACATATAAAAGTAACCAAAATCCCAATTGAGGAAAAAAAATGGAATCTAAATCATAAGCCAGCAAAAAAAAAATACTAATGAAGTAACCAAACAGTTATATGTTAGTAACCAAAACATATATTAATGGTAACCAATACATAAACAACATATAGACCAAACACAGTTTAGTCAACCCATATATACTAAGCAAATACATGGTAACCAGAACAACAAAAAACCAAAGGAAACAAAAATAGAATTCAAATCAGAAATTAACAATAACCAAAAACATACTAAAGAAGTAACCAAATATTTATATGATAGTAACCAAAATATGTTTTAATGGTAACCAATACATAAACAACATGTACACCAAAACTAGTTTAGTCAAGTACTGTGTATACTAAGCAAATACATGGTAACCATAACAACATAAAAAAGTAACCAAAATACCAAATCAAGGTAACAAAAATGGTATCCGAATCACAAGCTAACAATAACCAAAATATAATGCAGAAGTAACCAAACAGTTATATGATAGTAACAATAACAAAATTTAAATTAGCAAACCTTTAAAAAATTTTGGGTTGGAAATATCTTCTGGCTATGAACTTGAGCTTCTGTCTTAACTACAGGAACATCAAAATCAAAATCCAACTGCACAAACGCAAACAAATTTCTTCAAGTCCTTAATAGAATCACCCTTTGTGATTCTTTTCTTCTTTTCATCCTTCTTCATTGTATCAACCATTCTATACAAAATATAAAAATAACAAAAATCCAAACAATCAATACCCCATTCTATTAGAAACATAGTGTATATGTATGATCATATTGACAATTAATTAGTAAAATGAAAATTAACAGAAATTAGAAGCATACCTTAGAGAGAAACCATAATCCTTTAGTTGTGAGAGAGTTGGAGAGAGAAAAATACGTATTAGCCTGAAAACATAGCCTGAAAGTCACGTATTCAATTTTCTGTCGGAGTTGAGAGACTATGGTGTTGCGACGGTGGCGGCGACGAAAGAGGACGACGACGAGTGGCTTAGAGAGGAGAGAGAGAAGTAGTAAGGGAGAAGAGAGAGAAATAGTAAGGGCGTAGAGAGAGACCGAAGGAAGATGGAAACTAATTTGTTATGTCAGCCATTAATATTAATCCCTTAATTTAAGGACTCAATATTAATCCCTTAATTTAAGGACTCTTTAATTGTATTAGTATTGTAAATATATATGATGAAGTGTCATATTTTTATAATTATTTTATGAATGTATGATTTTTGTAATTACTTTTAAAAATGTACTATAATATGTAATTGTTCCTATTTTATATTGACTTGAGCCTACCTAATTAATGGGCTACATTTCTGAGCTCTGGACCTTGGCCCAAATAGAAGATCTTTTAGTCCAGGATTATTTATTAAATTCTCCTGGGAATAATAAAATAAAATACAAAGTCGTATTTGAGCAAATATAACAAAATTAGGAGCGTGATTCACAAAAAGTCCGAGCAGACTGTAGCAAAAGAGCTTCTCTCTCCTCGAAATTTTCTATCTCCGGCAAATTTGAAGGTAATCACAAACACCACACTTAAAACGAACTATTATTAGATATCTGTTTGCCTCTTAGATCTGTTATATTAATGTCTAAACGCAGATGCGTATGGCGATCTTCAACTCTTAGATATATATAGACACACGACATATCTGTTAAATTTGATCCGTAAAACCTCAGTAATGTCAATTTTAGTGTTTCATAGCTGTATGCGTTATTTCATAGGAGAAGATTGATGCTTGTTTCTGTTGGAGCATGTTTTCACTTATTAGATCCTTTTGAATGCCCAATTCGGTGGCAATTATATTTTTAGTTCTCTCCTGAACTTTTATATTTGTTTATATACGTGTGTTTAGTTCCCTCCTGAACTTCGATTATTAGTGACTTAGCAATTAGAATCCACGACTTTTTTTTGAGGTTGACAGTAGGGCTTATGTCAATATATATGTATGTTTATGGATTTTCTGTGATTTCTAGCAAAACTTTAGGTTATAACAAGCCTTGTGGAATGAATTGATCATTGAACAGCTCAAATTTCAGCCCCTTTTGTATCTAGTCACCTGACTAAGTTTCACTTTCTTCAGTTGTGACAGTTGTCAACTTGGAGGTCTCTCCTGTTTACTTCCTTGGGATTCAGTATGATCTTTTGGTTCTTGCTGCATAGTCCAGCTTTTAATTGTTTCATTTTGAATTGTGTGGAATTAACAATAATGCAATCGTGCCTGCTTCATGTTTGATTCATTGTGTTTATTGTTCTCTTCTCATTTTCAGATGTTACATATACGTACAAGAAACATAAGCTATGGTTGGGCATGATGATTCAGGTGCATCTGAAAAGAAATCAAGTGACATTAATGATTTGCCAACATTTAATGTTGAGAATATGCAAAGCAACATGAAAGTAATCTATTACAGGTTTGCCTCTCACCACCTTACTTGCATGCAGTGTGTAATTTATTTATACTTTATGGATACTCATCTGGAAAGTACCCTGTTTAAATATTCTTAACATAAATCCCACTGTTAATTGATGAACTACCCAATTCCACTGACAAACTTTATTAGTTTCAATAAATCAAGAGAAGTGAATTTGGAGAATAGCATAAAAGAATTGCCTTTAGAAAGTGTAACTCATATTTTTAAACTCGATAAAAAAAAAATTAGAAATAGTTATATTTAAAAAAAATAAAGAACTAGAAATGGAGAAACAAAAGGGATAATGGTCATGCACTCTAAGCAGATAAATTTATATCACTTGACTTGTTGGAAATACAGCACGTTTGGGATATAACAGTCTTAAACTGTGTGCGTAATTCTGGCGGGACAAGCATACTGGCTTTATTTCTCTGTTAAATTTACCAAGTCTTGTTTAGTCAAATTCTTGAAGTGATAGATATATATTTTGTCCTGAACCTCTTGGTGTATTTAAACTGACCAACTCTAGGACACAAATACTTCAATGTAGAATAATTATGACCAAATTCACTGTTCCAACTGTTAACGAGAATATACTGCTTCATCCATAGACTTGCAAATATATTCAAAAATGTTTACTGCAACAATGTTTCACACTTTTTGCGAGAACAAAGGTATGATGGATTCATCAGTTAAATATGTAAAAGTAGAATGACCTTTGTATTTATACCTCCTTTACAGAACCTTTGCATGATATTAAATGCTCCCTTTATTACAAACACATCTTGAATTAGGATCTGCAAAAGGAATTGGAGCCATCACTAAAGTGATGGTATGGCATCAGTTTGAAGTGAATTATTTTTGTTTAAGGAGATCTGTTTTGCACAGCAGTCCCATTTACAGTTCCACTTTCCTTAGCAATCCCATTTACATCAATAGAGTTCAACATAATTTTTGTGCAAAGAAATATCGGTTGGTGCATATTCTTTGCAATATCAAATCTCTCATTAATAGTAGTTTTGTAAGTCAATCAGTTATAAGTGTACTTGTGGAAGATACTATGACAATCAATAATGCTTTACTAATATGAAGAATTTATCACCCAATAACTTTAAGAAGCTTTGGTGAATTCTGAATACAACCAGATATTCCCCGCTAAATAGGTTTCAAATATGTTGCAAGAACATGGAACTTTCTTTCTTTCTCTTTCAGGTGAAGAAATATTTTAGAAGGAAAAGTTTCTTTTGTGTGCAAGTAGTGTTTAAATGGATCTTAATTCTTAAATGGTATGAATGTATACTTAATATAAGATATATAATACTTTCTTCAGAGTTCAGTCATTACTTGAAAATACGACTAGTACATTATTATATGTTAAGAACCTAAGCCTTAGGGACCAAGTTCACTAAAAGACTTGGACTTTTTTTTTGGACATACGAAAACCAGAATATGATATAAGAGCACAAAACACACTTCTATCAATCTACCTTCAATATCTAAATATAAACTTATTTAAAATTGACTCAGCAGTAAAAGAACTTCTAGATAACTATAATACCCTCTCTGTCCAGGAGAAAAAGGTATCATTTTCTTTGTAAATTACAAAGGAAATGGTACTCTTTTCTTTCAGACAAAGGTAATACTACCTCGACCGGGCATATAATTTGAGTATTCAATATCCCATGTCTGCTCCATAATGAATGAACAAAATTTCTGTACTTACTAGTTTTCTTAAATTTATCTTTCCTCGATTCTAGTTTTTATAGACTGCATCAGTGTCTGTATGTGTGTATATGTATGCAAGTAATAAGGAGTTGGAGGAGTCGGGTAAGAGATGTAATGTCAATGCATTCCTCTTTTTGTTGTTTAAAGAGGGGGGGGGGGGTATCGGAGCAACTATGGCCTTGGACTGGTACACATAACCGACGGTGGATAAAGCTCCACTATCACAGTGTACTCTGCTACGACTCAAAAAAAAAACTTAAAAATTGATTGTAACAGTGTATTATTGGCTTCTAAAAGTTCTATAAACATTATTATGTAGCTCAATGTAGTAAGACTTCTCTCCCAGCTGATGTATCAGCATTCTCTATGACGTTGAACAAAGAATTTTACTGGTTGGCATTATTAAATACACGACTTAGTTTCTTCATTTGTTTACTTGCATGTATACTTTTGTTCATTGAGAATGGTATATTCTCAAATAAAATACAGAGTGCTATATGTTGATTTACTACTTTCCAGTCAGCATCGATGGAGATGTTTAAGATTTTGGTTGTGGATTGTAGATTAGCTATATGTCCTACATCTATCTTGGGTATTGCGTTTGATATTCTGCTCATGTTGAGAGGTCTTCAAAAGATTGGTGGGTTCACCTTGAAGGCTTGAAGAGAATGGAATAAAGAATGTTATTATTGATATACTATGTGTCCTCCGGGGGAAGTTTAGGAGAGATGGGGAGACCCAACAGCTGCCAAGCAAAGCTGGAGCTCGGGTATTGATACATTCCATCAAGAGAAAGGAAGCAGACTGGTAAGAAAGCCGACCACATAGGGGGAATGAACTGAAAAGCTTAGCTTAACTTCAGAATTCAGATCAAATTTGAGACATCCCAATCCAGTGTACATGAAATTTGCTAGTTCTTAACTATTTTCGTACTTCAGAACTATAAGGTGACAAATAGAAGGTTTACTGTGACCTACTGTCCTCCTGCCACAACTCTTTGGTCTTGCACACAAGAACTAAATTGGGAAAAGTGTAACAACCCTTGTCAAATCCCAAGCCCAAATTTAATCACAACGTACCAAGGCCTAGTACATTGTCCCAATATTATCTTCTTCGGTCATCTAGTCACCATAGGCCCCCAAAATAGGTCATGACTGAATACTGGTAGTAGAATGGGATCTTATCCACATGTTCCGATGTGGACTGGGGTGTTACAACAAGGGTGTGTAAGAAAAACTTCAAGTTACTGGGAGCAAACAGATTGTAGAGTTTCTAAATTCTATAGGAATACATGCAACACGTTTTATTGAACATAATCCGTTCTTCCTTTTCTTATTTTGATTGTAATCTTGTTTTGAAATCTTGAAGTTGTTTGGTGATGCCAGAACTTATGGCTTATTGATTCATGCAGCCGGACATTTATGTCTATCATCGGAGGAGTCATTGCAGGAGTTCTAGGATTTACTGGCTTAATGGGATTTGTCTTTTATTTCCTTGTCATGGCAATTACGTCACTAGGGCTGACAGCCAAGGCAGGGTTTTCCATCCATTCATTCTTTGATAGCTGGAACAGAATTATACTCGACAGCTTTCTAGGCGGGCTTATGGTACACTTCTATAAACTTCCAGTTATTAATTCTTAAAGTTTGTGTTTTGCTAAAATCGGTTACAGAGTTTGCTCAAGTTCAGTGCATAGCTAAAATCTCTTACAGAGTTCACTCTATTTCAGTGCATAGCTTATTGAGTTTGATGAGTAAACAGTTCTTCTGTAATCAACTTAACCAAAAGAAGACCTTTTTTTACATAGAGCGAATAAATGCACAATCTTATCTTCCTCCAGGGTGTTCCTTGTACTCCCATGTTTTGAAAGAGCAATATATCTTTAATTGAATTCACAATCTTTTCATCATTTGCCTTGAAAAAAAGACACTGGGATTTGAAAGAGCTGAGCGCCACTCTTAATCTACATTCCTTTTTGCCCGAGTTTTGCAAGTGACTAGCCCTATCCATCAGAATTTATAATCTTCAGTGGCTCAAGGGGTTCATGTCCGTATCTATTAAAACCTGGCGTAGATTTTAAAAGTAAGCTAGAATTTAGTGTCAATTCCTAAATTTAGTGTTTTGATGAAAGTTGATTCTGGTATGTAGTAGGTATATATACTTTGATAAGTCACCAATACCCTTTTTGTGCTTCTACCTCTCTGCAGTTTCCACAAATTATATAGGTTAAAATGTGAACAATTATGGCTATTTCATGCCAGATTTACGTTCAATTTGATGAAGATATTTCGCAATGGCATTGACACAATAATAGTCTCATTTTCCATTCAAATGCCATCTCACTGACATTTGTCTTCATTTTTTTTGCAGTCATTCGTGCTGTTCTGGACGTAACCTATTTTTGTTTTATATGCTTTCCGTTTTGTAGTCTATATGTAGACAAAAGGGAAAAAATGATGCATAACCCGTAGAAAGAAGAATTTTGCTAAATTTACGTCAATATATATATATATATATATATATATATATACAACACACACATATACAAATGTATATATAGAGTAAAAGACATCTTAGATAAACCTAAGATAAGTTATCGTAATTTTCAATACAACATCATTTGATCGACAACTTAATAATCTAACTGGACGAATGTAATGAACATGCAAAAATATGAGATTATATAAAATTTTGTTTAATTTGAGGCATTGGAATATTATTTTTATAATAGTATAAATAATTTGTATATAAGTATATATTTTGGCAATTCAGATTTTGTAACTTCTGTTGTTAAAAAATTGTTGATGCATAACCTCAAATCAAACGAAATTTTACATAATCTCATATTTTTTACATGCTCATTACATTGGTACGGTTAGATTATTAAGTTGACGATCAAATGATGTTGTATAGTTAGTGACTTATCTTGGGTCGATCTAAGATGTCTTTTACTCGTGTGTGTGTATATATATATATATATATGTGTGTGTGTGTGTGTGTGTGTGTGTGCGCGCGTGTACTCCATCCCACTATAACATCCAAATAATTTGGAACGGAGGGTGTATCATGGTTGTCAAGTCGTCGACTAGTCGTTACCTAGGCGTCGAGTCGCCCAGAAAATTCGAGTCGGTAGGACGACTTGGTAACATAGCACATAGTCGACCGCTCAGGCGTCGACATGGACGACTTGGACGCTTACTAGACGACTAGGACGACTAACTGGAAAAGCGGACGACTTTCCGAAGCGGTTTGACCCGAACCAATTTATAAACCTAAACTCCTAATCGATCAATTTCCTCAGTCCTCACAACCTTCAGACCTTCGAGTCGAAAGCAACAGGAGACTCGGTAGGGAGAAACGAGTTCGACGACTAACCTTCAGACCTTCGACGACTTCGACGAGACTCGGTAGGGAGAAACGATAGGGAGATACGACCTGCTGCTCGTTCCTTTTCCTTCTTCTCTTCTCGATTGACTCTGTGACTCCAGCGAGCGAGTTCGGTGACTGCTCCAGCTTGCGAGTTCGGTGACTGCTCTAGCGACGACTGACAGGTATTCTTCTCTTCTACTTGTTTCTTCTCTTCTCTTCTTCTACTTGTTTCTTCTCTTCTACTTGTTTCCAGCTCGCGAGTTCGGTGAGTCCATGACTGTTGCTGCAAATTTTTGACTCGTGTTGTGTTGAGTCTGTTGACTGTTGTTGTTGTGTTGCAAATTTCATGACTGCTGCTACTGTTAGTTGTAATAAGTCTTTGATTTATTGCAAATTTTTGATTTATTCTACTTCTCTTCTACTCATGACTGCTGCTGTTAGTTGTAATAAGTCTTTGATTTATTGTTGCATTGTTCCCACTCCTTTGGCCCAAATTACTGCTGTCTCTTATTCTTTGATTTTAAAGTAAGAAAAGTATTTCTACTTTACTCTCTCTCTCTTTCATCCTGCTGCCTAAAATTATTTAAAGAGAAAAATATTTCTATTTATTGTTTGATTGTTCCCACTATTTATTCTCTTCTAATTGTTCCCACTACTTATTACCTATTAGTTATTACAGCATTGATATACAAATTACAATGAATTGTTTGTTTGTTTAATTATATTTTGTAGAATTGTAGATAGTTAAATGGTGGAAAGTTCAGGAGATGAGGGTTATGATCCAAGTAAGGATCCTAAAAGAAAGGCCAAGTCTAAAGATCCGGGGCGGAAATATGTATTTTGGCCTAGAATTGAGCGATAAAAATCTTGTGCAATGCATTCTATGTGGAAAAAAGATTCATGGAGGAATCAAGAGATTTAAACAATTATTTCTTCTACTTTTTGGCACAACATAGAAGATTGTATTAGAGCCTCACAACCATTACTTGTAGTCTTGAGGATTGTGGATTCGGATGAGAGGTCAGCTCTGCCTGAGATTCTTGCTGCGATGGAATATGCAAAGAAAAAGATCAAAGATGCCTTCAACAACAAACAAAGGTTGTATAAGAAAGTGATTGACATCATTGAGCGAAGATGGGCATGCCAAATGGAGCAGAAGTTATATGGGGCAGCATTGTTTCTCAATCCGGGAAAGTATTTTGACATCAAAGAAGAAGAAGAATCTAATTTGGCTTACAAGTTGCGTAACAACTTCAATGATGTTCTTTCAAAAATGGTTCCCGACCAAGTTTTGGTAGACAAGATAAGCGACTTAGCTGATGTCTATGAATCTTCTCGTGATGACTTTTCTAAAGACATGGCGATTAGGCAACGAAAGACAAAAAATCCTAGTAAGCATATTACATTAACTATAAATTTTTCTTTTAAGTTTAATAATTAAGACTATATTTGATTTTTTTTATTTTTTACATCTAATGTAGTTGATTGGTGGAATGCATTTGGTGGTTGTGCTATTGAGCTTACAAAGTTTGCAAAGCGAAACCTCGGCATTTGTTGTTCTTTTTCTGGTTGTGAACGCAATTGGAGCACTTTCGAGTTTGTAAGTATCTAGTACATAACTAAATGTATAAATATTTTATATATTCTTTTTGCTTAATATTTTTTAAACAAAACTTTCAAATTCATACGAAGAAGAAAAATAGGTTGGAGCATCAACGGTTAAATGATTTGGTGCATGTCCAATACAATCGCCGAATTGTTGATAGGTTCCAAAGGAGGCGCGAACTTGGAAGAAACTTCGATCCATTAGTCCTAGATGACTTTGATTGGGGTAATGAGTGGATAGTGCCCGAACAAGATATAGTTCATGATGGAGATGATCTTACGTGGGAGGATGTTGATAGAGCTGTTGGTGCATCTGATGCCGTCGAGGGGCGCAATGTTCCTCGTAGGACGGGTCTATTCTACTCACGCCGTGGTAATGCTTCGACTTCAAGAGCTGTGATAGTGAATGAAGCTGATTCTGATGTTGGAGAAGAGGAGGGCCTTCCTAATGATGATGAGGATGTTGATGATGATTATGGCCGAAGAGTGATTACTGTTTCGAGTGATGATGCCACTGCTGGGAGAGATGATGATGATTTGATCTTTGATGATTTTGTTTGATAGCTTGAGTGATATTTTCTATATTATGTTTGTTTTTGGCAATGTCACAATGAACATGTCTTTATCTTATAAAGGATGGTTGTCTAATTTTATGATATGATATCATGATTATATGCTTCTATATACCTTTATCTTAACAATTCTTGTTTACTTGTTTTATCATAAATTATTGAATTCTTAGTATTTCAATTTATGGTATTCTATATATACAATGTTAAAATGGGAAGAAACTAAACATAAATTTAAGAATTATATTGAATTAAACTAAATATTACAAATGTATCACCATTTATAGTACAAGTTCAAAAAATTACAACTATAGTAAAATTATCATTTTGACTTGATTTTGTTCGCTTCTTGTTGTGATTTGATATGCTACAACCTGCATTATAAATATGGTAAATCATTAGAAATAGCAATATATAAATATTCATATAAATGTTAAATATATAGAATTTTATACGTATAAAATTTACATTGTTAACGACTTGTCGACTTGTGGACGACTAGTCGGACGCTTTGTCGCCTAAGCGCTTAAGCTCCCGGCTGTCGCCTCGCCTCGACTTAGCGTCTTGATAACTATGAGGTGTATATATATTGAAATATTCAGATTATATAATATTTGTCATCTTAATTGTATATTTGATATTCTGGAACATTAACTATAATTTTGCAACTCCCAACTTTCCTTCACATGTGAAAAGATTTGCTTATGACATGGTGCATATATTCTGAAGGATCCCGCATGAGACCATGTAGTTGATACTTCTGTACGGCCTGCGGTAGTTTCAAGATTTACATCCAAGTGTGTAACAAGACGTTGAAAAAATTCCTTCCAGTTATTGTTAATTTTTGCTTATGCTAAATCATTAAGGTTTTTTTTTTTTTTTTCTGGGGTGTAGCGTGACTTTTTCTTTAAATGTTATAATAATTTGGCTGAGGAAATAGATTTAATTCCAGAACCAGAACTAGGAAAGCGGTGTAAGCTAGTCAGCTGTTTGAGTTTGAGTTTTCATTTACATAGTTACTTAATAGCAGGGTTTTGTTAACCGGCACCTTATGACAATTAAATTGCCTCCGGCATTGTTCATATTTGTTTTCTGTAATTTTCTCAGGGTATTGTTACTTGGCAAGTAAAATTGTTAATTTCACATGTTCTCTGATCCCACCAAAGAGAGATTGAGAAACTAAGAATTTTGATTGTGCAAATAACAATTTCCTTTTTCCGAGTCATGTTCTGCAATTTAAAGTAAATAATTCATTGTATGCAATTACTTGTTTTTCTGTAGAGGTGAAGCCCATATATATATATACAGTCCGGATCAGGGGCTTACCCCCTGATCTTACATACTTAGCTCACCTATAAAACTCGCCCTCTTATTTCTCTCTCTCTCTCCTCACTTTCACATACACGGTACATAGCAAACCCCTCCCATCTTATTTCTCTCTCAGACAAAGGAAATCCCTCCCTGATTTCTCTCTCATTTTCAAAAATCTGATTTTCTGCAAGCGCCAAAGCAAGTCGAAAGTAAAACTAAGCCCTGCTGCCTTGGTCGATTTCTTCTCTCTCAGCCAAAACTTGTCCCTGCCCCTGACCCGATTCGGTGCAAGCAACAAATCGCAGCTTCGTCGATGTTCGTTCTCTCATGATTTCGACCTAGCGAAGGAATCAGATAAAAAAATAGTAGCTTCGTTGATGTGCGTTCTCTCATTTTCAACCAAAATAGACCGATACAAGTTCAGAATCTAGGTCGAATTGAACGGATTTGAAAGAGAAGTTGTTTACCCATACAAGTTCAGTCTCTCTCTATTTTGGCTCACATTTATATGAACTGTTATTTTGATTACATTATTGGTAAACAATTTTCTATATAAATGCATCTGATTCTTCATTTTATTAGGATCTGATATTTGCTTATCCTTTGTATGAGATCTGTAGTGGAAACTTTTTCTCGAGATTGATGTAATGCTAAAGTCTAGACATTGGTTCTAATTTTAGACATTCTGATTATTGGATTTTCCAGCTTTCGTGTTTTAGTAATTTAGGACTTTTTTTCAATTGGTTTTGAAGGATTGTTCCCCCTTTCTTTTTGAGCATGTTTGTTTTGTGTGGTTTAATAGTGAAGTCTTTAGGAGTAAAATGAAATTATTGTTGGACAATCTAAGAACATGCTAAATATGTAATTTTTATGCGTTTAATTGTCGTCCTCTGTAGTTTTGACATGGGCTAAGATATGACAATGCAATTTCAATTTCACTAATTTATGGACGTCTATACTTGACAACACTTTCAATTGACAACACTTTCACTTGTGTCTCTTCTATATATTCCTGAAAGCTGAGTTTTTGAAAGGAGAAGATAAATTTCACTTGTATTCCTCTTTCTGTATTACTTTGTATGAGTTTCAAAATTACAATAATGTAGTATAACAGGAGAAGAGAAATTTATTGTTACTTCTGGATTTTATATGTGAAACCTCCTTCCAAATTAAATATATCAACTTTTCTACTCTAGTGGTTATACCTTTTGCACCAAATTCTCTACTCTGTTGTTGAAATTTGAATTGATGCAGCTTCTTTATGTTTTGCAAACAGGATTTTTAGTTAGATGTCAAATATTGCAAAAAAAAATTGCAATTTTGTGCAGGCTTCCATTTGAGTTGCAGTTTTGTTATTCTCGCTTCCATTTGAGTTGGATATCTTTTTTGTTTGTGATTATGAATTATGTTAACATAATTCGACTTGTAACTTTCTCCAACATAGTGGTTCTAATGTAGAGCATTCCATATATCAGTAACTCTATTCATGTTTTAGAAAGACTTTCTCACATGAGCAGCTATGAACGCAAATTGTGATTGTGAGAGACGACCTCAACTTAAAATAGCATGGACTAATTCAAACCCAACTTTGTTTACAGAGGAATGAATGTCATTTTTTTTGCTTAGTATGATCCTCCAATGAGTGATAGATCAAGACAAATAATCTCCGGATTACTTTGAAAGATTAACGGAATGGAGCAAGAGTTGGAGAAAGCTCGTGCACTAGGCAAAATACGAAGAAACAAATTTATTATTGCACTTGTAATTTCTTGGATATTGATTTTAATCATGTTATTGTAGATGTACTAAATATTGTAATATTGTGTTGAATATTGTCATGTTCATTAAGGATCTATAAGAATCTGATTATATTGTTTACTGTAAAATGTGTTGAATATTGTGTTGTATTTTGTTGAATAGTTGGAAAATGTGTTGAATATTGTGCTGTATGTTGTTGAATAATTGTAAAAAAGAAGAAGCATACTAATAAGTAACACAACTGCAGCATGAATAAACGTTGAACAATATTTTCTCATCCTATATTTTGGCAAAATTTTATGTAGATTCATACTATTCGTACTAATGGTGATTACCAAAATGGTGAAGAAAGTTACAAGGCAGATCCTCAGAAAGAAAAAATCGAACGACTATGAATGTTTTATGGCCCTTAACATCCAACACCCACTACAAAAACATATATAATTGAACTGCAAATGATTCACATACAACAACAGTCTTGATTCACATACAAAAGCTGAAGGGAAAAAAACTAATCAATCAAACAACCATAAAACATTCATTCATGCTGCAGTTGGCTCACAACAATAGTCTTGATTACCAAAACGAATCCAAAAGTCACCACAAAATATTTTCAGCAAGAATGTAAGCCATACTACAACTTACTACACCCATTTCAGCCAACATAGAAACTAAGGTACTTTAAACATCTAGATACTATGAAAAAATTGACACGTGTGTACTGCTGTAGTTTTCCACCTCCTTGAACTGCCTTCAGTCTTGTTGTCTTCAGTCTTTTGTGTAACAACTGATTGCCTGACATAAAATATGATCTATCAGCCATAAAGTGACAACTGCCTCCAGACTGATAGCTAAAGTGACAAAGTGATAACAATTGTGCTTCAATATGTGCTGAAACAAAATACTATTAGACGAAAATCAAAATTGGATGAAGTAGTTGCTGCACCATCTCTACTAAAAAGGTTACTTACACCAATATACAAGCAACAACTTAATAAAATGGCCTCATACCCACACATGACATCCCAGCAAAATAAACACACAGAAACTAAATACAGCTACTCAAATGCTAGAAGAATAAAAATCAGAATTACCTCAGAATAAACAATTAAGGAGATAAGCAATCAAGTACCTGATATAGAAAAAAAATCCACTGTCATAACATCCATCATATTACTTTCCTTATTTCACAAAAATATTTAAAAAATAAAATAAAGAAAAACCATAAAAATTATAAGATTAGGAGAAGAATCGTTAACAGGTTATCAGGTGATACCATCATGTCTTCTCTTCTGCTTGTATAAGATGCTAAATTTAACAGGTAGTTATCTTGCTATGCATAAAGTATGAAGATCTTTTAGCAGATTACTTGACAGAAACTAGGAGATGTTACACCAAACATAAGAACCCCGCTAAAGAAAAAATTATATGGATTACTTTACTAATTTACTTTGTAATAAGATAGTGAAACTGTCAGGACCCTTGGGTTGGTTTTGGGAACAGAACCATAGATGTTCACTGCAAATGAGAACATGGTTCACTGCAATCTCATGGATGTGGAAAAAGATTTAGTTGATAGCCAGCTTTAAAAGTACAGAAATCTCAGAAAAGAATGCCAAGTACAAAAATGGATATTGATTTGCTTCTATTCAGTTTCAATATCAGAAAACTGTTAAGTGTCGCCCATAATCCCATACAAACAATTCACTGAAAACTGTAATTCTTATGATTTGACATTAATGATGATTCAATGCAAATTTATAGCATTGAGCAAATCTAACAATATCATTACCTAGTTCATGTAACAATTCACTCATATCCAAAGACGAGATAATTCCTAAATAGTAAATACTATTGAACAAGAAGCATAATACTACATTATTGTAATTTTGAAACTCATACAAAGTAATACAGAAAGAGGAATACAAGTGAAATTTATCTTCTCCTTTAAAAAACTCAGCTTTCAGGAATATATAGAAGAGACACAAGTGAAAGTGTTGTCAATTGAAAGTGTTGTCAAGTATAGACGTCCACAAATTAGTGAAATTGAAATTGCATTGTCATATCTTAGCCCATGTCAAAACTACAGAGGACGACAATTAAACGCATAAAAATTACATATTTAGCATGTTCTTAGATTGTCCAACAATAATTTCATTTTACTCCTAAAGACTTCACTATTAAACCACACAAAACAAACATGCTCAAAAAGAAAGGGGGAACAATCCTTCAAAACCAATTGAAAAAAAGTCCTAAATTACTAAAACACGAAAGCTGGAAAATCCAATAATCAGAATGTTTAAAATTAGAACCAATGTCTAGACTTTAGCATTACATCAATCTCGAGGAAAAGTTTCCACTACAGATCTCATACAAAGGATAAGCAAATATCAGATCCTAATAAAATGAACAATCAGATGCATTTATATAGAAAATTGTTTACCAATAATGTAATCAAAAAACAGTTCATATAAATGTGAGCCAAAATAGAGAGAGACCGAACTTGTATGGGTAAACAACTTCTCTTCCAAATCCGTTCAATTCGACCTAGATTCTAAACTTGTATCGGTCTATTTTGGCTGAAAATGAGAGAACGCACATCAACGAAGCTACTATTTTTTTATCTGATTTCTTCGCTAGGTCGAAATCATGAGAACGAACATCGACGAAGCTGCGATTTGTTGCTTGCACCGAATCGGGTCAGGGGCAGGGACAAGTTTTGGCTGAGAGAGAAGAAATCGACCAGGGCAGCAGGGCTTAGTTTTACTTTTTACTTGCTTTGGCAGCTTGCAGAGAATCAGATTTTTGAAAATGAGAGAGAAATCAGGGAGGGATTTCCTTTGTCTGAGAGAGAAACAAGAGGGGAGGGGTTTGCTATGTACCGTGTATGTGAAAGTGAGGAGAGAGAGAAATAAGAGGGCGAGTTTTATAGGTGAGCTAAGTATGTAAGATTGATCCGGACTATATATATATATATATATATATATATATATATATATATATATATATATATATATATATATAGGGTTAAATCATTTTTTAATTATATATTATTTCCATCGGGACGGACGTCCTGTCGATTTGGCAAAGTCAAATCGTCTATGCGGATTGGACAATACATGCTCGTAGGCAGGCGCCATAGATTTTAGAATAATCTGGATCACTTCTGTTGCACAATCATTTACATATAATTTTGCTTAGCCTGTTATCGGCTTTTGATTTCATGCTTTGCAATAAACAAAAACCATAGAAAAATTCAACCATACGAATATAATTAACTTTCCAAAGTTGGAAGTATATATAAATACAAATTAGGGTTCAATTTCGAACAAATTTGAGGGAAGTAGAGTGAAGTTAAAACCTTTTTCTTGAAAAGAGTTTCAAAGGGTTGAGAGTTATATTATATTAAGCCTCGTTATCCTTTACAATAAAAATTAGGTAAGGTTCCATTCAAAAAATAGGTCAACGCAAAGCATCAAACTGAACAAGACTCGTCAAACCATGAACCACTCGATTACCAGAACATGGGTGAAGAAACAAAATAGTTGTGAAACATAGGCACTCCATGAGTACAATAAAAAGTCTCATTTATATAAATTGTTCAATGTATTGAATAAATTTTATTGATGATATTATGAAATAAAATAACGTAACACCCAATCTCACATCGAAAGATATGGAGAAAATTTATTTGTTTATATAAATAAGGAATTAAATAACTACCAATAGTATCTTCAAGTCATGACCTTTAAGGTGAGTTTGTGGTGGACTAAGATAACCCAATAAGATATTATAAAACCACAAAATTTGTTTCGAACTCGAGATGTTTCAAATAATGTTCTTAATTATGTCAACACATTTTTATTATCATGTTAACATTATTAATTAAATATTTATTATGTTTTGGATTAAATATGCAAGGAAAAATATATATTTTAAATTTATAAAATGAGTCCAGGGAATTACCATCTAGAATTTCTAATCTATGTACTCTAGTTTTATAAAAGATTTCCTTGAACTTTTAACAAAATCTAACTATATAGATGAAAAGTTAGTACAAAATTAATTTGTATGATACATTGAGAAGGTTTTTTTTTTATATGCTAATTTTCACACACATACCACACTCACACCTAAAAATCAAACATTTGACTTTATAAAAACTATAAGACAAAAGTTATTGCTGAGAATTTTTATTTAGTTTAAAGTTTTGTAGCACCATTATTATAATCTTATAAAATAAGTATAATTTTTTATGATTGACTGTTATACACGTTACTAAATCATATGAAAATTCATATATTCAAATATTTTTGTATATTTTTTATATTCGTATGGTTGAATTTATCTGAAAAATTATAGGGAATGGACATATCAATCCTATGGAATATAATTAACTCTATGACCGTTATACATTTCATTTACATATTTTTTATATCAGCTTGCTCGTAGGCAGGCGCCATAGAAAAATTTTGTATCAACTCTAGCAATTTTTTTTTTAAAAAGTATAACATTCTAAAGCTGGGCAGAGATGGATTTTCTTCAGCTACCCCGAATCAGTTAATATAAGATGCAACATTCTCCACAATCACTATAAACTCGGTTAAAGGTTGAATAATGTAATCTCTGTAACATAAAATGAACGATTCAAGTATGAACAAAATTTAAAGTTTGATAAATTACTCGAGCCTATTCAAATTACAATTTTCTATTGCTACTCGAATCATATTCGCTCGAAAAGTTCAAATTGTTCGGGTTCGATTCGAAATCGTACCCGATTAAGTAGTCAAACGAGTATCAATTAAATCTTATTTCATACTCGATAAATTATATGAACTAAGCAACTCAACATTTAGGGGCTGTTTGATAAAAATTGAATGAATCTGAATCTGAATGAGCTGAATCTGAATCTGAATGAAAAAAGCTGTTTGATAATTGATATGTCTGGAATATCTGAATAACAGTATTTTACTATTTTATCCCTCTAAATATGCTGAACAAGTGTATAATTTTGTCTGAACGTATTTAAAAAAATTAAATACAACATTCATTGCACAACAAATTAAAATAAATAATTCAAATAAATTATCAAACAAAGTATTGAATAATTCAAACAATTTTAACAAGTTTCATAGAAAATAAGAAATGTAACGAGTTAAACAAACATGTCAATAGTTACGTACTTGCTATCTTGTACCCATTGTTTTTGCCTAAAATAATTGCATAAATGCACATATGCAACACGTGAAAGTCGCATCAATTCTTGACATTGTGTACTTGATCCATGTAATAACTCCAATGTATAAGCATGTCCACTCAAGATTGAAGTGTTATCTCTAATTCTTGATATGTTTGTTGAATGAATTCGTTTCAAGTAACAATACATAATGATTAAGCATAAAAGTTGATCTTCAATAGTCATGCTTGACCTATTAAAAAATATTAAGAAAAATATGTTTGTGATATAATGAAACTCACATAATGACCATATGTCAAGTTCAACAAATCATGATCCATCAAAACAATAAGCACATATAATACGTTACTAAAAAAATATATACCAAAAGTAAACAAGTTCATACAAAAGTAATGGCCATCAATCTGTTTGTTCTCACATAAATATTTATTTTTCTGCCAAATAGATATTCATTAGATTGTCTTCATGTTCCAATAGATATTCAATCTAAGAAAAATCAATTACCCATAAAGATATATCACCTAACAATATGATTGGAAAAGCCACTTGATGCCAATGATCACATATAACTAATTTTCCGTCCTGTTAACTGAGACCTAAAGAACATAATTTTCTCTATTGATTTTTTTGTTGATTGAATTAACCGATCTCAATCTAAACAAATAATGTGCAAAGCTTTATCTTAAATAAAATTAATAATGTCCAAAGAATTCACAAATGTGCTCTTTTATGATTCAATAACACCGGAAACAAATAACCTGATGGACATGATTATCCAAAAATTCCTCTCTCTACCATAACTAAATTATGTAAATGAACAAACAGACAATAAATTTAATCTAATCTTCTTAAGATTACTCCTCCAGAGGAAGAATTGAGAGAACACAATTCAAAATACTGAGTTATATATTCTAACAATTCGTGCCAAGCAAAACAAAGTAATCTTATAGTTTTCACCAGAAAAGCTCGAATTCAATAATAAACTAATCAAGAACTTACGAACCGACTGAAATCAATACACTGTACAACATACCTGCTTGGCAGCTTCTAGATCAGAAATTCAAGAGAGAAACTATAAGGTCGTACAAAAATTGAGGCCTAAGGAGGAGAAAGATGATCAGAAACAAGAAAACCTAAGAGAGCAGCGATGGAGATGCGGAAGAGAGCAGCAGAGATGGAAAGCTATTTGTGTAAAAAATGTTTATTCAGCCCATTCAGCCAGATTTTTTTAACAGATTCACTCAGATGAATTCAGCCCAAATCAGATTTTAAAAGTTATAAACAAACGGGCTGAATGGCTGAATCGTTCAGATTCAGAGCCATTCAGCCTTATTCAGACCATATCAAACAGCCCCTTAATTCGACTCGATTCAGACAGCAAAAAAATTACAAGGAGACGTGACAAATACAAACTCCCAAATAAAGGTTAGAGCTTACTAGATCTTTTCTGTATACACTATATGTCCTCAAAAACCCATCTTCATGTAACGCAGGTCTTTGAGATAAGAAAATGAATTTCAGTTTTATGCTTCGTATGCAAGCTGATGTACAAACTCGTGGCCTTCTAAGCTATACATTTTCAAAGTCTCATACCAGCATATTTGAAATTAAGATGTTTATTTGCGGATTTATGCTATGGTTCTGCTGCATGTGATATGTGATTTTCTTTACAAGTCATGTAAATGCATTTTAGCATGCCTTATAACGTCTATATTTCTGGCCGATAACTGCAACCCCCGAGATAAATGGGCGAGAAGGTATGACTAAGAAAGATATAAAGAATAGGACAATCTATCTAGGAAGAACACTTACCAGCATCTGTGGTAGCTTTAGAAACACAAAAGAAAGAGTGTACAGGACACTCAATATTACTACTGCTGCAATTATGTTGTAGGCGAGGCGCTTGTCATCTTTACTTGGTACAAAAGCCACTTTCAACGTATTTGTCAGTTCAAAGAGCCTGTACGATACCTGCAAGAATTTTTGAAACAATGAATTGATTTACATTTTTATGACTTACTGATGAGCACATCGTAGATACTCACAGCAACATATATGGAAGTGGTGAGCATGAAGTTCAACATAGGGTAGTCCGGAATCAGAGAAAGTAGCATTTTAGGTTGACCATCTGGCACGCTGGATCTGTTTACATAAGAGCTTAGTTACAAATCAATATATAGTACACATAATGCCCACTCTGTTTTGCACAACTAACAAGACGACAACCCCATCAATCCGACTCCGGAGATACTTAAAAGAAAGATTCATGACTATCAAAGCTTTCATAATGGGAAACCATAATTGGCAAGATTTTTACAATTAAATAGAATTCCATCCTCAAACACAAGCGAAGGGTGAAGGAGGCCCTCACTCAATCAATTTTTCTATCTAAAGGGTGTATCCCTATCAAAAAGTAAAATAATTTCATGGAATACTCAAAACTATTACTCCCCCCGTTCCAAAATTAGAGACAAATTTTTCTTTTTGGTCCGTTTCAAACTTAGAGATATAATTTTCTATTTTAAGACAGACTCACATGAAGTTCTTAACATGCCATAACTTACATACTACGTATATTAAGTACTACCATATCATCACTACATTTCAGCAAATAGGTTTGAAAAGGTAAAATTTTCCTTAAAAGTCGTCGTTTTAGAAATATAAATGTAATTTTGAAACGGATGAAATAGTTCTTAACCTCGTCTTCCCTGGGATTTAAATATTTGCTAAAACGCTAGGTAATCCTGTGATTTAAGTAAGTTTGGAAATGACTATATATATATATATATATATATATATATATATATATATATATATATATATATATATATATAGGTAAAAATAGAGGTACACAACCGTGTAAGTGTAACTTTTAAAGTTACACGGTCTACGATCGTAGAGTAGTCACTTCACGATTTGTGAATTCACTCTACGATCGTGGACTACTCTACGATCGTAGAGTGTATTCACTCTACTATCTGTGGACTACTCTACGATCGTAGAGTGAAATCACTCTACGATCGTAGACCGTGTAACTTTAAAAGTTACACGGCTGTGCACCTCCATATTCCCCATATATATATATATATATATATATATATATATATATATATGGGTAATGATTCATAGCAACTATTTGCTATGGATCAAAAATGAGCAAATAGAATCATAACCTTCTATTTCAAAAAGCAACGGATGTGATTTAAAAACTGATTGCGTCGTCCACTGGTTAAACTAGCGGACTAGTTTTAAAATATATTATGGACAATTATGTCCCAAGTCAAGCTTAAGTGAAAAAAGCAAAATCAAGATTTTTAAAAGGTCCGCTAGTCAATCTAGCGGGCGACTTGCATACTAGTCAGTCCAACCATCCATTTAATAACAGATAGCGCATGCTCATATTTTAATAACAGTCAGCATTACGTGGGGCCCATGTTTTAATTTAAAAGGTCCACTAGTTAAGTACTTTTAATTGTTAACAGTCCAGTACTTTTAATTATTGTTATAATTCCTAATCTGAGTCAACACCAATTTTTCTTAATTAATTTCACTCAAGAGTCCTAATTGTATTATACAAACATACCCTGTAATCCTTTAATTCCATATATGTATAGGAGATGCATGATGTAAATTATTCAAAATTAGTAAAATATTTAACTATAATTAATTACTAACATTATATTTCGAAATAAATAAACTATGCAAACTTACATTGCAAAATGTAGTAACGTATTCATGTAAAATGTAATTCCAGCGGAGCGGATACATAAAAAAAAAGAGTCAAAATTTAATGCAATACTCCATCCGTCCAAAAAAGAGAGTCAAAATTTTAATTTGATTCTATTTAATTTATAAAATCCTAAAATTCAAATTGTGATGTGAATGGTGAGTGGTTGCAGAACCCTTTTTTCCAAAGGTTTTCAGATTTAATTATTCCATTGGATTAATGAGTTTATTTTTGGTCTGCCTTCTAGTTGTACTAATCAAGTAATCATTCTACATTATTCTCACTTCAACATATTTAAGGGAGTTAAAATATTTTTTCAGCTCATATAATGCTCATGGCAGGATGAAAGATCTAATGACTTTGCTTAGGTTCTCTCCCTTTGGAGAAATTAAAGGCATCATTATATACTACAAATATCAGATTTACATGTTCCTCTATTTGTTTAGTGTATACATGTGGAATGCATTTAAAGAATGTGAAAATATTTTTGTAACTTTTGAAGTGTCTACATCGTAAAAGAGTTGCAAGCCTACTTATATGTATGAATTCTTGTAAGTTAAATTAGCTCATCCATTAACTGAAATTTGTGCATTTTTCATTATCTCAATTGGAGTAATGAGCCCAGTGCATACCAATTAACTAGAAATGTTATTGAAATTATGTGCAGTTGTTCGTCTGTGTTGCTACTGATGCCTGATGCCCTAGTTGTTCGTCTGTACTGTGTTGCTACTGATGCCTAAAGCCTGATGTCAGCGAACTGTGTAGCTACTACTCCGTTGGAATTATATTTTACATGAATATATTATTACATTTTGCTCCGCTGAAATTGCACTAACATATTGCTCCGTTGGAATTACATTTTACATGAATATGTTGCTACATTTTGCAGTGTATACTTGTGTACCTGCTCTGCTGATTTTACATTTTATATGAATATGTTACTTATTTATACTTATGTATCCGCTCCTCTGGAATTACATTTTACATGAATACGTTACTACATTTTGCAATGAAAGTTTGCATAGTTTATTTATTTCTAAATATAATGTTAGTAATTAATTATAGTTGCATATTTTACAAATTTTAACAAATCTACTAATTTTGAATAATTTACATCATGCATCTCCTATACATATATGGAATTGAAGAATTATAGGGTATGTTTGTATAATATAATTAGGACTCTCTTGACTAGTACTTGACTGTTATTAAAACATGAGCCTTACAATTAAAAGTACTTTACTAGCGGACCTTTTAAATTAAAACATGGGCCCCGCGTAATGCTGATTGTTGTTAAAATATGAGCATGTGCTGGCTGTTATTAAATGGTTGGCTAGATTTAAAAACATAAGCTGCAAGACGACCGCTAGACTAACTAGCGGACCTTTTAAAAAGCTAGATTTTGCTTCGTTCACTTAAGCTTGACTTGGGACATAATTGTCCAAAATATATTTTAAACCAGTCCGCTAGTTTAACTAGTGGACGACGCAATCAGTTTTTAAATCACATCCGTTGCTTTTTGAAATAGAAGGTTATGATGCTATTTGCCCATTTTTGATCCATAGCAAATAGTTGCTATGAATCATTGTCCTATATATATAAAGACAGATCATTCTACATACCTTAACCATATGTGAAATTGTGAGATGTAGGTCTCCAGAGTAATCTTTCCAAGCCATCTAATGATCAAAAAGAATATACGCAGTTAAAACGAGACCATTCACATGCAAAACTTCCACAATTTGTCAAATGGAGCTGAAATATGTAGTTGGATGCTCACAAGTGGACAGAATTTAGTGGGGAAAATAAGAAGTCAAAACGAGGTCACTTACGCAAAAAGGGTCAAGGTGTAGCCACGGAGATGTTGTGTGAAGTTTCTCAAGATTATGTAGACACTGCTCAATCAGAAAATGACAATACATTAACAACTATTGAATATGTTAATACTACTCGTAAGCCAGAGAGAGGAAAGCGTATGAATTATTTTTAGTAAGTAAAATGGGAAAAGAACTACATACGTTATAGGAATCCATGAGGTATACGGATGGTACTTATTGTATGTGACCTTGGGAAGCTTGTAGATATACTCGAACCACATATATCCCATCTGAAAATCATAAACTATTTTACATCAAATATAGAGATATTGGAAAAAAAAAACATATTTGTCAAAGAAAAGGTCAATATTATACCGTTAAGGAAATTATCACAACAATTGTTTTGATTGATATCCTACGTTTTGCTTCTGTTTCCTCCAGCTTCTCCATCCGCTTTTCAACCTACAACACAAAAATAAATAAATAGCTTAATGTAACATTTTAGTTGCAAAGAATTGAAAAGAAAGAACCAACTACTAAGGATCACAAGTTTGTTAAAATACATATACACACACATGGATATTGATCGGCAGCCTCAGAACTAAAAGTTAACAGGGCTCCATCAGAACTTACTGTTGGATGATAATAAGCATATAGCATTCCAACTATCCATATGTAGCGATCAAGGCCTGAGCGAAAATGCCACTCATGCAATATGGAAAGTGTTGGTTTTGAAGGATCAGTGTATCCTGCGATATAATTATGTCTTTTAATCAACCATGATTGGTGATAACCACAGAGAAATTAGTGGTATTACAATTTACTAACCAAGAAGGAAAGTGAATGGGCTCCAAACCAGATCAAACACTCCAGGTACTTCCCATATTAAAATAACCACCAAAAAGCAGGCTATGAATTTTACAACAATGACAGTTCCCTTTTCATTGTATTTATTAAAAATACCAAGTGCCCCATAAACCATGAGGGTGAAAAGAGTGTGCATGGGGCATATGTAGTATAGCGTGTAACTGTTGTTAAGGATAAGGCAACAAAAAAACACCAGAAAGTTAAGCCTCCACATCATCTGCCAAACATAAGTCATACAATCAGAAGCATAAAAGGAGAAAACTTGGAATAAAATCTGAAGGACCAAAGGAGACCATGTACCTGAGCAAACCTTGCAAGGCTGAAATCTTTGCGGATGTAATAATATGAAAAATTCCCAAATCCAGTCATCCACACATATGAAGCAATAAATATTCGAATAGCATTATATATTTCAAATGCAGTAAAGTAATGGTACATCAGAAACAACACCTGTATATTAAAGAAGATTGTCAGACATCATCATAATTGTCCGAATCGTACGATACGTATCGATATGATACGGAGACAATTCGATACGTATCACAGGGTGAATCGAAAATGACACTGTATCATACGATTCAGTTACAATTCTTACGATACGATACAATACACGATATTTGTTAAAATTAGTAACCGATTTGAAAAAGTTATGTAGATTCAAAAACGTTAAAAAAAAACTTTTAGGCTTTCTATCATTTCAATTAGGGTTGTAAATGAGTCGAGCCGGGCTTTGGTTTGCCGAGCTCTAACTTGTCTAAAAGTTAAATAACTGGGCCGGGTTTTAAACAAGCTTGAAATCTTGTGTACGAACTCGGCTCGTCTATAAATGAGCCGGACTCGAGTTCGAGCTGGGCTTGAGCGAGCCGAGTCGAGCCTAAGCCCACCCCGTTTATTTTTTTATTTTTATTTTCATTTTTTACCTTTTTTGGAAAAAAAAATATTTTGTATTATATATTTTATATAAATAAAATAAGATTTTAATTAAATAATTATTAAACAAGTCGGGCTTAAACGAGCCGAGCTTAAGTCGGGCTCGAGTCGGGCCTAAACGAGCCGGGCTCGAGTCGAATAACACATTGTTTAAGCTCGGCTTGTTTAACTAAATAGGCTAAAAATCTTGTTCGAGCTTGGATTGTTAACGAGCTCGAATCGCGCTTAGTCGAGTCGGCCGGGATCGCGGAGCCCGGTTCGTTTACAGCCCTAATTTCAATTGAAGAGGATATTTAGCACAAACATATTCTATACTGTTTGATGAGTCTTTAATCACTTTTTAGAGTTTTACATATTCTTCAGAATGTCCCTCTATTTTACTCACTTCACTTTCCATAAGCAGATACATAAATTTCCACTGGCTTAGTCTATAATAATACTTTCTTAACTATTTTTATATGTAGCCAAGCTAATATGTTTGATTGTCCAATAAATTGTGTGATTCGTTATAAGCTTGATTGTCCAATAAATTGTGTGATTCGTTTCTGTATTGTACGATGCGACGATACATGAAATACAATATAGGGGTCTTCATACATATACGATTCACGATTTGACAACTATGGACATCATTGACGGAGTGAGCAATTCAAACAACATTTATATATGTACATAGTCGTCAAGGCGCTGGACAGGGCGCAAGGCGAGGTCACGCCTTGGGGACAGTTAGCTCAACACATGAAAATTGTCCAAAAACATCACCAAACAAAGTCAACAATACTCACGCAACCCATAAATGGATAGATCCAAGAAATCCAAGTGCACTAGAAAAAGTCCGGTGACGGTCGGAGATCTGACGTGAGGAGGCGCGTGACATCGCCGCCGACCTTTATTTTTCACGTGTTCTTCCATGTCGAACCAACCACCAACCTCGCCTGGTGAAGACAATCGTTGTAGAATATTTGTTTAGCGACTAGCTGAGTTTTTGTTTCTAAGGCATACTACTTCTATGATAACGTGTATGATAGAGAGAGTTGTGTATTATTTTGTTTAACTTTGTACTTGAGTGCTTGGTTAATGAAAAAGTAACATTAATACTACATGTGGGTACTAAAGTTTGTGGATTATGGTGCCTTGTATGTTAATTAGGCTTGGTTACGTTAGCAAATGACTTCCAATGGAAGACATCTAGCTGCCATTACTTATCTTAGGGCTTGTTCGGCTATTTGGCAATGACCTTTAATAACTTAAAAGAGTACTAATATATATCTTGTTGATATCTTTATTTTTTTTCTTTTGTTTGTTTATAATAATTAAATGTACTAATTCATACACATACTTTTGTATTAAATAATTAAAGTATATTTTATTTTTAATAATATTTAATAATCTTAATATATATGAGAATAACTTCATAATTATAAATGTATAAATTGCTTATTGTTAACTACTTATCGCCTTATGGACGCCTAGGCGGGCGCCTTATCGCCTAGGCGTCCTGGTGGTCAAGTACCGTCGCGACTTGCCGTGGTGACGTGACAACTATGTATATGTAAAGACGAGGTTATTTTATGCATGCTTATGTATTCAATATAATCCTTCCACCCTGAATAAAAGTCCACTTACAAAAATCACATTCAAGAAAAAATTGACTTTTGTTTACAAATCAATGGCCAAGATCACAACTTACTTAAATATAATTTGGTACGTTAATATATTGGAACATTTGAAACTATTCATTAAATACTTTCTCCAAAACAATGAGTATTCTTTCTAATAATATAACGTTTGACCATAGACATACAGACCACTATCTGAGATCATCTTTACTATTTTTAAATTCGATAATAAGAAATCTTTAGAGGAAAGGGATACCCAGGTCAACTTATGTACCTATGGTCCTATACTACCCTCAGGAAAACAATCTCAATCTTAAGCTATAAACTGCAGTGAAAGCTACTTGACATGATTTTGGGAAGTTGTTTTGTTAGCCTCTCCCAGACCCCCAAAATATATAATAATAAAAACGAAAAAGAATGAAACAAATACCGGGAAAATATAACTTATTGGAAAATCTAATCTGTCAAATAAAATCCATAAAGGTCAGTGGAGAAGATCCGTTCAGGTGGGAAATAATGGAATGGACTGTGGACAATCAAATTTGAATATGAATTCGACACCTCTAATCCAGATAACATCTTAAGGATAAATTATAACCCAATTTAAAGGACAATAAATACCAACAAGTATTCACATGAAATTTGTTTCAAGAATTAGATGTCTTGTTAAAAGTTGGCTAACCTGCATCCAACCTTTCCACTCCTCGGTTTGATGCCTGTTGAGATAAAGTATGGATTTCCCTGAGAATGGTGACTTGTCCTGATGAATCTTGAAAGAAGTCATTGCTGAAACTATGATGAGCAGGAAGTAGAGAAATAAGAAAAGATCCCGGTTGTAACTCTGCAAACACAATTATGACCAAACTTTGAGCTATACATAGGTCATAAAATTTCACAAAACAGATTAATTTCCAAGTTCACTACAAGCATAAAGTCCATCCACTGGCATAAATATAAGGTTAGTCTAAGTAAAGGTGCAGAAACATGATTGTATTGGCCTGCTGAAAAATTTGTTCACCTCTATACTTAACACTAAAGGCACGTGTTCATGGTTAAGTTTAATTCACAAAATTGAGAATTAAAAAATTAAAAATATAATCCTTCCATAATATTACATATATGGTCCTGATAGAAGATTATTCTAGAATCATGATTCTAGAATAATCTTCTAACACTACCTCTCAAGTTGGATGTCTTATATCACGACTTACAACTTGTTACATAACATAATCTTAAAAATAAAAGATTCAAACCAATCATAGCGTGAAATTATTTTATCTTCAACAAGTCCCATTAATATTATCCAGTACTTCATTTTTCCGTAAAAACACAAAAAATTAACAGTGTTCACATGTGCCAACTAATAAATTATCTAAAGCTTCTAAAATTTTTCAACTTATGAGACAAGTGAAAGCAGGAAGAAGGAACATGACAGCTGAACTTTTGTGTACATTTTACTGTTTTACATAATAGGTCTTCCCATTTTAATTAAAAAAATTGGTCTTCAACACACTTCAAAATGAGCATTATAGAGTTTCCACAATTAGGACGAAAAAGTATCAAATAGATATTATGATTGTAACCACACCTTTTTTGATTCGCCGAAGAGATTTGTCCTATCACATAAGTAATAGTAGATCAAAAGCACACCAAATTCTGATCTGAAGAAAATGGGTGGGGTAGACAGAGAGAAGAAAGTAGTCAACAACCTTACTCACAAATCTGAAGAAAACTTAAATAATTAGGGTAAATATCGAATTTAAGTACACGTACATAGCTCTCAACGTCAAGCGAATTTCAAGTAAAAAAGACTCTTCCATCATAAAAAACCTAAAATTAGACAAAAAATTCACATGTCAAGTTAACTAGTAAATTTCTATTTGAAACAAAATGGAAAAAAATGGCATTTTCTACATACCTGACAATGTGAGATTTAGAGGACAAACTGCGAGATCTAGGAGAAGCAGACTGAAGTCCACCACCACCCTCCAATAAAACAGCTCTATCATCTTCTTTAACGGTTTCATTTCCTAACTCAACCAAATTGACATCGGAATTCCTGCCACTAAATGTACGGAATGGGATAGGAAACTCATGTTTGGGTTCAAAAATAGATAATGATAATAACAAATATAAAAATAAAGCTAGAAAAAACATTTTTTTGGTTCTAAAGTGCAGGATCCATTTGAAAAGACCATAGGGGGACTATAAGTATAGAGTATATTCACTTCTAGTCTCCTGTTTATTTTATTCAGCTTGACTTTTCAGTTTTATACAGAAATACAACAACATATTTGATTCTAAAAGATTTTATCATTGACTTTTCTGGTTTGTATGATTCTATACTTGCCACGATGTTCCCATGTTCTTTCTTATGCTATAACTAGATAAGTTTCCAGGTTCTTCATGTTTATCTCAGAACTTAAGCAAAGTTAGAGAAAACATTCAATTCATCAGCCTAAACTAATCAATACAGCATATATCTTGCAATATCCACACTTGCTAATGGGTAAAACAGTGGACCTCCAGCTTTTAAAAAAAACAGAGGACCTCCAATCTTAACAGCAAAAACAAACCCCCTACCCAGTCCCCTCCCTCTCCTCCCATGAAAAATTCCAGTTATCTTATTATGTTGTGGCTATAACCCCATAGTAACATATTAAACCATATAATGACCTTATAAAGAGTGCGGTAGCAGCAACGTTACTCAAATATTGTTTGTGCTAGTTGGTGTTCTTATTAGAAGTTATAAAATCATTGGGATGGAAATAGTTAATTTTTGTGTTTTTAAAAGGTATAAAATCATTGGAATGGAAAGGTACCTTTTAAAAAGAACAACAACTAGCTCAAACAATATTTGAATAACGTTGTTGCTACTGTACTCTTTATAAGGATTTAAATTGTGAAATCTTTTTTATATTTATTTTTTATAAGTAAATTAGTATACGCAGATAAGATCATATTTTTTTGTTCTTGTCATAATGAACATTTCTTCCTTTTTTCTCTTCTAGTTTAGAAGTATCATGAGGGCCCCAAATGCCTTGTGATCAGACTTTAATCAAACTGTAAAATTTAATTACAATAATCTCATTACACTAGGGCAGTGGCGGAACCAGAAGATTTTCATAGGGGGGGCAAAATACATCAGTAAAAAAATTTTATTTATTGACGCTTGAAGTGCTTCTTTCGGTTTTACGACTAAGAGGAGGTAACTGTATCATGCGAGTCTGTATAGTTTAAAAACGTCTCAAAATTTGCTAGTTTTCAATTGTTGGAAAAATATAATAATTCAATGTGTTTGTAAAAATTGTAGGAATATAGAAATGAGCATATTTGATTGAATCTCTTCACAAAGATTTCTTGATTACATATTAACTAAAGGTTAATTTGGAGTTTTTCCGGAGAAGAATGCATTTAAAAATTGAGATGCTTATTATATCACCCATTAATTAAATTAAAGGCTACTTTGGAGTTTCTAATGCATCAAATAAGAAATAAATTGTGTTTTCATGCAACTTTTAATAGATTTTGACTATTGAGAGCATGTGCCTCAGAATTTTTAAAATTAAAAAAATTATATTAATTTAGAGTTTAAAAATATCTTAATTTGATTTTAAAAAGTTCATAATAATTTTATATTGAACAAAACAAAATAGCCTCTTTATGTTTTTTATTTGCAAACATTTTGTCATTATTTAGACAATTCAAATTTACGTTTCTCACTCACATTGAGTTGCAGGATTTATAAAAAAAATACAGAAAAGATATAAAATATATGTAAATATCATTTTTTTCTCTCCAAACCTTAACCTTAGTACCAACCTACCAGGGGCAGGTGCCCCCCCTGGCCCCCTGGTTCCGCCAGTGCACTAGGGCATTTTTCCTTCACACACGAGTGCGACAAATATATTTTTTTTGAAAAAAATAATGTTTTCATGATCAAAATATTTTTACATCGCAAACAAAATGTAACTCTAATTACTCTAGTTTCTCAAGAAAATCTAAGCAATAACAGAGCCCATCTCAACCATTCAATTGACTTTAAGCCATTTGATTATAATGAGTGTTAGAACTGACTTTTATTAATGGAGAATGGCACATACTTTTTTACATAAAAGAGAAACAGCACATAGTTAATGATTAGGAAATTCTTAAGCCTAACATTATCTAAATAATTTGCAAGCTTAAATCAGTCAAGAATTTCATTTAAATTACATTTAAAAGAACTTTTTAACTTATAAAAAATATTGATTCTCATAGAATCAGAAAGCTAAATACTAAATAACAAAAGTAATATGTAAGAGAAGGCACTGCAAACTCATGCATGTTAATGGAGTTTAAAAATAGTAGCTTTCCTCAAGTAAACTTATAAAGAAACAAGGACACAAGCTAATCAGTGTTGAAGTGTTGTCTAACTCACGATTTGGATGGCACTGAATTTTTCTTATACTCCAAAAATTCGGAATATAACCATGCTACAAATAATGGGGTAAATCCGAGGAAAAATGAAACCTGCAATTGGATAACATACACCAACCGTGAATAATAAAATTCATCACAGACAATGTATATGTAATTTGATTGCATATATACGGCGCCAAAGGGGGGGGGGAGAGGGAGAGACAGAGAGAGAGAGAGAGGGAAACCATTGTGCTGCAGATATCAGTTAATGAACTGTTTACGGAACTTAAAAGAAACAAAGAACAGGTTAAATGATGACATAAATAGTCACATGATATCTGACACATCCCCTCCTCTCCACAGGAAAGCGAACCATTAAAATTCCCAGTTATGCACCAAGGGAACTCCCAGATTCTTACAGCACCAGCCAACTCCTCCCACATTTCCCACTTTTCCAAATCCACCAGTGAGTCATACATCAGGAGAAAAACACCACAAAACCCCAATCTTCGGCATTTTAAAAAGAAGACACGAGATAGGGAAAGTGTCTTTTAAAACCTTGCAAAATGCACAGCCCTGCTATCCTACGAAACTATTAGGACTAGCTTTTAATTATTGATTATTTTGAATTTTGATTCTAAAAACCTAGGGTCCAAAAATCCAAAAAATGCCTGCCTCCCTAGTTTCCAGATTTTGGCAAAACATAAATATTTGGACTTGTAGAAGCCAACCAAAAAGCCTAAGTGTGAATTTTTATAATGAAAAGCAACACTCATAGTTCTAGAAAGCTAATCCAAACCAGTTCAATATATCCTATGCTTATACTGGATTATATTACCAACCTATTTAAGTTTAAGAACTCGCTTCATGGCTTTTGTTGATCTGATAAGTTCTTGGAATCCTTTTTTGCCATAAAATAGATTGAGTATGCTAATCAAGTTTCTTCGATTTAGCAGAAAATAATTGTTCTTACAATACCATACAACATCAATTTAGCTCTTCCTCGAATGCATCTAGACTAGAGATTTATGAATTGAGATTGTATCAGAACCTTAATGAAGTTCATCACTAAAACTTCTTTGCCCATAGGTGAAATTTATTTGAATTAACAAGCCTCAATACCAAATTAGAAGAATTGGCAGCAAGGGTCATCCTATTAACTCTAGCTGAAGTCATATCCTTAGGTTGAGTACAATTTAAACATGTTACTACCCTACCCAACAGGGGGCAACTAAGTAAACTTGCAACTTCGACTTCAAGCATAAATTTCAGTTCAATGATCAACAGTTCCTTACTTCAACATCAATATAATGAAAAATATAACTTCCACAATATGCTTTTAACATATTGTGCGATGTCTTAAAACATTCATAAAGTATGAACATACATATAAATTCAGTATATAAATATTCACAAGGACATCATTTAAGAACTACTTGAAAATAATTTGATCATATTACAGTCCGTAAACTACAATTCGACCATCAAAATGCTTGAGAGTTCAGTCCAAAAACAAAAGGATGTAATATGTAACAGCATCCGTGGTTCTAAACTATCAAAAGCCTCAAAATCAATTACTTGACCAGGCGTCAAAGGCTCGTAGATCACCATTTTATCAAACGCCTACCGCCAATTTACAGTTAATAAAACTGTAAATCAACAAGCATTCGAAATGTAGGAGAATTTTAATCCAACCGACACAAATTCTGATTACTTGAAAACCAGATCTGATTAGAAGATATGATAGAGACGTAAATGAATGAAGGAATGGCAAATTGGAACCTAGATTTGTTCCGGACTAATGGCTTACTAATTATTGAATCTTCGCCGTGAAATGGAGAGAATAGAGAGTGGAAGTGAGTCTAGACGGAGAGAGAATTAGTTGAGAAATCTTTGTCAACTAATACAAAAAAGGCTAAACAAAAACTATAATAAGTTCTCATAATAGACAACAAACAATTACCGTGCGACATCTAGAAGAACCCATATTTGATTGCTTCCCTCCCCGGTCTTTTTTGGGTTTTCTGCTATGGCTTCTTCTATCCAATTCCTTTCCATTTCCTTTCTCTCCTTTTCCTTCCCCTCCCCAGGGTTTTCTGCTATGCCCTCCTCTATCCAATTCCTTTCCTTTTCCTTTCTCTCCTTTTCCGTTCCCTTTCGTTTGATCATACATTACAACAGCGGTGATTCTTACTATTTCCAAGACTGAATAGAAATTTTCTGAATAAGAATTATGTAACTCGTAAGGATCATTTGTCTGAAGAAGCGTTGATATTTTTCCCCATAAGTGCTGCAGTCCTACAAGTTCCATCCTAATGGATGGTTCTCTTTCACCCTCCTCATCCTGGGTGTTATAATAGCGGCTTATGTGATCTGACATCTTATTGAACCGAGCCGCCTCGCAGAACATCTGTACAATATGCAGTAGGGCTGTACCAATCTTGTAAAGGTTTTTGTTGTTTTCGAAGGGATCTACCCCAGCTAAATCATGAATACATTTGACTAAACTTTGCCTGGTAAGGGTTAACTTTTCCCTCGCCACTATTTCGAAGCCTTCAGAATAATTACAACTCACGCGTATCGTACGAGTTGTGAATGTGCTATTTTTAAACCCTGTCCATCTATCATTTTCAAACACCCTGTATCCAACTAAATATAAGTCGTTAATCTTGATCGCCACTTGCACATGAATTTCATTAATAATAAAAAGAATGCTGAAATATTCGTCAGCAGGAGGAGGGAGAATTTTTACGGTATTATGGTTTTCCAGAAATCCTTGGGAGACGGTAGTTCTGATAAATTGTAAAAATGGTAGATAATCGTTCGGGCTAGTGACGTCGAAAAGAAAATTTAATTTGATTCTGGGGTCGTTGTGAGGCGGCTCCCTAATTTGTGGATTCAAAAAACTGTAATCTTTATTTAGAAATCTATTGGGATCGAGATCCGGATCCATGGGCTTTCAACAGTGAAACTCACTAAACCCAAAAAAAACTAAATCAAACTAAGAAAAAAGACAAATTCAGCCCAAATGATTGAAAAATTTGAAAACTAAATCCATTGTCAACGGTAAGTACCCTAAGGTAGGGTTAGGGTTAGGGTTAGGGTATTTGTTAGGGTTTATGTATGTGCGTTAGGGTTTAATTGTAGGAGATAGAAGGATTTGGTTTGGAAGGACTCATTCAAGGATTGTATGGTTGAACCCATACCCGAATTAGCATGAAATCAAGTAAACATTTCATAAAATCATGGGTAATATATATATATAGAAAATGGATCAGGTCCGGACCTCCCGGACGGGAGAAAATCCGGACCCAATATTTTATTATTTTTTTTTTGTAGAACAACAACAAAAAAAAAAAATTATGGAACTGAAATTTTTCAATAATACAGTGTTTTTGGTGTGTTTTTAATACCTACACCAACCAATGTATGTACAGTCTGCCCAGACTGTACAGAGACTGTACAGACATGTTTTGTTATCGGCATCCAAATCACGCCCAAAACACTGTATAATGTAAAAATTCCAATTCCATATTTTTTTTAGTTGTTTCAAAAAAAAAAAGCAAAAAAAAAAAAAAAGGTCCGGATTTTAACAAAATTCGGGAGTCCGGACCTAATCCGAACTCTATATATATATATATATATATATATATATATATATATATATATATATATATATATATATATATATATATATATATATATATAAAGAGAGAGCAAGAATCAAGAGCATTCTTTTTAAATAACATTCCTCTTTAAATATCATTCCTTTATCAAAACTACGTCGTTTTGGAGTTTTTTTTAAAGAGAGTGGTCTCACTTGCTTTCATTTTATTTACAAAAATGCCACCCACGGTCCCACTTGTTTTTTTAAAAAACTCCAAAACGACGTAGTTTTGATAAATGAGTGTTATTTAAGGAAGAATGTTATTTAAGAGGAATGCTCTTGATCCTCTCTCTCCCTATATATATATATATATATATATATATATATATATATATATATATATATATATATATATGAGAGTCCTTCCATAGCAACCGATTGCTGTGAGAACTGTACAACAACCCCTTTTTGGACCGTTGATAAATTTATTGGAAGGCTGAGATTGAAACATAAATATACCAAGCCGGCACAACTTGTACCGGCTTTTATTTTAATATGAGGACCCCAGCATAGTCAACATGTTGTCAGTTTATTGAAATAAAATGAATTTTTAATATTAAATAATGCCCGACCGACACAGCTTGTACCGGCTGTGCCTTTTTTATAAAATACTCCCAGCCGCTACAAGCTCTTACGGCTGTAAAAAAAAAAATCCAAACCGGCACAAGTTCTTACGGCTTGAACAAGTTCTTTATTTGTTATTCTTTATAAAATATTTGTTATTTTTTATAACTCTTTCATTTAATAACAAATAAAGAATTATAATTCAAATAAAAAATAATATCCAAAATTATAAAAATATATTTTTATAATTTTTTATTTGCTATTATATTTTTATATCCTATTTTATATCCTATTATAAAATAACAAATAAAGAATATAAAATATTTTTATAAAAATAACAAATAAAAAATTATAAAAATATATTTTTATAAAATAGGATATTATTTTTTATTTGAATTATAATTATTTATTTGTTATTTTATAATAGGATATAAAATATTTTATATTCTTTATTTGTTATTTTATAATAGGATATAAAAATATTTCTATAATTCTTTATATAACAAATATATTAATTTCTTCCCACTTTAATTTGTTATAAAAATATATTCTTTATAAAAATAGCAAATAAAAAATTATAAAAATATATTTTTATAATTTTGGATATTATTTTTTATTTGAATTATAATTCTTTATTTGTTATTAAATGAAAGAGTTATAAAAAAAAACAAATATTTTATAAAGAATAGCAAATAAAGAGCTTGTGCAAGCCGTAAGAACTTGTGCCGGTTTGGATTTTTTTTTTTTTACTCAGCCGTAAGAGCTTGTCCCGGTTGATATTTTTTTTTAAGCCGTAAGAGCTTGTAGCGGCTAGGAGTATTTTATAAAAAAGGCACAGCCGGTACAAGCTGTGCCGGTCGGGATATTTAATATTAAAAATTCATTTTATTTCAATAAACTGACAACATGCTGACTATGGTGGGGTCCTCATATTAAAATAAAAGCCGGTACAAGTTGTGCCGGCTTGGTATATTTATGTTTCAATCTCAGCCTTCCAATAAGTTTATCAACGGTCCAAAAAGGGGTTGTTGCACAGTTCTCACAGCAACCGGTTGCTATGGAAGGGCTCCCTATATATATATATATATATATATATATATATATATATATATAGTTTCGTTTCACTCTTCACTTTAAAAAAGAAAAGGTAACGGTCCGGAGAAACACCAATTATGAACTCTGAAATTTAAAAGCTTAATCTATGACTTTTCAATTAGACCAATATAGATGACTAACATATATTTCTGTGCAATGCTGTAAAAAGACAAAAAATTCAAGTGCCAGAAGTTTTGACATTTGGTAGAAAGAAATGGTAAGTAGTCAAAACCTGACCCTGTTCCCCCAACAATCTATTATAATAAAACAAAGCGGCTTCAACATCCAACGGTCTCAATTAAAACTTCATCATCCAATGACTCAGATTTAATCTAAATTATTTCATTTCACAAAAAAATGCCCAATTCAAAAATCCCCCTACACTCCACCCAAGTCCCGCCTTATACCTCTGCCCCCTTCTCATTTCGCCTTCTCCTTATCCCGTCGGACATTCCCTTCATTTTGTAGAGAGAGAAATTTGTCTCCTTTTTATGTTTAAATCCAATACAAATATTTCTCCCAAAATCAAGCCTTTTTTGGATTGAGATTCTTCATTTTCGATCAATATCGCAGGGGTCATCTTCCTGAAAGCAGGTCGGCGACAGCAGAAGCAGCAATGTTCTTTTTCTCTATCTGATTTTATTTTAAAGTCTTTCGGTATGTAGAATAACATTTGAGAATTTGTGGTGGGTTTATATTAAGCTACAGTTTTCAGTGGTCTTAATGCCAGGGTCTTTCTACGCGCCTCAATCACTGAAAAGTGCGTCCAATCATGCACAAAGAACGAGTCAGCACCAAAAGCTTGACGGTATGGACCGCCGAGGCATAGCTCCTGTGTGAGAATTAGTATAGGTCGAACACAGGTTAATAATGGAGGTTGTGTGTATTAGTGTATGGTATGAAATTTGCAAGTTACCTCTCTTGTATAATGCTCTGTCCTCTTATATTGATCTCACCGCCTTGCATGCAACCCACCTCCAGTGACATCGGCTAATTGCATATAATTCATTTGCTAATCACATCACTGTTCCCTATCACTTAAGGTGTTGGACTAACAGTCCAATACCTGTCCATTACAAAAATCACCAGCCCAAGCCCAAATACAATCTCATTTAAATAATAACCCAATACTCCAAAGGCCCAAATTAATATAGCCCAATAGGTCCAAATAAATACGACCTAACATTTCCCCCCAGTCTTTTATCAAACAAAATGTTTGATGGAAGAGTATATAAAATTTTTGGCCTAAACAATAAAGGAGTTCAGACGAAACTGAACAAAGCCTAATTAGTAGAAAACCCAAATCCATACAATACCCCTTCAAATTCACCATCATTACCTTCATTAAATGTGTCGCCCTTGAGTTTCGAAAACACTGAAAGGACATCACTATAAAAACTGAATTTCCCCAATTTAGACGGTTTCACCTGCCTATTTGAATTTCACAGTGCTCTTGCTTTCTCCTTCCTCTAGCTTTTTCTCTGCAAACTTCAGTTTTCTCTCTAACAACAATCTGTCGACAATGGCTTCTCAGAACCCAGACAACACCATTCCTATTTCTGTAACACCTCTGAATTTCATTCCGGCTGCTCAAACTCCCACCAATGTCACACCAGAGGCAAACTGTGACGCCCCAAAACAGGTATACATCACCTATCTTGAGTCGCCAAATACATGGTACTGAATACAAATACAAACTTAATTATACAACATGAGCTATGAGTTTTAATACAAATATTGTCTTCTAGACAATATTCAAACTAAAAATAAGTCCTCATTTATTAACACACTATTTCACAGAATAGTGAGGACTACTAATACAAACATCTGGACCGTCACTCCATTCTCCGACTCGTCCCAGCTATATTCTCATTTTTTGAAGAGAACAACGAAAGAAAAGAGTGAGCTCAACTAGCCCAGTAAGAAATATTATGACTAAGATAATGCAAAATAAATTATCCTTAGCCTTCGACAGTATAACAACTGATATAATATAATAAATAACAAGTTTTAGATCAACAACTGCAGCGGAATAAGCAATCCATTAGAATAGTCAAGTAGAGCATGATGTGACGCCCCCAAAACAGGTATACATCACCCATCTTGAGTCGCCAGATACATGGTACTAAATACAAATACAAACTTCATTATATAACATGTGCTGAGAGTTTTTACACGAATATTGTCTTCTAGACAATATCCAAACTCAAATAGAGTCCTCATTATATTTATTGTCACACTATTTTATAGAATAGTGAGGACTGCTAAAACAACCATCTCGAACCATCACTCCATTCCCCGACTCGTCCCAACTATATTCTCATTTCCTGAAGAGAACAGTGAAAGAAAAAGGGGAGCTCAACTAGCCCAGTAAGAATTATTATGACTAAGATAATGCAGAATAAATTATCCTTAGCCTTCAACAGTATAACAACTGATAGAATACAATAGACAACAAGTTTTAGATCAACAACTGCAGCGGAATAAAAATCTATTAGAAGAGTCAGGTAAAGTATGATATCTACTATCTTCTATGATTTAAAAGTTTATCATCAATTTTATCCCTGTAATACCCATTAACAGTTCTTTACTATACCCAAGATAAAGAGAACTTTCATCACATGTCTTCACCTGAACCACCAAAGATTAAATTAAATTCATAATTCATGTTTATAATAATGTGAATCAACAGTTCCTCCTTTCCACAAAGGCTTAATAGAACCTTTACTCAAAATCCTTACCCCAATGGCTATAGATATTCAAATGTAATAACAATGATCATACCAATCAGTTGTATATCTTCGCACTACGGGCCAAAAATATTCAACTATAAAACTAATGGTCATGATCATGCCAATAAATTATCTGTCAGTGCACTACGGCCAAAGACATACAACTGTTAACTAATGGTCATGATCCTGTCAATCATATCATTGAATTATCCATGCACTACGGGCCAAGGATATTCGTTAGTTTCACCAGTGGTCAAGATCATATCATACACCTGTCCATTTTTGCAGTACGAGCCAAAGCTATCAATCAATAGTTCATCTTTTCAAGTAAGCCAAAGATATACAATTATAAAATCAATAATCAACAATCCATCTTTGCACGTAAGCCAAAGATTTACAACCGTAAAACTAATAATCAACAGTCCATCTATGCACATAAGCCAAAGATGACTTTTATCAAAATATAAGCATGAGGATGATGACAATGATATAAGTATTAATCAAACGAAATCAAGGATAAATATTAAAGACTTTAAATTTATCCAGAGTCTAAAAATATCCAAATTGTCAATATGATACTGCTTTGTGGAGTAAAATTCAAGAATAATATTCATGTATCAAAAATAATTTGGACAAAAAAGAAATATATTTTTCGGGTGAATAGTACCCTGTGAATAGTACTTTGGGAATAGTACCTTGTAAATAGTACCTGGGACGCCCCCAAAATAGGTATACAACACCCATTCTGAGTCGCCAAATACATGGTACAGAAAGCAAACTACAACTTTAATAATACAATTGTCGTGTAAAATACGACAACACATACTGTGAGTTTAAATACAAATACTGTCTTCTAGACAATATCTGTGACGCCCCCAAAATAGGTATACATCACCTATTCTGAGTCGCCAAATACATGGTACATAAATCAAATACAAACTTAATTATACAACTATCGTGTAACATACGACAAAACATAGCTGAGAATTTTAAAATGAATATTGTCTTCTAGACAGTATTCAAACACAATGGAGTCCTCATTACAATTATTATCACACTATTTCACAGAATAGTGATGACTACTAATGCTATCATCTGGACCATCACTTCGTTCCCCGACTAGTCCCTGCTACGTTATTATTTCCTGAAGAGAACAGTGAAAGAAAGGGTGAGCTCAACTAGCCCAATAAGAAATATTATGACTAAGATAATGCAGGATACATTATCATTAGCCTTCAACAATGTTAAACTGATAAAATAGACATCAAGTTTAACTGCAACGGAACAAGCAATCCATTAAAATAGTCAAGTAGAGAATAAAATCTACTATCTTTTATGATTTAAAAGGTTTTTCATCATTTTTATCGCTGGAACTCAGCTTAATAATTAATACACACCATCGAATCACCCCTGCACTATGGCCAAGGATATTCTTTAGTATCACGACCACAAATTATCCATGCACTACGGGCCAAGGATATTCGTGTATTCATCAATGGTCATGATCATGCCAACAACTGTCCATCAATGCACTACGGGCCAATGAGGACTTTTACCACATCATTTGTAACATTACAGTCATGATTATACAGAATAATACCTGGTCATAATCATACCAAGTCCATCTATGCACTACAGGCCACAGATGACTTTCAACATAATATAAACATGAGTATGATGACAATGATATAAGAATTCAATAAAAACAACTTCAAGAATTAATTTGTCCAGAAACTAATAATGTCCAAATTGTCAACAAGATACTGTTTTGTGGGGTAAAATTTAAGAATACTCAGAAGAATATTTTCATGAAACGATACTGGATGAAGCGTAAATATCAAGGATATTCACTAATTTCATGGATTATAGAAGTCAAAACTTTAACCAACTGAGTATAATAAAGAATGGAATAACAACGGAAATCACCATGCATACGGTACTTCGCATAGATAGATTATTCCAACATAATAATAAAGAATAGAATAACAACAGAAATCACCATGCATGCGGTACTTCGCATAGACAGGTTATTCTAACATAATAATAAATACGAAATAATAATGGAACCAGGTCAGGTGAAATTCACACCGACAGGATATTCCGACAGAATATTAAATGCGGAATAAAAAATATTGGAACCAGGTCAGGTGAAATTCACACCGACAGGATATTCCGACAGATTATTAAATGCGGAATAATAAATATTGGAACCAGGTCAGGTGAAATTCACACCGACATGATATTTCGACTGAATATTAAATACAGAATAATATATATTGGAACCAGGTCAGGTGAAATTCACACCGACAGGATATTCCAACAGAATATTAAATGACGGAATAATATAAGGATTTCACCAAGTACAGGGTATGTAGCTTATACAGGTTATGTATAGGGTATACCGTGTATACAGGTTATTCCAACAGAATAATAAAGAATGGAATAACATAAGGATTTCACCAAGTAAAGGGTATGCCGCTTATACATGTTATGTATAGGGTATGCCGCGTATACAGGTTTTTCCAACAGAATAATAAAGGATGGAATAATAGAAGTTCTCTTCATGAATAAGAAAGAATAACACCCTTTGCCGTAAAAAAAACTGAAAATAGAAATAGTGAAGTAGCAGAATACTCTTCTTCTATCTCTCTATAATTTTCTCTCTCTAGAGTTTCAGTGAATTCGTAAGAAAATAATGAAGGAATGAGCTTCTATTTATAGAAGAATTGAATGAATCGTAACTAATTCATGAACGGTCCAGATCGATTTACTTTTAAACAGACGGTCCAGATCGATTTACTATTAAAACTTAAAGCAACGGTCCATACTGATTCACCATTCTAACTTCTAAACCAGCGATCCATATTGATTCACTATTATAACTTTCCACCAGCGGTCCATATTGATTCATTCAACCAACGGTCTGAAAAATTAGCACACCTCCTCATGGAATAATATTTTACCCAAATACCCGAATGCACAACACTAGAGTGAATAGTAACTCGTGAATAGTAACTCATGAATAGTAACTCATGAATAGTAACTCAGTGAATAGTAACTCATAAATAGTAACTCATGAATAGTAACTCGTGAATAGTAACTCTGACACAAAAAGTGTCCCAAATACTCGTGTGAACAATACTACCTCCAGACATCAATTATTGATTTAATAATATAACAAATAATGCAGATGATACTATGACAATAATCGAATCAATAATATGAGAGATATGATGCAGCAATTACTGTAGCAGTAATGCAGTATAACTGAGTGACTTATCACGTAAGCATCAATAATCAATACCGTGTGCTACTATGCAACCACATGTATTACTGTACTTTTACTACCGGGTAGTTCAACAGTATTAACGGTAAAACTTCCGCCGTTATTTTCATAAAATATTTTTGTCGTTTGCTAACTATGACAGTGCTTCCGTTGTGGGGTCCACTAATGATTATGTCGTCGTTCGAATATTCCCGACAAAAAGAATATTCCCCGACAAAAAGAATATTTTATAACAACTTGCATACTTTGTAAAATTTTCAAATACTACCCACAATTATAACATTATATCAAATCCACACCATAATATTAAAAAAAATATTTCGAGAAATTTAAATCTTTATTTATAAAATCTGGGGTCTCACAATCTCCCCTCCTTATGGAATTTCGCCCTCGAAATTTACGTACGTACCTGGTATGCCGAACAGGTGAGGATACCTTGACTTCATTTCAGATTCTAACTCTTGAGGTATAACCTTTGAGTATTGAATACGATTCTTCTCATCCAAGATTTTAACAGGTACATCTTCATACGTTAAATTATTCGTTATCTCGTCTGGTTCTAAATCAATAATGTGGTTCGGGTCATCCACATATTTACATAACATCGATACGTTACAACGTTATAAACACGCGACATTTTTGGCGGTAAAACGAGTCTATAGGCCACAGTTCCTACTTGATCGAGGATTTCAAATGGGCCAATTAAATCGAGGGTTGAGATTTCCTCTCTTCATCGATTCTTGCTTCTAGAATAACGCCCTCTTGAACCTTCTTCTTCACATTCATCAGCTCTAATTATGTTGCTTGCATGGCATTAACTTTATCAATTAAAATCGGTTCTACTCGTATATTCGTTATCTTCACGTGGGTCCCTAGAGTCTTTAACTCTATCTTCATCATTTGTAAGTTATACGAAATGAGTCTTTGTGTTAACACCATCGCACTCATAAACGCATACGATCTTCTACTCAATGCGTCAGGTACCACGTTCGCTTTTCTATGATGATATTGAATGGTACGATTGTAATCTTCAACAGCTCGAGCCAACGCCTTTGGCGCATGTTACGTTCATTTTAGTTAAAGAAATACTTGAGGGTTTTAGAAATGGGTTTTGTATTGGGGTTAATACAAAATTTGATTTAACGCTCTAGGGGTAGGCTAAGGAGTCTTCAGGAATACGTCAAGAAATTTACTAACGAAAGAAATATCATTCAAAACTGTGACCCTCATCTAAGACTCGGATAGTACGTCACATTGATACCAACAGTGACTTCTATCCCTTAACCTAGATAACAACTCACAATGATACCTATCAACTTATCATCTTCATTCACGATGTCACCTACAGAAAGTCTAGCTTCGGTGCATTCCACACAAGGAAGTAAACAATAAAAGGATCGGGGCTCTTTACTTATGGCTTGATATGACAATGATTGACTTTAGTGGTTTAATTGCTTGAATTCGTATAACAGGTTGGTTAGGAATATGAAAGCTAACCACCTTACGAAAAGCATGATGAGTAGTTAACGAATCGATTCCTAAAATCACATCAAAGGCAAGTATTTTCAAAGAGATAAGATTGACAGGTAACGTGAAAGTGTTTATTTGAATCAAACAAGATTTATAAACAGTGGAGGTAACGAAGGCTCCTACTAACGAAGTTTCAACCAATAAGTTAAAGTCTAACTTCTTCGAAGTTAAATTTAAACGTTGAACGCAAGCAAAAGAGATAAAATAATGGGTAGAATCGGTATCTAATAAGGTATAGACTTCGCAAGAATTTATAATTAACTAACCCGTGCTAACTTCGTTCGGGTTACTCGCTTTTTGAGAAGTCACGAAAAATGCTCTCCCTGAAACCGCCAACTTTGTTTTGTCCGTATCCGCCTTAGGTGCCACCATCCCAGCTGGACTTGACTTCACTATACGACAAAATCGAGCTAAATGACCTTCTCTTCTTGAAATTTCCACTTCTATTATCTTGGCCATGATTACCACCGAAGTGGTTACCATTCTTGGCATGATAATTTCCCCCATGATGTTTATCATTGTTTCAATGACCGTTGCCACCGGTACGCTTATTATCGTGTTGTTGGTCGTTACCTATTGGTTGTGCTGACTCAACGGTCTCATGAACTTCATTGCTGATCTCAACATTTTCAGATGTCATTCTCAAATACTGTCATAAAACAAGGGTTAATTGACATATCACATATTATCTCTATACTCTGACCGACCAATTAAATATCAAATAAACTTAGGTAGGTCATACTAGCGAAGTAATTCCCCGTCTCTCCCCTCCTAGTTCTTGTCTCACATCTTAGCCAGGGATCATATCCCTAAGCTTTGATACCAACTGTGACGCCCCCAAAATAGGTATACATCACCTATTCTGAGTCGCCAAATACATGGTACATAAATCAAATATAAACTTAATTATACAACTGTCGTGTAACATACGACAAAACATAGATGAGAATTTTAAAACTAATATTGTCTTCTAGACAGTATTCAAACACAATGGAGTCTTCATTACAATTATTATCACACTATTTCACAGAATAATGAGGACTACTAATGTTATCATTTGGACCATCACTCCGTTCCCCGACTAGTCCCTGCTACGTTCAAATTTCCTGAAGAGAACAGTGAAAGAAAGGGTGAGCTCAACTAGCCCAGTAAGAAATATTATGACTAATATAATGCAGGATAAATTATCATTAGCCTTCAACAATGTTAAACTGATAAAATATAATAGACATCAAGTTTAACTGCAGCAGAACAAGCAATCCATTAAAAGAGTCAAGTAGAGAATAAAATATACTATCTTTTATGATTTTAAAGGTTTTTCATCATTTTTATCGCTGGAACTCAGCTTAATAATTAATCCACACCATCGAATCACCCCTGCACTACAGCCAAGGATATTCTTTAGTATCACGACCATAAATTATCCATGCACTACGGGCCAAGGATATTCGTGTATTCATCAATGGTTATGATCATGCCAACAACTGTCCATCAATGCACTACGGGCCAATGAGGACTTTTACCACATCATTTGTAATATTATGGTCATGATTATACCGAATAATCCATGTTCATAATCATACCAAGTCCATCCATGCACTACAGGCCACAGATGACTTTCAACATAATATAAACATGAGTATGATGACAATGATATAAGAATTCAATAAAACAACTTCAAGAATTAATTTGTCCAGGAACTAATAATGTCCAAATTGTCAACAAGATACTGTTTTGTGGGGTGAAATTTAAGAATGCTCAGAAAAATATTTTCATGAAACGATACTGGATGAAGCGCAAATATCAAGGATATTCCACTAATTTCATGGATTATAGAAGTCAAAACTTTAACCAACTGAGTATAATAAAGAATGGAATAACAAAGGAAATCACCATGCATGCGGTACTTCGCATAGACAGGTTATTCCAACAGAATAATAAAGAATGGAATAACAACAGAAATCACCATGCATGCGGTACTTCGCATAGACAGGTTATTCCAACAGAATAATAAATACGAAATAATAATGGAACCAGGTCAGGTGAAATTCACACCGACAGGATATTATGACAGAATATTAAATGTGAAATAATAAATAATGGAACCAGGTCAGGTGAAATTCACACCGACAGGATATTCCGACAGAATATTAAATGCGAAATAATAAATATTGGAACCATGTCAGGTGAAATTCACACCGACAGGATATTCCGACAGAATATTAAATGCGGAATAATAAATATTGGAACCAGGTCAGGTGAAATTCACACCGACAGGATATTCCGACAGAATATTAAATGCAGAATAATAAATATTGGAACCAGGTCAGGTGAAATTCACACCAACAGGATATTCTAACAGAATATTAAATGACGAAATAATATAAGGATTTCACCAAGTACAGGGTATGTAGCTTATACAGGTTATGTATAGGGTATACCGTGTATACAGGTTATTCCAACAGAATAATAAAGAATGGAATAACATAAGAATTTCACCAAGTAAAGGGTATACCGCTTATACAAGTTATGTATAGGGTATGCCGCGTATACAGGTTATGTATAGGGTATGCCGCGTATACAGGTTATTCCAACAGAATAATAAAAGGATGGAATAACAGAAGTTCTCTTTATGAATAAGAAAGAATAACACCCCTTACCGTAAAATAAATTGAAAATAGAAGTAGTGAAGTAGCAGAATACTCTTCTTCTATCTTTCTATAATTTTCTCTCTCTAGAGTTTCAGTGAATTCGTAAGAAAATAATGAAGGAATGAGCTTCTATTTATAGAAGAATGGAATGAATAGTAACTAATTCATAAACGGTTCAGATCGATTTACTTTTAAACGAACGGTTCAGATCGATTTACTATTAAAACTTAAAGCAACGGTCCATACTGATTCACTATTTTAACTTTTAAACTAGCGATCCATATTGATTCACTATTATAACTTTCCACCAGCAGTCCATATTGATTCATTCAACCAACGGTCTGAAAAATTAGCACACTTCCTCATGGAATAATATTGTACCCAAATACCCGAATGTGCAAAACTAGAGTGAATAGTAACTCGTGAATAAAAACTCGTGAATAGTCACTTATGAATAGTAACTCATGAATAGTAACTCTGACACAAAAAGTGTCCCAAATACTCGAGTGAACAATACTACCTCCAGACATCAATTTTTGATTTAATAATATAACAATTAATGCAGATGATACTGTGACAATAATCGAATCAATAATATGAGAGATATGATGCAGCAATTACTGTAGCAATAATGCAGTATAACTGAGTGACTTATCACGTAAGCATCAATAATCAATACCGTGTGCTACTATGCAACCACACGTATTACTGTACTTTTACTACCGGGTAGTTCAACAGTATTAACGGTAAAACTTCTGCCGTTATTTTCATAAAATATTTTTGCCGTTTGCTAACTACGACAGTGCTTTCGTTGTGGGGTCCACCAATGATTATGTCATCGTACGAATATTTTCGACAAAAAGAATATTCCCCGACAAAAAGAATATTTTATAACAACTTGCATACTTTACAAAATTTTCAAATACTACCAACAATTATAACATTATATCAAATCCACACCATAATATTAAAAAAAATATTTCGAGAAATTTAAATCTTTATTTATAAAATCTGGGGTCTCACAATTTCCACACTTAAATAAGTCCTCATTACAATTATTCATACACTATTTTACAAAAATAGTGAGAAGTGCTAAAATATCTTTCTAGAACCATCACTCCATACCCCGACTAGATCCTACTATGTTCTCACCTCCTGAGAAGAAAAATTGAACAAAAAGGAAAAGGGTGAGCTCAACTAGCCCAGTAAAGATTATTATAACTAAGATAATATACAACAAATTATCATTAGTCTTCAACATGGAAAAATTTGATAGAATATAATTGACAACAAATTTTAGATCAACAAATGCAGCGGAAACAACAATCCATTAGAAGAGTCACGTAGAGAATGAGTTCTACTATCTTCTAAGATTTAAAAGTCCACCATCAATTTTATCCCTGTAACAACAATTAATATACATCTTTAATTAAATATTCATCTTTGCACTACAGGCCAAAGATATTCATTTGTATCACCAATCGGTCATGTTCATCTCAACACCTGTTCATCTTTGCACTACGGGCCAATGATATTCATCAGTTAATCATTCATCTTTGCACTACAGGCCAAAGATATTCAGTAATATCATCATTTAAGACTGAGGATGATGAAAAATATTTTAATGAAAAATGAATCCAGTGAGATAGAATGACGAATATTAGGGATTTGTACAACAGTTTATCCAAGATCAATAATACTTCATAATAACCAATTGTGAAGCAGAATTCAAAAATCAAGATCAAAACATGGATACAATCAAAGATAATAACCATAATAGACATCTTGGACAAAAAGAAAAAATTCTATTTTTTGGTGAATAGTGTCGTATACGTGAATAGTAACCCTGGCACAAAAAGGTAGAAACTCCACAATAAAATTCATAATAATATCTCAGCATAATGATATTGAAAAAAATAATATCATTTAAGAAGAAAATAGCATCCCTTATCTCAAAGAAACAGTACTTCGGAATGGAATATCGGATATGATGTTGAAGGAAACTTGCACTGAATAGCAACTCTCAAAGTATCTAAATACTCACAAAATACGCTCGATAATATAGAGAGAAAGAAAACTTGTTTTTAGTGTGATTTTCAATTCTAACTTAGCCCTCTATTTATAGGAAAATGTTAGCACGCTGAAGCAGACTTAACCTGCTACGTGATGCCTTTACCTGCTACTATTGCCACCCACCACATTTGAAATTTAATTTGAGAACATTTCTCACCAACCAAAAGTGGGGCCCACCAATTCTAGAATTTTTCACCAGAATGATAAATTCTGAAACTTCAACAATTTCTGAACCAGTCACCTCTTAAAGTTCATAACAAATCATACGTTCATTTTTAACGGTTCAAAATTTGTTGACATGTACTCAACTTATATATGTATAACATATCCAAAAATCACAACGATCCAACGGTCGGATTAAAAATTATAACTCACGTAATATATCACAAGAACACTGGTTTGATTTTTAATACCTCCATTCCAACAAAAATACTGATAAAATACCTCAACATTAATTCTGTAAGACCCCGAATTTTATGAAATAAAAGTATTTAATTTTTTTTATAATTACTATTTAGTAAATGGTTAAATTGATAAAAAGTGAAAGTTAAGAGTGATATATGTAAAGTTTACAAAATACGCAAGTGGTTATAAAATACGCATTGTTGTCGGGGAATATTCGCTTGGTCGTGGAATATTCTTGTTGCCGGGGAATATTCGTACGACGGGGTAGCCAGTTGTGGGCCCCATAACATAATAAATGTAGGATGAAAAAAACGACAAGTTTGAGTTTTTATAAATAACGGCGTAGTTGTTACCATTAACACTGTTGGAATACTTGGTGGTTAAAATACAGTAATAAGCGTTATTGCACAGTAGCACACGGTATTGCACAGTATTTTTGAATTATTGATTCTTACGTAAGAATGCACTACTCAATAATTGTTACAGTAATTACTGTTCAATATTTTATTCTATTGGTTCAATAATTGTTGCGTTGATATTTTATATTATTGTTGTTTTAATAATTGTCACTGCACAGTATTTTCCATTATCAGGTCAATAATTTATATTATTTGAATAATATTATTAGATAACATTATTGGCAATGTCTAGAAAGTTCTATCAAGGAGATGTTTGGTCACCTAATTGCGCGCCAGTAAGGAGAAATCCTTATCGGAAAGCCCCCTCTTTCCTGGGAACCACCTGGTTATCATAATTTTGATTCTATAATATTATTTATGAATAATTAATTATTGATATATATGATAAGGAAATATTTATTTGATGCGAATATAAATGATGGATTTATTTATGTGATTATAAATGAAGGAAGTAATGATGAGATGTTTTATCAGTATTTTGTCGAAATGAAGAACAAAATATGGGATTTTCAAAAAAAATTAGTTTATTACTTGATTTTGTAAAATCCATAACTCTTTGTGTATAATAATTTAGGAGATGAGTCATATATCAAAAGAAAGCCCTGGAAGTATGCTAACCGTAGAAATTGGAATAACCCAAAAATTCTTTGTGGATTTTTCGTGGTGACAGTTTGAATGAAACTGGATCGAAGGACTTATAATCCGATAATCAGTGTTCTTGAGATATATTGCGTGAGTTATAAATTTTAATCTGACCGTTGGATCATTGTGATTTTTGGATATTTTATACATATATAAGTTGAGTATATATCCACAAATTTTGAACGGTTAAAAATTAACGTATGATTTGTTATGAATTTTAAGAGGTGACTGATTCGGAAATTATTTTTGTAAATAATTTTGGTGGAAATATTCTAGAAGGTGGGACCCACTTTTGTCCTTTGTTAACAAAATGTGCTAAATTAATTTTCAATTGTTGTGGGCTGTTAGTTTGTCAAAGAGGCATGCGTAGAATTAATAAATATATTATTTTATTAAATTAGTCTCCTTTGGCGTTCTATCATTTTCCTATAAATAGGTGCTTTTGTTAGAATTGAAAATCACACCAGAAACAAGTTTTCTTTCTCTCTATATTATCGAGCGTCTTTTGGTGAGTATTTAGATAGTTTGAAAATTGCTATTCGGTGCAAGTTTCCTTCGACTTTACATCCGATGTTTCAGTCAGAAGTACTGCTCTTTTGAGGTAAGGGATTTTAAGGGTTATTATGTTTTTCAGTTTCGTAATTTTTCAGACCTTCAAAAATTCTGAAAAAATTTGTAATGATAATTTGATGAGTTTTCTTGATTTGTCCAAAAATGGTGATTTTTGGATATATAGATTAGGAGTTATGAATTTTATGAGAAAAGACTATTTTAAAAGTAAACCCTTATAACTCCTTGTGGTTAACTCCAAAATTGGTGAAATTGAGAGTACATGTATATCACATCAATATACTCTGTGAATTTTGGAATTTTTGTACAAAAGTACAATTTATGATAAATGTCTAAATATTCGGGAGTTTTGGCCATATGAAAAATAGTAAATGAATTTTAAAAATTCTGAGAAAAATATATGTTCAATATGGGACTATATTCTGCTAAAACCCAGAAAAGAACATTTGTTTGTACTGATTTGATATTTTTCATGAAAATGGACGAGTTATGAATAAATGAATTAAATATGTTATGTGAAGTAAGAAAATTAGAAAATATGATTTTATGGCTTGAGAATCCTATATGAGGTATATGCAGATTTTTGATGAGGATTTTGGTTATTGGTGATGAAATCTTATGAGTTTGGCATTTTAGGCTAATTAAATGCATTAATTAGTAAAGTGTAAACAATTAGAATAAATTGTTTATAAGTTTAAGAAATGATTAAAATATTGTTGTAATATTAATAATATTAGATTATGATATTATTAAGTGATTTATAATATTTGGATTAAGGTGTTATAAATATTGATATGAATTTTATTGTGAAAGTTTATCTTTTTGTGTCGGGATTACTATTCATGAGTTACTATTCACGGGGTACTATTCACGATAAAATTAGTTTCTTTTTCTAATCAAATTATCGTTGATTTATTAATCTTACTCTTGAAATTAAATCCATGTTTGAATCATATTATTTTTATTATCATATATAACATTTTTATAATCATGGTGAAGAAATTTCTCTTTGACTTGAGTGTAAAGATAGGTAGATTATTAGTATATGATCGTGACTATGGGTTCTCTTTGGCCAGTAGTGCAAAGTTGAATCGTTGATTGGTATGATCACGACCATTAAATTTATAATTGAATATTTTTAGCTTAAGTACAAAGGTGAATTGATCAACATGGTTATAATTATGGTTTATATAAATTATGAAATGATTATGTATTTCTTTGAGATATGAATATCTTTGGCCTGTAGTGCAAAGATGACCTGTTTTTGAATATCTTTGGCCCGTAATGCAAAGATGATCTGTTGTTGAATATCTTTGGCCTGTAATGCAAAGATGACCTATTTTTGAATATCTTTGGCCAGTAGTGCAAAGATGACTTATTGATGAATATCTTTGGCCCGTAGTGCAAAGTTGAATTTATTAGTCTGATTATAAACAGGAACTGTGATTTGATATAACAATGATCTTTGATGTTTCAGGTAAAGACAGATGATGAAAATTATCTTCGTCTTGGATGATAAAAGGAATTTAGAATCACAATTATGATTATGAGTTATTCGTATGATTGTGGAAATGAACTATTTATTAATGTTACAGGGATAAAACATTATTGGTGGACTTTTAATGTTGAGAAGATAATAGACTTTATAGTCTATTTGACTCTTCTAATGGATTGCTCGTTCCGTTACAACTATGGTTGAAAAGTTTTATCATCTACCATATGTTCTAAATCTCTGATTTATTACTGATGAAGGCTATTGATAATTTAATTATCTTTAGTCATGATATCCTTTACTGGGTATTTGTGTTCTTTGGTGTTCTCATGTTAATGTGAGATTTGTTTGAAAAAATAAGTGAAAAAGGTCCGACATGTATAATGTCGACGATTTGACTTTAAGAGTCGCCAGTTGGTGTATTTAACTGGTTGCACCAACGCAATCGAAAAAGTTTGCACATTGACCTAGTGATTTGACACTGCTAAACGGGTCTGTGAAACCGAGATTCATTGAGGGTTCGGGGGCTTGATTATGCGGAGGGAAGGTATTAGGCACCCCCCTGACATCCGTGTTGCCACGGTGACTGCCACTCTTCAAAGAAACTATTATATGAATGTGTGTTTGTGTGTGGATCAATGTGCAATTATTTGGAAGTAGTGCTATGCCTCGTTCGCACCTATATACATAGGGTTTGAATTTATAGAAAAATTCAGTTTTAAACAAGATATAGCAGTGATGTTTTATAAAAAGAGGTTTTTTAAACCCTGTGCTCAATAGTAATTGAGGCCTTTGATACTTCCATTTTATTATTAAATATTTGATTTGTTTGTTTTTATTTTCGAGATGCGAAGCATCTGCGCGAAAATAATATACATCAGTGCTGAATTCCTCACAGGCATAGCAGCTATCCAAGGAAACTCGAACACTGTAAAATAATGTACAAGCTGCTTACAGCTGAAAATGTCCATCACAGAAACCGAATCTAGATTAATCATTCTGAATCTGTAAGATCACATGATTCCTAGGCTCACAAAATACTGCAATTGATAGGGAAAGCAGTAAGCAGTTATATATATATATACTGACATGATAGCCACCACGAATTATTCTCCATAGGGGGTCAGAAAAGTAAATAAAGCTGTAAATGCGATCACCGCCACGAAGTGAACTCTAGGCGGGACGGAATGTAAATAAAGCTTTAAAAACGATCACCGCCACGAAGTGAACTCCAGACGGGACGAAATGTAAAGAAAGCTGTAAAAGGCCACAAAGTGAACTCCAGGTCTGACAGAAATATAAATATATATATATATATATATATATATATATATATATATATATATATATATATATATACAAATATATATATATAAAAGCGATAAACGCACCGGATGTGAATCCAGGCTCATCGGATATGTCCGACAGCAATTATATATATATATATATATATATATATATATATATATATATATATATATATATATATATATATATAAGCGAGTAAATGCACCGGATGTAAAATCCAGACTCATTAGATATGTCTGATAATAGTTATATATATATATATATATATATATATATACATATATATATATAAGCAATTAAACGCTCCGGATGTAAAATTCAGGCTCATCAGACAGAGTCTGACAATAGTTTATATATATAAGTATATATATATATACAAAAGCAAATAAATGCTCCAGACCGAAGTCTAGGCTCAATCGAGGCATAACTCGATAATGTTAGTCTGTATATAAGAAATATATATATATATTCGTATATATATACAGACATAAATAAAAACCACGAACATAAGTCCGGGCAAACACACTCACACGACTCTCAATGTGTGCAACATTGTGTAATAATAGAAGAAAGAAGCTTTTTAGAATACAAGGAGGCTTACAGTGGACTGCCAAAGTAGACTTCTTTGACTTCAAATGTATGAACACTCAGCTTTTTCCAGATAAAAAGTATCTATATATAAGCCCACTAGTGTTTAAAGAAAAGGAAACTCTCAAAAGATGTGTATGCAGAGCTAAATGGACAGGGCTTCCTCGCCTTTTTCCCTCCCTCTTCTCCTGAAATGGCTGACCCCAAGCCTTATATTTATAGACTGATGGCCCCAGGTCTACCTGTGGCAGCCGCAGGTATACTTGCGGCTGGTCGTGGAGGGCCCAGACCTGGCGGGTCTCGTCGTCTCATAGTACGTGCACTCGCGTACTATAATGTCCAATCGAACTTACAGAACTTCAATCCTAGCATCCAAACGAAGCGTATCTGTACTTCTTCGGACCGCTGGTGTCGAGAGTTACGTAATGACATGGATTTGAGGTTGTACGAAGTTATGAAGAGGGGTCCATGCCCATGGTCTTCAAGCTTCAAATTCTATCCAAAGTACTACCATACGTAATAGTCACTCGGGATTGTCATTCCTCGGTTATTCGGGACATTGTTGTATGTATGTACGTCTAAACTGTTGAGACGACGTGCCATTTGTTGGACGAACAAGATGATGTTTGACTCTTTGTCGGGGTTATCGCCGGGTTGAGTTGAAAGTAGACGTTGCTCAGGGTTACAGCTGAGATTGGACTACTTGTTGGTATGCTGCGATATCATTTTGTTGACGTTTGTGAGATGACGTTGGTGACTCCTCACCGGGGTTATCGCCGGTTTAAGCGGAAAGCAGACGTTGCTCAGGGTTACAGCTGAGATTGGACTGCTTGTTTGTGTGCTTCACTGTCATCTGTGATTGAAGCTGATTGCATGTGGTTGAACCAAGCAATTTCGGAGTTATCGCCGGAATTGCGACGACATCCCTTGGTTATCACCAAGGATGGGATTGCTATTCCCAGTGTTGTCTCTAGGACTGGAACTGAACGTCGCGGTGTTATCGCTGAGACAGGACTGTCCTCTCCGGTGTTGTTGCCGGTCTTTTGATCTGTATATCTCGGGGTTATCTCCGAGATTGGAAATGACGTTCCCAGTGTGTGTTTCGGGTTTGGAACCAATGCTCCCGGTTTATGTTCCGGGTTAGAGAGAAACTTCCGGTAGTATCCTGAACTGTTGTAAGTTGTCTTTCAGGGTTATCTCCAAAAGACAAATCTACCCTCCTGCCATGTTAGTAATAGGAATGCAGAAAATTTCGAGTGTCTACAGATGCCCCTCTTTATCATATTCATGCAGTGCGATGCATGGATAGGATAAAGAATCCTAGACACTTGAAATACAAGCAAGATTATCATGATGCAATGTACAGCAACATGATGCAAATGTATGCAGAATGCATGAATGATTGTCAGGAATTCCTGTTGGGATGATAATTAATGATGGATTGGACATGCGATCCAAGTCTTCAAGGATGCTGACGTTTGGACTAACACCAAAGTCTTGAATCCTATACACCGGCCTATACTCCATAGAGGTACCTCTTATGTGCAAGAGATCTGTGGGGATAAAAATGTGTCCGTTTTGAGGATGTGTATGACATGTTCCCTCATACTGTCGGAGTTACTACCAACAGTTGGTTGTTATCAGGGTTGCCTGATCTTCACTGATGTGTGTATCACCGGTTGTATTGTGTTGTCGACCTTGCTGAGGAAGGTTGCTTCAATAGATTTACTTGTCATTGGTTGACATGATGTCAAGGTTGTTTGACCTTCATTGATGTGTGTTTCAATGGTTGCATTGCGTGGTGACCCCCGCCGGGGATGTGTAGATGCTTCATAGTTTTGCGTTGTAACCTCCGTCAGGGATGTTCATATAGTTTATGATTTCGCGTTGTAACCCCGTTGGGGATGTTCAGATGTAACCATGCAAATGACGGCATCGGACCGTTGTGGGGTATTGCCGAGCACGGTTGGTAAAAGCTGAGCTTTTTGGTATCGTATACCCTTTATCCGGGTGAATACCATTGAGGCGACGGGAGTTTAACTCTGACCGAGAGAAAACCAGATTTTCAGGCTGTTCCGCTCAATCGCGTAGCGTTTTTACTCTTGATTTGGCCTTTTCAGCTTGCGAAACCTCCTTTGTAACTCTAACTGAACTGAACCAGAGCTGTGGGACCCATGTAGGGGGGCTGCAGGTGGACCTGCAGGTGCCGCAGGTTGACCTGCGGCCAGTCGTGCCTATGTATAGGTGGCTGATTACTTTCATAAGTCATTTTCAAGCTACGTCGCGAAGGAAATCTGTGAGCTTTTCTGCAGATCTGTTGAGTTCGGGCAAATTTCTGCATATTTTGACATCGTACAAGCGTTCTTCACTGTCCTGGTAACACATGCATGTATTTTTTTCCAATTTTTGTTCATGGGAAAACGACTTATCGCATGAAATGCATTTAGACACATAATAGTGAATATGCATATTGATATGACTTGATAAAAATATTCAACATAGCAAATGTTAGTATTAAACTATGCTAAACATATTGATGTGAGAAAATTGAACTTTTGAAACAGTCAAATTTATACCTTTTACTGTCATTTCTTATCCTATCTGAGGACAAATGAGTAAAGGTAGAGAAGTAAATAATCCTGGTAATTAGAGTACGCTTACGGATTTTCACTGTGATGTGATGAATGCATACAGGATGTGTGACGCCCCCAAAATCAGGTATACATCACCCATCTTGAGTCACCAAATACATGGTACAGAATACAAATACAAACTAATTATACAACAGTGGTGTAAGATACGACAAAATATATACAATGAGTTTTAACTCGAATATTGTCATCTAGACAGTATTCAAACACAAATAAGTCCTCAATACATTTATTGTTACACTATCTAACAGAATAGTGAGGACTACTAATGCTATCATCTGGACCGTCACTCTGTTCCCCGAGTAGTCTCATCTACGTTCTCATTTCCTAAAGAGAATAATAAAAGAAAGGGTGAGCTCAACTAGCCCAGTAAGAAATATTATGACTAAGATAATGCAGAATAAATTATCCTTAGCCTTCAACAGTATAACAACTGATAGAATATAATAGACAACAAGTTTCAGATCAAAAACTGCAACGGACATAAGCAATCCATTAAAAGAGTCAAGTGGAGAATAAAATCTACTATCTTTTATGATTTAAAAAGTTTTTCATCACTTTTATCGCTGAGACTCAGCTCAATAAATAATCCACATCATTAAATCATCCCTGCACTACAGGCCAAGGATATAAATCTTTAGTATCACGACCACAAATTATCCATGCACTACGGGCCAAAGATAATCGTGTTTTCATCAACGATTTTGATCATGCCATAAAATAATTCATCTTTGCTCCCTTGGCCGAAGAGAATCCATAGCCATAATCATACCAAAAACTGTCCATCAATGCACTACGGGCCAATGATGACTTTTTCCATATCATTTGTAACATTACGGTCATGATTATACTGAATAATCCCTGGTCATAATCATACCAAGTCCATCTATGCACTACAGGCCAGAGATGACTTTCAACAGAATATAAACATGAGGATGATGACAATGATATAAGAATTCAATAAAACAACTTCAAGAATTAATTTGTCCAGGAACCAATAACGTCCCAATTGTCAACAAGATATTGTTTTGTTGTGTAAAATTCAAGAATGCTCAGAAGAATATTTTCATGAAAATATATTGGATGAAACGCAAATATCAAGGATATTCCACTAATTTCATGGAGTATAGAAGTCAAAACTTTAACCAACTGAGTATAATAACGAATGGAATAACAAAAGAAATCACCATGCATGCGGTACTTCGCATAGACAGGTTATTCCGACAGAATAATAATAACGGAACCAGGTCAGGTGAAATTCACACCGACAGAATGTTCCAACAGAATAATAAATATTTAAAACAGAACCAGGTCCGGCGTATAGCACAGACATGATATTCCAACAGAATAACTGAATAATTAAAACGGAACCAGGTCTGGCGTATAGCACAGACAGGATATTCCAACAGAATAATAAACACAGAATAATAGAAGAATGTCACCAAGTATAGGGTAGACCGCGTATACAGGTTATTCCAACAGAATAATAAGAAATGGAATAACATGAGTTCTCTTCATGAATACAAAAGAATAATATCCCTTACGGGTACAACAAATAATATCCCTTACCGTAAAGAAACTAGATATAAGAGTAATGAAGTAGCAGAATACTTTTCTATAGTTTCTCTATAATTTCTCTCTCTGGAGTTTCAGTGAATTTGTAAAAAATAATGAAGGAATGAGCTTCTATTTATAGGAGAATGGAAGGGCACTGTTCAAGTACGTAATAATTTTGCAAAATTATTTCTTCAATCAACTATTAACTAAGTCAAACAACTAACCAATAAGATTTTAACAATAATTAAAATATAATACATATATATAAACACATGTTTTCAACTTATATATATCAATATTATATATACACAACTTAATTTTTCTCCTCCATAACCAACATCAATCCCCCACCCACCCAATAATCAAATTCACTACACTCTTACACATCACTATCACACTACTACTTTTCCACCATTTCCCACTCACACACACATCACACACCTATCACTTTCACATATCATTTTCTTCCACTATATACTCAAAACACACATATACTTCCATACGTATACTCTTCCATTTCCAAAATCATTTCCCAACACATATGGGCCACATATACCTTTAAATAATTTTCTACCGATTATTTTGAAAATGAGTAAATAGGAATTCATAAAATAAGCAAAACTTCATAAAAAAAAACACCTTAATAATTTTAACAATATTTATCATTTTTATTATAATTTACAATATTAATCGACCAGGTCGTTCCCAGGAAAGAGGGGGCTTTCCAATAAGGATTTCTCCCTATTGGTGCGCAATTAGGTGACCAAACCTCTCCTTGGTAGAACTTCTAGACATCGTTAATATTGCAATTTATAATATTAATAACTCTGTCATTTCAATAATTAATTTAATAATATATAAAATATCGACAATAATTGAATCAAATAACGTGAGATACTATGCAACAATTACTATAGCAATAATTGAACAAAACTGAGTGACTTCTCACGTAGGCATTAATAATCAATACCGTGTGCTACTATGCAACCACGTGTATTACTGTACTTTTACTACCGAGTAGTTCAACAGTATTAACGGTAAAACTTTCGCCGTTATTTTCAATAAAATATTTTTGTCATTTTCTCAATCCGACAATAATTCCATTGTGGGGTCCACCAATGATTGTACCGTCGTACGGATATTTCTCGATAAAAAGAATATTCCCCGACCAATCGAATATAATATGACAACTTGCATACTTTGAAAAATTTATAAATATTATCCACAACTATAATATTATATCAAATCCACACCATAATATTCAAAAAAATATTTCAAGAAATTTAAATCTTTATTCATAAAATCTGGGGTCTCACAGGATGTATATGACTGTGTACAGGCGTGCTACTGAATGGCCACCTAGTTATGCCTATGTGCATGTGGATAGTCCCCTTTACAAAGGAAACTATGGCAAAATTTTCCAAAATGTAGGCATTGAGCAGCTATGCATTTTTTTTAACTCTACAACATATGTATGTTAAAACAGTGCATATATGCATGTGATCATGAAATGTATTTTGAAAAATACTCCAGGTATAGAGTTACCACACCCTTTCTAAGGTGATTTGGAGATTTGCTGTCCAGATATTATGGATCCAGATCAGCCGAGTAGTTCCCGCAGGACCACTTTTGGTGTACGGAGGAGGGCTGTTGAAGAGCCTCAGTGCCATTCTATGAGACAGCCTCCTCGTTTGGCGGAGGCGGTGGTGCGTCCTATTCGGGTTGAGGTGCCGAATATAGAGGACGGGGAGGAGGATGTACCATTCGAGGTTCCAACTCCTGCTGCATGTGTTCCTCGCAGGGAATTGCCAGGTATTCAAGTGGAAAACCCAGATCTTCTGGGTGACTTGAGTAGGCATCTTTCTGTATACCTTCACGCAAACGAGGTATGAAATTAGATCTTTAATATTCCTTATTTCCTATTGATGAGGAGTCAAGGAGTCTGATGTTGATCTGCATTTGATGTAGGTTCCCGGCTTCACACAGCCTCGAGGGAACTGGTTTAGCATCCACTCTATGTATCATGCCTTGCATGATGACTATAGAGCAATCGTCTATGGCTGGGGATTTGAGAGGTTTTTCTCCATCCTACCCCGTCGCTGTCCCTAGGGTTACCTCAGGGCACTATCTGAGCAGTGGTTCCACCAGACTCAGTCACTTCATTTGTTGGACTGTGAGGTGATGATGACGGATTGGCTAGCCTGTGTCAGAGATCTGACTCATACGACATAGATCGAGAGATTGACTCGGCAGTTGGACCGATCATATCTTTTCATTCGGTATTTGGGCAGAGATCCTTCAGAGGTAGATACTTTTGATCCTTCCAGCAGTGGAGTTGGTCCCTCAGATGACCCATTTGGTTTTGCCGGCGCAGATACTCCCTTGTATAGGCCTGACATCCCAATAGATAGAGATCTAGTGACTCAAGAGGAGTTACATCAGGTGGATAGCATTGATGATGTTGACATTGACACTATTAACTTCTTCTGATGTTTTTCTCGTTATCTCTTTTGATAGGCCTCTGTTAGATACTAGGTAGCTTCGCCCCATTTCCCTGTATTTTAGCTGTATAGAGATGTATTAGATGATGATATACTTAGGAATGTATGTATAGTTTTTCATTCCCTATATCATATTACCATCTATTGTATCATGCATGTTATTGTTATGCATATGTATGTATATCCAGAGATATTCATCATTGACCTCTGGATGGTCTTATGACACGGCTTGCACAGATGTCTTCTTCGACAGTTAGCCATATTGATCATACCCAACCATCTGCGGTGGTAGTTGGTATTCGATCATGGTATGATAGTATATCACCATCAGACATGGTGATCGTAGATGATTTGTTGCAGCATACTATGACCCTACTGATGTTTCAGGTTCCTATAGGATTTGTAGAGGGCATGCTAAAGCATTGGATATCAGATAGACGGGTATTCTATTTTGGGACCTGCGAGTTGACTCCTACTTTGGAGGAATACGCACCTTTGACGATGCTGCCTCTGGACAGACCTTGCGTGCACATGGTGATGGGAGACATGAGTAAACAGTTCATGACTCTCACAGGTTTGAGGCGCAGAGTGGTGCAGGATGAGATTACATCCGGTCATACGATATCCCAACGTTTCCTGATCGACAAGTTTGGCTCTGAGGACAGCTATGCACGACATTTCAGGGATTTCACCACACTAGAGGATCATTGGCGTTCAGCTCGTGTAGATGTATTGCTTCTATGCGTATTGTCATACGTTTACATGCCGCAGTACATGGATGAGCTAGATATTAGCGTCATCGTGGCAGTGAGAGCTCTCAGGGAGGGTCATACCATTATTCTGATGATCATTGCAGAGACCTTGAGGTCGGCCACATACTGCTGCACTTATCTGACATGAGTATTTACAGGCAGTTCGGTCATGTTGTACGTGTGGTTCATGTCATACTTGCGACCGATTGGCACCTTTAGACGTCATGAATTTTGTTTCACCCATGAGATAGCCATGTCGTACTCCTTTAAGCCTACGGAGTGTACAAATGCTGCATCTTGGTCCGCTTTCCTGGCAGAGATTGGAGATCCGTTTGACATATTGCCGTGTTCAGGGCTCGTCTCATCCTACAGATTCATTACTCATGCTCCGGGCATGGATTATCTCCCTCTGGCTGGTTTGAGGGGCATGATTACCTACCACCCACTGGCCGTGATGTGTCAGTTTGACCAATTTTAGGACTTCCATCCATATTAGGGGGCAGTGAGTCAGCGCTTCGTGTCACACCGGTTGTCAGCGGAGGACAGATCCATGTTGTATGCCTGTTGGGATCAGCGAGAGTTGGCTGAGTTTTCTGTCAGTCATCCAGGTAGTTCTGCAGAGTATTCCGTATGGATAGAGACAGAGATTGCATTGGCTGCGGCAGTATCCACAGTGCAGAAGACTGATTACGACGATGAGGAGCCTATAGAGGAGGTTGTCATTCCCACCGTTGAGTTGACTGCTGGGTTGCCAGCATTTGTGATAGATTCTCCCACCCCGAGTGCTACTGTTACTCAGTATTCAGCACACCATTTGGAGCAGAGCTTACATCTGATGACCTATGAGAGAGATCGGGCTAGGGCCACGATGTTGACAGCTCTTGATGGGAGAGACGCCACTTTATTAGAGAGGGATGAGGCTATATCGGCCAGGGAAGCCATGATTGTGGAGCGGTATTCCGCCTTATCAGCTAGGGATGTGGCCATTGCGGATAGTACTTCAGTGCGATCCGAGATGGCTGTCACTTTTGCCGACATGAGTGCCTACATTGATGGACATTATGCCACCATGCAGTTGGCCTCAGATCTGCCACCTCGTGTAGATACCCTTGGGCAGGAGCTTGCAGCATTACCTCCGTCTTCAGAGATGGATGCTATGTTGGGTCTGATAGTCCCCATACACACAAATCCGTAGATAGCTTTATACTTTCCTGCATAGACTAGCTTAGCCATTTTTGTCATGTACAACACAGATGTATATATCAAACAGTATTATATATGGCAGAGAAATATATGTTGATTCACTTCCCTTTTAGTTATGCCTTAACACTTGCTTGATATTTGCCTGTTTCTCCAGGGCCTTTGATCTTGATGCACTCTGAACTTATCCTTGATAGATGGTCATTGAGATGTCACAATATCTCTCAGAACGAATCATTGATTTCTGAAAATCCCTACCATCTTTGGTGTCTTGGGACTGGTATCTGTATGGAAAAGTGGAGAGGATGATAGTTTCTTCCTCTCTGAGATTGACCGCTCCACAGATGGTCGTCAGTACTTCTATTCATGAGAAGCCTAGTTAATTCCATCTCTTATGGTTTGGTGTTGCTCTTTGAGGCATGATCGCAGCTTAGATGGTCACCGTATCTTTTATTTATGAGAAGAGGCTGGATAATTCAATCCCTTTGATCTGAAACTGATGAAGTGGGGCAATTTAAAGTTTGATGTGATGCCCCCAAAATTAGGTATTCATCACCCAATTTTGGGTCGCCAAATACGTGGAACAAATACAAATAAAAACTTAGTAATACAACTGTCGTATAACTGTCGTATAGAATACGACACAACATAACTGAGATTTTAAACAGGGATATTGCCTTCTAGACAATATCCATTTTTAAATAGAGTCCTCGTTACATTTATTGTAACACTATTTAACAGAATAGTGAGGACTACTAGCGAACACTATCATCCGGACCATCACTCCGTTCCCCGACTCATCCCAGCTACGTTCTCTTATTACCTGAAAGGAATTGTGAAACAAAAGGGTGAGCACAACTAGCCTAGTAAAGAATATCATGACTAAAGATAACTACATTATCAATAGCTTTCATCAATAATAAATCAGAGATTTATAACATATGGTAGATGATAAAACTTTTCAACCATAATTGCAGCGGAATCAACAATCCATTAGAAGAGTCAAGTAGAATATAACGTCTACTGTCTCCTCCAAATTAAACGTCCATCGTTAATATTTCGTTCCTGTAATACTCATCAAATATTCTTCATTGTACCAAAGACAAAGAGAACTTTCATCACATGTCTTCACTTAAATCACTAAAGATTATAATTAAGTTCATAATTCATATTTATAATCATGTAAATCAACAGTTTCTCCTTGCCACGAAGGATTAATAGAATGTTTACTCAATATCCTTACCCCAAGCCTAAAGATATTCAAATGTAATAACAATGATCATACCAATCAGTTGTCTACCTTTGCACTACGTGCCAAAGATATTCAACTATAAAACCAATCGCTGAGGCTCAACTAAATAAATAGTTTTCGTCATCGAATCATCCCTGCACTACGGCCAAGGATATTCGTTAGTATCACCAGTGGTCATGATCATGTCATACACCTGTCCATCTTTGCACTACGGGTCAAGGCTATCAATTAACAATTCATCTCTACACGTAAGCCAAAGATATTCAACCGCATATCATCTTTTCACTATAGGTCAAAAACATACAACTGTAAAACCAATAACCAACAGTATAATAAAGAATATATGAAACTGCAAATGGATTTCCACCGCCATGCGATAATCCACTTTGGACAGATTATTTTCACAATTTAATAAGGAATGAATATAAAGGATCATTCACCATGCATGTGGTGACCCACATAGACAGGTTATTCCAACAGAATAATAAAGAATGGAATAACAGAAGGATTCACCATGCATGCGATAGAGACCGCACAGACAGATTATTCCCAACAGAATAATAAAGATGGAACCAGGTCCGGCATAAAGCACAGACATGATAGTCCAATTGAATAATAAATAACGGAATAATAAAAGAATTTCACCATGTATGTGGTACTTCGCATAAACAGGTTATTCTTTCTACCATAAAATTAATATCCTCTTACCACAGTAATGACCTCCCTTACCTTAACAAGTGACTTGATTCTGTTTTCTGTGAAGTTGATCAATTAAAACAATGTTTTCGTTCCTTATCGAACGGAGAGTGCATCCACAACAATTTCAGCATCCGAAACCCAATAAATTCTGAAATGCCTTCCATGAATATACAGACCACGTTGGGCCACACAACCTCTATCTTATTCTTTACCAACACAGAAAAATAATAATAATAAAATCAATAATAATAATATCAAAACAACACAACACATCTTGCAGTTCCAAAATATGTGAATTTGATGCAAGATTTATTAATAAAGAAACCTTTACCTGACATCATTGTGATCCACTTCAAGATCACGCGTTCCCAAACTTTATTGTCTTGTAAGCATATTATTCACTAGTACATAAGATTAGAATCCAATCTTCTCTCTAAACATACTAAGAAATTCAAAAAGGCAGAAGCAATAATATCAAAGACCTCAACTTACTCTCAAAACAACTACTGAGCTTGTCCATGCCTGTGCATGGACCTGATCAAGTCCCTGAAACAAAAGCATGGGAATACGAACTAGGCCATATCATGAACAAAATCGATGAAAGTATGGAACAAAGAAATCAACAGTTACTTCTTAATAAAGATGTTTTATGGTTAGTATGCTAAATATGTGAACACAGAAAATAGGTATTAGTTATTTACTTCCTAACCACCCCTTCTTGTTAACTTTTCTTGCTGTTTCGGGCGTCATTTTTTCAGCTGAGCCGGCGTTAATCTCTTTACTCCAACTGAACATCTTAGAAATGGTTGGTTAAGATGAGTTATGAGAAGCTTTTTGAGCTGCAGCATTTAGTACGACGCCAATAAAGAAAAATATTTCGGCAATCAGCATCATAGATTTCCGGTCGAGTTTCCTTGTTGTATGAGAAGAAATGAAAGTGGTCGTTCCCCATCATTGAAGCTTAGGAACAGACTTGGCGATGGCTACGCCAACTGCTCGACTTTGGTAACAGACCAAACCGTTGTCGCCATCACACTATGAAATAATTTTCTCCGGCAGCATATTCTGGTGAGGCCGGAAGGCAAGAGAGGTGAGAGAGTGTGGAGCTGATATATCATTTCTTTTTGGACTAACAAAATTTTTGGCTGCCCCTTGGGTGACTCAGCTTCCTTTGCCGTCAGCCTTGTGGAGAAGTCATGGATAATAATATAAAATATGAAAAGAATGAATGCATGCTGTACTCTCCTCCTTCTTCTTTTTATTTCATTCTCCCCACATGCGTTTGTCTCACTTCAATTATTCTCCCATAATTTATTCTTCATAATTCAGCCGCCCACATGCGTTTATCTTTTATTAATCCACCCGTGATTAAAATTATCAACCGTGTACTACTTTAATCACAGTTGATTGAAAGAGGTCTCCACGACTTGTACGCAATTTACGCAAATTATAACCCATGTGATTTGATACTTTAGTATAACATTTTTATGAACATACCTTAGAGCAAAAATAACTAAATAAATAAATAAATAAATAAAATCAAATATCACTTTTAAATTTAAACCTTTATCAATTTAATTATTCACAAAGATAGAACAATTGAATAATTTTATTTCATAAAAATTCGGGGTCTCACATTTGATCCCAGTACTGTGTGGCAAGTATGCTTGTTCTGGTAGGGGTCAGATTGCACTATGAATGGTTGCCTACGTACTTCTATTGAAAAGGAGATCAAGTCTGCGTAGTTCGAACCTAGTGTAGGAGGTTCAACGCTGAATACGGAAGGCAGAAGGGTGTGGATATATTTTTGTTGTTTTTTTAATTTTTTTTTGTGAAGAAATGGTAGAAATGTTTTTGTTGTTTTTTCTGTATTGCGACCGGGCCATATAGAATATGGTTGCCTACGTACCCCCGGGTATCAGGGAGATCAGGTCGACGTAGATCGCCCCTCAGGACGAATGACTGAAAAGTGGGGGTCCCATGTGCAGGGTAATCTGCGGGGAAGATCTTGATCCCATGTACAGGTTAAGCTGTGGGGAATAGATATGAATCCCATATGCAAGATATACTGCGGGGAAGAGAAAGTTTAATCCCATGAGGGGGATAAACTGCAAGTGTGGAGAAAGTTTGATCCCGTCTTCAGGATAAACTGTAGATGTGTGAAAAGTTTAATCTCGTCTTCAGGATAAACTGCATATATAAGAAAGTTTGATTCCGTCTTCAGGATAAACTGCAGGTGTGTGAAAAGTTTATTCTCGTTTTCAGGAGAAACTGCAGAGAACCAGGTTGCTAGTTTGAATTGTATGTTTCCTTGAGGGGTAGAAGAGTATATTAAAGGGTTTAACCAAAATGACTGGTGATTTGATGATCAAGACCAGGATGTTTATTTGATGGCAACTTCAGACATAGTACCGTTTCACGGTGTCCGAATCAATAAGCTGTGGAAATTCATCACCGTCCATTTCTTGCAATCTGAGAGCACCTCTTGTCAATACTTCCTTGACAACAAATGGGCCTTCCCAGTTAGGAGCAAATTTTCCCTTAGACTGATCTTGGTTGTCAATGATCTTCTTCAAAACCAAATCATGTTGTTTGAATTGCCGTAGTCGGACTTTTTTGTTGTAGGAACGTGCGATCCTTTGCTGATATAACTGACCATGTAAGATATCCGTGGTTCGCCTTTCATCTATCAAAGACAATTGGTGATACATGTCTTGTACCCATTGGCCTTCATCTAACTGAGCATCCATCAATGTTCTGAGGGATTCCATTTCCACTTCTATGAGGAGTACTGCTTCCATCCCATAGACTAGTGAGTAGGGAGTTGCCCCAACGGAAGCACGCATTGAAGTTCAGTAGGCTAATAAAGTTAGGGGCAAGAGGTCAGGCCATCCTTTGTGATTAGCGGACATTTTCTATATGATCTTCTTGATGTTTTTATTAGCAGCTTCAACAGCACCATTCATCTTCGGTCGGTAAATGACAGAGTTGAGATGTTTGATATGGAAGAATTTTTTGCATAATTCCTCCATCATTTTGTTGTTGAGGTTCTTAGCATTGTCTGACACAATGACCTCTGGTTGCCCATATCGGCAAACAACATTATTTCTGATGAAAGCAATGACGACTTCTTTAGTAACCTTGGGGAAGGAAGCTGCTTCGACCCATTTGGTGAAGTAGTCGATCATGGTGAATATGAACCGATGTCCATTACTGGCTTTGGGCTCGATGGGCCCGATCACGTCCATTCCCCACATTGAGAAGGGCCATGGAGAACTCATATTGTGGAGTTCTCTTGGAGGGGCGTGGATAACATTCCCATGGATTTGGCATTGATAGCACCTCTTGACGTGATCATCACAGTCAGCCTTGAGTGTAATCCAATAATGTCCCGTTCTGAGAATTTTCTTAACAAGTAGGGATCCACTCATGTGAGGGTCGCATACTCCACCATGGATTTCATCCATGAGCCTCTGAGCTTGATCTTTGTCCAGACATCTGAGGAGACCTAATCCTACATCTCTTTTGTAGAGTGTATCTCTGCTCAGGTAGAATTTCATAGCAAGTCGATGAATCCGCCTTTTCTCAGTTAGGCTCGCCTTGGCGGGTGTAGATCCATCTCAAAAATACTCCTTGATGTGTTGATACCAAGTGTTATGGATGAGAGGTAGCTCATCCGATACTTCTCCAATGTAATTCCCATAAACTGGGGTCTTATGCATAGCAATCGTGATGTTTGGCATGTATTCCTTGTCAGGTATATAAACCAAGGAGGCCAACGTTGCTAATGCATCTGTAAAATCATTCCTGTTGCGAGGAATGTGTAGAAAGGAGATTTCTTCAAACTCCAAAGCCATCTGTAGAACTTGCCAATGGTAGGGCAGTAAATGCAATTATTTAGTCTGATAGATTCCTGTGGATTGCTTGATTACCGATTCGGAATCCCCAAAGACAGTTAATCGCCTGATACCCATTGAACGAGTAAATTTGAGTCCCATAATACAACCTTCATACTCCGCTGTGTTATTGGTGTTGACAAACTGCAATTTGACGGCGATGGGATACTGCTCCCCCGTGCAAGATATTAAAACTGCTCCAGCTCCAGAGCCTTCTGAATTGATAGCTCCATCAGAATACATTTTCCAAAGTCGGGATGTATCGTACTGATGTGTTAGCTGAATTGTCATTACCCCTTTATCAGGAAAATATGTTTCTAAAGGTTAGTAATCCCCTGTAGGTGCGGCAGCCAGTTGATCCGCAATTTCTTGACCTTTGACAGACTTTTGTGTCACGTAGACAATGTCAAATTGCTGGAGGATCAACTACCATCTGGACAGCCGATAATTCAGTATGAGTTTACTGAACACATACTTAAGAGGATTCACACGGGATATGGGATGGGTTGTGTGACCATGAAGATAATGTTGTAATCTCATGGAGGCCCATGCCAAAGCACAACAAGTTTTCTCGATTAGAGTGTACTTGTGTTCACTGATACTGAATCTTTTGTTGAGGTAATAGATAGCTCACTCTTGGCCTCTATTATCTTTTTGCCCCAGCATACAGCCCATGGCATTGTCATTTATGGACAGGTACATGAACAGGGGAACATTATCCTTGGGAGGTACCAAAACAGGAGCGTTAACTAGTTATTCTTTAATGGTGAGGAAGGCTTTCTGGCACTCATCATTCCATTTCATGGAGGAGTTCTTCTTTAACAATTTGAAAATTGGCTCACAGGTTGCTGTGAGTTGAGAAATGAATCGGCTTGAAGTTAATCCTTCCCAAAAATCCCCGTATTTCCTTTTCTGTCTGAGGAATGGGCATTTCCTTGATGGCCTGGATTTTAGCAAGGTCCAGTTCAATTCCTTTGTGGCTGACTAGAAAACCTAGCAACTTGTCTGACTTAACACCAAAGGCGCACTTGGCGAGATTCAACTTCAAGTTGTACTTACGCAACCTGTTGAACAGCTTTCTGAGATGGTCTAAATGGTCATCCTCCTTCCGGGATTTGACAATGATGTCATCCACGTAGATCTCTATCTCCTTGTGTATTAGATCATGGAAAAGAGCCATCATAGCTCGTTGGTAAGTTGCCCCAGCATTAATGAGGCCAAACGATAACCGTCTATAGCAAAAGGTTCCCCAAGGCATGATGAAAGCAGTTTTCTCACGATCTTCCTCATCGACCATAATTTGATGGTACCCCGCGAAGCAATCAGCGAAGGAGTACATGCCATGCTGAGCAGTATTGTCAATGAGAATGTGGATAAATGGTACGGGAAAGCTATCTTTAAGACAAGCTTTGTTCAAATCCCGGTAATCCACGCAGACTCGCACCTTTCCCCCTGGTTTAGGTACGAGAACAATGTTGGATATCCACTCCGGATATGCAGACACCATGATGATGCCAGCTTGAAACTGTTTCACAATTTCTTCTTTAACTTTTAAACTCCACTCGGGTTTCAATCGCTTGAGCTTCTGCCTAACTGGCTTGAATCCTTCTTTGATAGGAAGGCGATGAAGAACAATGTCAGTGGACAATCCCACCATGTCTTCATGGGACCATGCAAACACATCCTAGAATTTGGTTAATAATGCAACCATGTCATTCCGTTGATTTGTGGTAAGGTCTGAACCAATTTGGATTAGCTTAGGGTTGTCTAAGGTTCCAAGATTGACAGGAGTGGTTTGATCGAGATTGGGTTTGGATTTGTCGGAGACCCATTCCTTAATCTCTTGAGGTGTCTCAATGTCCTCTTGGATGTCCATCAAGTCTGAGTCCAACTTTGCATCAAAGTTACAGCCCTGGTGGAGAGAAGGCACCTTATCAGCAAGAACAGATACATCTAAATTCAAAGTCCTGAAACAAAATATGCTTTCACTTAATATATGCAACTGTTCAATCATACAAAAGTGTTAGCATGTACGTGATAAAATAACTGCTAGTGCTGTAAAGGAAAGCAAGCAATTAAAAGTTATCTACAGGGCAGAGGGATTTTCTGCCCATTTTACCCTCGTCAACCAATGCATGGAATATGGCTCCAATTATCGAGGGCAAAGTCCTGAAGGACTGCAGTGATAGAAGGATTGTTAGTGCCCTTCTCCTCCTGAATGATAACCATAACATCTGGGCAATCATCATCTGGAGTGTATCTGCTTGTATGTTCATCATGAACAATAACGCGAATTCCTGCCATCATCAAGGCAAGGTCATGTTTACGTTTCCACTCCTTCTCTTCTGCCTCGGGATCAGGAGTCAGCACCTCTTTAGCTTTGATGGGTACTGGTTTTGGAAATAGCATAGCCATAGTCTGGGCTGGAACCTTCACTGGAGATTGCATCAACTCATGTGGTAAAGGTATTGGAGATCGCCATACGACGGAAGGTTGAGGAATCTACTTATGCTTATAAGGATTCTTGTGCTTGGAATTAGAAGAATAGCCAAGTCCGGCTGTACCGATCTGACTGTATAGGGTGTGTAATACTCTGCTGATCTTTACCAAGCCCTTGTCCAGGTTGGTAGCCCAATAACATCATTTCTTGAGTGGCAGACATAACATCGTCAGAAATCTTGGATACGGGAAGTGGTGTTCCAATAGAATGGTATTGAGTATTACTCACTTTCAGGGTGTGAAAACTAGCAGACTCCACATCTGAATTGAAGCTGATAATTGGTAGAGCTCCTGGTTTAGAACCTTTCGGCTCAGCATTGACAGTGACTAGACTGTTGTTGATAATGTATTTGAGTTGTTGATGTAAAGTGGAGGGAACAGCTACAGCCATGTGTATCCATGTTCTCCCCAATAACAGGCTGTATCCTGACTTAATCTTGAGGACGTAGAAGGATACATTGAATGTGTGGGGACCAATCTCAATTGGCAACTCAATCTTTCCAACAGAATTTTGCTGAGATCCATTAAAAGCTCTGATGATCGTATGACTACTTTGGATTCAATTGGGATTGATGTTCATCTTCACCAAGGTGGCATAAGGACAGATATTTAGAGATGAACCTCCATCTATCAATACTCCTGCGAGCATATACCCAGAAGATAACACATCAATGTGTAGTGGTTTGCAGTGACCAGTCCCTTCGGGAGGTATGTCATCATCAGTGAAGAATATCACATTATTGTTGAAAATATGATCAACCAAATGTTGAAATTTTTCCACATCCACTGATTTTGGCAAGTAGGCTTCTTCCAAAACCTTTAGCAAGACCTTTCGATGATCTTCGGAAGAGAAAACCAAGTTTAGAATTGATATCTGGTGTGGAGCTTCACGCAAGCTTAAAACCACTTAGGCTTCATTATGGCCCATAGTATGGAGGAATTTTTCAATCTTCTCCGTAGACAATTTCCCCTTTGCTTTGCAGATAGGCTTGATAACCCGTTGAGGAAGGTATAATGGATTCTCTTTCGCCACTGCAGCAGCAATATGAGATATAGATCCTTCAGCTTCTCCATAATTCCATGGCACTTTATGTAAGCTGACAACAGGATGTTGCATTCTGCAAGGCAAAAGAATTGGCTCTGGTGCGGCCACTTCCAAAGGATTGTAAACTCCTTTGAGTTGAATTGGTTGTATAGGAAATGTTTTAACAGTCTCGTCACCCTCCTCGAATATTACTGCTACTGATCCCTTCCATTGAGTAGGAGATGCATTCCCACCCTTAATTTGCACAGTGTAATCATCTGTCACTTGCAGAACACCGCTATCAATAAGATTTTGAATAAGATGGCGGAGTGCCCAGCATTCTTCTGTGTTGTGACCGCGAGAATGTGAATGATATTGACACATTTCATCAGGATTGAACCGCCCTGAGCGGGGATTGATTGGAGGGAGAAGGAATGTGATCCTTCCTTCGTTGATCAGCATTTGAAGTATTTCCACCATAGATTGGCCCAGATAGGTGAATTCCCTTCTATTAGCAAAATCCCGACGGGCTTTATCACTTGCTCGCTTCGCAACCTTATCCTCCATAGCTTCACTTTCTGAAGGTGTTGAAGGAGCATTCATAACAAATGGAAGGAGATAGGCATGCTCCTGCCTGATTAATTGACGTGTGGCTTGATGTTGGTGGGTCACTAGCTCTGCCAATTGCTCGACTAATTTGTGAAGAGCCTTTATCTTTCGTTCCATGGTGAATTGGAACTTTGCACAATCCCATTTGTCAATATTGTCTTTGATGTGTTGGGATGATTCACCAGTGGAATTGGAACCATGTCCAGTGCTCTAACTGATCTTGTGGACTTCTTCCTCTTTGTGTTGAGGGAGTGGATTATCTTGTACGTGGGGTTGATCTGGTTTGGTAACCACGATCTCACCATTGTCGATCAAATCTTGGATCTTGTGCTTCAAGGCCCAACAATCTTGAGTATCATGTCCGGGTGCCCTAGCATGATATGTACATTTCAGATTAGCATTGAAACCCCTACCAGTAGGGTTGGCTGGCGGAAGAAGATGTGTAATTTTTTTCTGAGTGGTCAGAAGAGCCAGAATGTTTTCGAGCGAATCCCCTAAGGGTGTGAACGTTCGAAATCGCTTTACTTCTCCATTTTTGGGCGATGGAGGGTTTGAAGGTTGTGCTGGAAAAGAGGAATAGTTTTTTCTATGCATAGGCATGTTTGGATTGCCTTTCTGTCCTTGTAGTACCAAGGAAACATCCTCTTCTTTCTTCTTATGGACCCTCCGGGGGTTGTTTCCATAAGATCCGGACTGGATGTGCTCAGCAACGGCTTTAAGAGCGGCTAGGTCTTGAATTTTACCAGACTTCAATCCCATTTCAGCCATCTCGCCGTGTTTAATCATCTCAGAAAATGGCTTACCAATGCCGGCTAGGACTCTTTCATAGAAAGGAGCTTCCTGTACATCTATAAAGGTCATGACCATCTCTGATTCTGTCATAGAAGGAATAACTTGAGTAGCAAGGCGCCTCCACCTTTGAGCATACTCTCTGAATGACTCATTAGACTATTTCTTGACCTTGGTAATTTGGTACCGGTCAGGAGCCATTTGAGACTGAAAACTGTACTGAGTGAGGAAGGCATGAGCCAGCTCTTCCCAGCTATGGATCTTAGAGTTATCTAATCTGGTATACCATGAACGGGCTTCTCTAGTCAGACTTTTCTGAAACAGCTGTATTCTGAGTTTTTCATCCTCAGCATAATATCCGAGCTCTCCAATGAACACCTTTAAATGTGTGTAAGGATCCCCTAATCCGTCATATTTCTCAAAATCAAGAGTTTTGAATTTTTGTGGATAATACACGATAGGAAATATACAAAGGTCTGTATATGAAACACTGCCATGTGTTCCAAGTCCTTTAAGAGTATGAATGGTTTCCTCCATCTAAAAGACCTTCTTCCTGATATCACCGGTGTCTAGATCTGCTTTGAGATGGGTGTTTTCAGGGTCTTTGATGGTGGTATCCAGTTGACGCTCTGGATTTATTTTTTCCAGATCTTGAACTCCCCCTTGTGCGGAGGATTCTGTATGTGTGGACATTTTTGTACCCTGAGTAGACTGGTGTAACTCTCTTAATAGGACACCCAAATCTGTGATCTGTTTGCTTAATCCGTCGAATTCTACTCGGGAGACAGGATTAGACTGTTCAGAGGAAGACATGATTGGTTGTAGGCTGGATGCCTTTTTAGACTTGAAACGGGTAATCGGCCCAATTGTTTCCCTACAAAAAGACTTACGTAGTTTAGTCTTAGGAAGATGTAAATGTTATCATAACATATCCGTGTTAGGAATTTGTCCTGCAAAACCGGTTTAGTTAATTGATAACATGTTATGCACAGGTATTCTTCATATTTTCCATTACATATGGATGAACCTAGAATAATATTACAAGTAAATGCTTTTACAGGTAATTTGAAAATGGTAAGCATGAAGAAACTTTCCTCCGCGTTTGGTTTATCGGATATCCTAGGGTTTCTCTCGCGGCTTTTTGGCAATGAAGGTTCCCAGATCATCGCAATCTACTCAACGGGAAGTTAATCCGATTTTTCAACTGGAGCGAATCTGGGTAGTGCCTTTCTTGAGCCCCGGGGAACAATTCTTCCCTCGGGTCCAGTAATCAAACACCGACAGGATAGCCTCCTAACAGAGGGACCACACAACATACATTCACATACAACGTGTCTCACCGTTTATGCAAAATGATTACATGTACGAAGCACTAATATCACAGATTGATATTTAGCAGTGCAGTAAGTAAGATGCATTTATACACATGTATCAGAAATGTAAATGCAATAATCACACACAAGTATATAACAATTTTGAAAAGCTTGTAATAGCGGCTTAAGCCCTCTTACTGGAGTCCCCAGCAGAGTCGCCACCTGTCGACGTCGGGATTTTTAAATGTCCCTTTTCGTTACTTGTTCTTTGGTGTTCTCATGTTAATGTGAGATTTGTTTGAAAAAATAAGTGAAAAAGGTCCGACATGTATAATATCGACGATTTGACTTTAAGAGCCGCCAGTTGGTGTATTTAAGTGGTTGCACCAACGCAACTGAAAAGGTTTGCACATTGACCCAGTGATTTAACACTGCTAAACGGGTCTGTGAAATCGAGATTCATTAAGGGTTCGGGGGCTTGATTATGCGGAGGAAAGGTGTTAGGCACCCCCCGACATCCGTGTTGCCACGGTGACCGCCACTCTTCAAAGAAACTGTTATATGAATGTGTGTGTGTGTGTGTGGATCAATGTGCAATTATTTGGAAGTAGTGCTATGCCTCGTTCGCACCTATATACATAGGGTTTGAATTTATAGAAAATTCAGTTTTAAACAAGATATAGCAGTGATGTTTTATAAAAAGAAGTTTTTCAAACCCTGTGCTCAATAGTAATTGAGGCCTTTGATACTTCCATTTTATTATTAAATGTTCAGCTTGTTTGTTTTTATTTTCGAGATGCGAAGCATCTGCGCGAAAATAATATATAGTAGTGCTGAATTCCTCACGGGCATAGCAGCCATCCAAGGAAACTCGAACACTGTAATATAATGTAGAAGCTGCTTACAGCTGAAAATGTCCATCACGGGAACCGAATCTAGATTCATCATTCTGAATCTGTAAGATCACATGATTCCTAGGTTCACAAAATACTGCAATTGATAGGGAAAGCAGTAAACAGTTATATATATATAAGCTATAAATATATATATATATATATATATATACATATATATATACTGACATGATAGCCACCACGAATTATTCTCCATGGGGAATCAAACAGCAAGCAAATATATATATATAAAAGCGCTAAATATATATATATATATATATATATATATATATATATATATATATATATATATATATATATGGACATGATCTGCCACCACGAATTATTCTCCATGGGGGGTCAAAAAAGTAAATAAAGCTGTAAATGCGATCACCGCCACGAAGTGAACTCCAGGCGGGACGGAATGCAAATAAAGCTTTAAAAACGATCACCGCCACGAATTGAACTCTAGGCGGGACGAAATGTAAAGAAAACTGTAAAAGGCCACGAAGTGAACTCCAGGCCTGACAGAAATGTAAATATATATCTATATATATATATATATATATATATAAAAGCGAGTAAATGCACCAGATGTAAAATCCAGGCTCATCAGATATGTCTGACAACAGTTATATATATATATATGTATATATATATATATGTATATATATATATATATATATATATATATATATATATATATATATATATATATATATATATAAAAGCAATTAAACGCTCTGGATGTAAAATCCAGGCTCATCAGACAGAGTCTGACTATAGTTCATATATATAAGTATATATATACAAAAGTAAATAAATGCTACAGACCGAAGTCTAGGCTCAATTGAAGCATAACTCGATAATGTTAGTCCGTATATAAGAAATATATATATATATATATATATATATATATATATATATATATATATATTCGTATATATATATATAGACAGAAATGAAAACCACGGATATAAGTCCGGGCAAACACACTCACACGACTCTCAATGTGTGCAACAATGTGTAATAATAGAAGAAAGAAGCTTTCTAGAATACAAGGAGGCTTACAGTGGACTGCCAAAGTAGACTTCTTTGACTTCAAATGTATGAACACTCGGCTTTTACCGAATAAAAAGTATCTATATATAAGCTCACTAGTGTTTAAAGAAAAGGAAACTCTCAAAAGATGTGTATGCAGAGCTAAATGGACAGGGCTTCCTCGCCTTTTTCCCTCCCTCCTCTCTTGAAATGGATGACCCCAAGCCTTATATTTATAGACTGATGGTCGTAGGTCTACCTGCGGCTGGTCATGGTGGGCCCAGGCCTGACGGGTCTCGTCGTCTCGTAGTACGTGCACTCGCATACTGTAATGTCCAATTGAACTTGCAGAACTTCAATCCTAGCATCCAAACGAAGGGTATCTGTACTTCTTCGGACCGCTGGTGTCGAGAGTTACGTAATGACATGGATTAGAGGTTGTACGAAGTCATGAAGAGGGGTCTATGCCCATGGTCTTCAAGCTTCAAATTCTATCCAAAGTACTGCCATACGTAATAGTCACTCGGGATTGTCATTCCTCGGTTATTTGAGACATTGTTGTATGTATGTACGTCTGAAATGTTGAGACGACGAGCCATTTATCGGACGAACAAGATGATGTTTGACTCTTTGCCGGTGTTATCGCCGAGTTGAGCTGAAAGTAGACGTTGCTCAGGGTTACAGCTGAGATTGGAATACTTGTTGGTATGCTGCGATATCATCTTGTTGACGTTTGTGAGATGACGTTGGTGACTCCTCACCGGGGTTATCGTCGGTTTAAGCGGAAAGCAGACGTTGCTCAGGGTTATAGCTGAGATTGGACTGCTTGTTTGTGTGCCTCACTGTCATCTGTGATTGAAGCTGATTGCATGTGGTTGAACCAAGCAATTCTGGAGTTATCGCCGGAATTGCGACGACATCCCTTGGGGTTATCACCAAGGATGGGATTCCTATTCCCAGTGTTGTCTCTGGGACTGGAACTAAACGTCGCGGTGTTATCGCCGAGACAGGACTGTTCTCTCTGGTGTTGTTGCCGGTCTTTTGATCTGCATATCTCGGGGTTATCTCCGAGATTAGAAATGACATTCCCGGTGTGTGTTTTGGGTTTGGAACCAATGCTCCCGGTTTGTGTTCCGTGTTGGAGCGAAACTTCTGGTAGTATCCAAAACTGTTGTAAGCTGTCTTTCAGGGTTATCTCCAAAAGACGAATCTACCCTCCTGCCATGTTAGTAATAGGAATGCAGAAAATTTCGAGTGTCTAGTGTCTACAATGGGAATAGAACGGTGGTCTATAGTGAAAGTAGTATGCACACAAGCCAATCATGTTTGATGATAAATCATATACTTTGTAACAATCTTATTCATTTATTAATAAAAGTATTAATTTATTAAAGGCTTTTAATTATCTACATAATGTTGTTTTATAATATGTGATAAACTCATAGTTTTAAGCAATGCTTTTAGAATAATGATGATGATCATTATAATGAGATCTAAATTCTTAGAAAGCTTAAAACTAAAATAGTTCCCAATCGTTGGATTGCTAAATTGGGGATTAGTGAATCCGGATAAATTGGTACATACGTTGCTTGCTCATTGGATGAGGATGATTGATCTCATGATCATTTGTGTGGAGACACTAAAGCAAGTATGTAGGTGCTTATTGGAGAATAAGTTCACTGAACATGGCTCGCTAAGGAATACCTAATGGAGTTTTACTTGCCTGTCAATAGGAATTCCTGTAGTGATAGTAGTACAAGTGATCCTTGGACTTGAGATCATCATAATATCTTGTGTATGATGAGTTATACTTTGACTTATTCCTTAAAACCCTTAGGGTATATCAAAGGGTATGCTTGGGTATAATAAGTTGTATATGGAGATAATGTATGATCAATAAAGAATCTACCACTTCTAGTAAAAGAAGAGAAATGTCCTATGTGATTCGATAAATGACAACTCAGTAGTCCTTGGCCAAGGCAGAATGAAATTAGAAAGGAGTTTCTAATTTGCATTATTTGGAGTTGTGCATTTAAGAGTCGAAATACATATAATTAAATAAAATAAGACTTGACAGAAATTCCATGTATTATATTTAATTGGGACATTGTATGGTGGAAGGATTGAATTGTACGGTAACTATTTACTCAAAGGTTCTTTTATGATTAATGTTGAAATCTATATTATCTGAAAAGTCGTTGATCGCTAGGGAGGCTTATCCCTATTGTAGAATAAATATTATTTATTTAAATAAATTATTAGTTTAATTTATTTATTTAAATAAGATTGGAATTGTTCTAATTGATTTATTCACAACCGGTTTAATATGGAGAACCTAAAGGGTCACACCATAAAAGCAAAAATAATTATTTTAGAAGTTAATAGCATAATCGTAATAATATGTTAAGTATATTTAATTTAATCTATGGTGATAGAATAAATTAAATAGCTTAATATTTATTATTTAATATTTTAGAAATATTAAATATAAATTAATAAGAGGAGTCTTATTAATATTATTACAATTATTATTATTTTAATTTCTAAAAGAGTTTAGGAATTAATTTAATATAAATACTCTCATTTATTTCTAATAAGATTAGGAGGTTAAATTAATTAAAAGAGTTTAATTAATTATCCCTAATTAGATCAGGGAGCCTAATTAATTAAAAGAATTTAATTAATAAAATAAAACCCAATTTCTTAATTGTTAAGGAGGGTTGCCCACATTTATAAATAAGAGGAGTCTTATTATGGGTGGGTGGTTGTTGTCTTTTACAACATACGTAATTCCAATAGTTAGGAGAGTACACCTTTTCTATAGAGATAGAAAAACTAGGGTTTAGTCAAACACCCATCTTCTTGAATCATTCTTCTTCCTTGGTGGATCACCTCTAGAGGCCAAACACTTGGGCGCTTAACGTTGATCAAAGGAAGGAACCCAACCCGGTGGATTCAAGTTGAACGCGAAAAGGATTGGAGGTGAACTTGTACCTGGGGAAGCTCGAATCTTCAAGGGTATGATTTTATTCTTTATCCTTTCGTTTAATTAATAATTGTGCATAAATGGTGATCCGGGTTTATGATTTGTAAAAATTTTTAAAATTTGATTTTACACGTTTCCGCATTATTTTTGTAATTTGATTGCGTTCTTGAATATTACAAACCTAACAGTGGCATCAGAGCCAAACCTTTATGCGAATTATTAATTGTTTTAATTTGATATGTATATTGATATGTGTTTATAATAATTTAATTGGGCATAATTTGTTGTATAAAATTTAATAATAATAATTAAAAAAAAAAAAACAAAATCACCTGCCATTTTTTTAAAATTCAAGGAGTAGCACGCGATTCCGTGCATGTCCACTGATTTTTTTTTAAAAGGTTACACGTTTTTTTTTAAGGATCAGGTCTCATAAGTTAACATATATATTATATATATAATATAGGGAGCGGATCAGGTGCGGACTCCCGCACCTGATCAAAATACGGACTTTTGTATTTTTTTTTTTTTTTTTTGCTTTTTTTTTTAAAACAACTAAAAAAAAATAAATAAAAAATTATGGAATTGAAATTTTTTCATAATACAGTGTTTTGGATGTGATTTGGGTACGTATAACAAAAATATGTATGTACAGTCTGGGCAGACTGTACCACCACTTTTTGGTATAGGTATTCAAAACACGCCCAAAACATTATATTATGGAAAAATTTCAGTTTCATAAAATATTAAATATTTTTTTTAGTTGTTTTAAAAAAAAAAAACCAAAAAAAATCAAAAAAAAAAAAAGTCCGCATTTTAACAAAATGCGGACTCCCTTACCTGATCCTGTCTGATATAATATAATATATATATATATATATATAACCGTATATATGTATATTATATATATAGTTACAGTATATATTCGGTTATATATATATATATATTATATATAATAGTTATATTATATATATATATATATATATATATATATATATATATATATATATAACGGTATATGTAATATTTTTATTATTTTATTATTAAAATAAAAGTTTATTTTAATCTTAAAATAAAAGGTTTATTTTAATCTTAAAATAAAAAATTTATTTTAATTTTAAAATTAGAATTTCATGCTAACTAATTAGAGTTGGAATTTGATTCCATGCTAACTAATTAGAGTTGAAATTGGATTCCTAATTTCTTTAAATAAAGTAGTTTATTTAGATATGAAATAAGATTTTATATTATTCAAAATAAAGGAGTTTATTTGTGAATAGGAAAAAGAATCCTAATTTCCTTAAATAAAGGAGTTTATTTAGATAAGGAATAAGTTTTCATATTATTCAAAATAAAAGAGTTTATTTGTGAATAGGAAAGTGAATCCATCTTTCATTAAATAAAGAAGTTTATTTAGATATGAAATAAGATTTCATATTATTCAAAATAAAGGAGTTTATTTGTGAATAGGAAAGAGAATTCGTGTTTCCCTTAATAAAGGAATTTTTTACATGGAATTGGATTCCATAATTAATTAAAATAAAGGAGTTTATTTTGATTAAAATAAAATATTTTATTTTATTCAAAATTAGATAAATTAAAATAAAATAGTTTTATTTTGATTTAAATTTGGATTAAAATAAAGGAGTTTATTTTGATTCAAAATTAGATTTTATACTAACTAAATTTTGCCCATTAAATGATATCAATATATATATTAAATGTTTATTATTCATGAGATGAATGTTATTTATTGATACATATGGTGATGTGTATGATAATAAATGGGATTGATTATGGACTATTGACCAATGTGATTGAATTTTATTTTAGTTGGATGCATGAATGTATAGGTTTTATTAAATGGGGTTTGCGTACCTTATCTTCTCTAATTTTTTCTTAATGTAAATTCTATCTCCCTCCTATGTACTTCCCCTTGACTGCTGATCAAGGTTTCTATTTATTTTAAAATAGTTTTGTAATATGAATAGTTAGAATTAATTTTGAAGAATTGGAGATCAAGGAACAAGGAGCGCGTGAAGACCCGTTTGTAATGGAGTCCGGGTTTAAATGTAATAGTTATATTTAAATATTAATTCTTGCACCCCTAGGGTTTGACCTTTTGGTTCACTTGGTGGCTCTAGTGAACCAAACTAGAATAAAAGTCCATAATCAATCCAGGTAGAATATAGTATTCTATATGTGCATGCTTATAATATATATATATATATATATATATATATTATATTATGCAAACATGCTTCGCATATTTATTAATATGACGCGTATTTTATATATATATGTGCATGCGCGCTAAACAAGATGAGACAAATTAATAACAAACCCCTCAAATATTTTATATTAAGTTGTAACGTTCAAAGATATTTGGAATATCGAACGTCGTCTTCTAGCATGATAGAAACAATAGAGTATTGAATATTTAATATGAGTTTGTTGTGCACACACAAGGCGAGTATTAAATATTTAAGATGTTGTTTTTATTACATATGATGTTTATAAGGAATTGAACATTACTGCTTTGTTGTGCACAAACAAGGGCTGTAGTTTTCTCTTCACTTATATGGAAATGCTGGGTCTGACTTAACTTAAATCATTTTAGTTCGGATGTGCACACACTTGACCATTATGGTTTAAGAGGCAAAATACAAGGAGTTACATAGTTGATGTAATTGACAAGAGTTGTCTACCTATTTATTTATATATAGTTTGTTGTGCACACACAAGGTTATATACATTTGAAATGGGATCCTTATTCTCACTAGCAAATCTTTAATTAGATTTTGCCGAACTATATAAGTGAGGGTAATATAGTTTGAAGAAAATAGTGGGAGATACCAATTTAAAACAAGACCTAAATTATTTTGGTAATTAATAAAAGAATGTATGTTAAAATGTTGTTAATTACAAATTTACTTACAGAATTTTACAATGTCTAAATTACTATCACTGCGTAGCATATTAGATGCTAAATTAACAGGACCGAATTAAACGGATTGGTTAAGGTAATTGAGAATAGTTCTCACGGCTGAAAAGCTATCTTATGTCCTTAATACGCTTATCCCTGCAATAGTTGCAGACAATGCCTCTGAGGAAGATATTGTTAGTTTTAGAAAGTGGCTAGATGATACATAATTGGCTCAATGCATCATGCTCGCATCCATGAGTAACGAGCTTCAGCGTCAGTATGAAACTATGGATGCTCTTACTATATTCCTGCACATCAAGTAGTTGATGGTGAGGAAAGTAGGATTGATAGACATCAGATATCTAAGGAGCTCTTCCAATCTAGAATGACCATTGGCACTATGGTACAGATAAAAGTCCTTAACATAATCAATTTGATTGATCAATTAGGACTATTGGTTTTGTCATGGATGGAGAGTTGAGCTAAGATTTGATCTTGCACTCACTCCCGGACTTCTTTCACAATTGTTGTGAATTTTTCATATGAACAAGCTAGATATCAGCCTTGCTGATTTGCTTAACATGTTGAAAAATGTTGAGAGTCACTTTTCAACCAAGAAAGACCATGTCTTACTGGTAGAGGTCAAAGGATCTTCTGAAAAGAAGAACGATTCTAAGAAGGTAAACAGAAAGGCGTAAACAAAGGATAATAAGAACAAAACTGATATGGATAGCAAAGGTGTTTGCTTCCACTGCAATAAGCCTGGACACTAGAAAGAAATTGCGAGAAGCGTCTTGCAGAGGCTAACAGAAGAAGCTTAGTGAAGTTTTGGTTACAAATACAATTTTGTTCATAATTTAAAATAAATTTTTTTAAGTCAATGTTCTACTTGGGTATTGGATACCGACTTTGGTTATCATAAATATAGATTTATGAAGGGACCAAACAGAAGTAGAAACCTAAACAAATATAAGTAAACCTATGTGCGGGAAATGTAGCAAAGGTTGCCACATTAGCCATAGAAACTTATAGTTTAGCAATACCTACGGGAAAATCTATTAAGTCAACAAGTTGTTATTGTATTCCAGTTCTTGTTAGAAATATTATTTCTATTTTATTGTTGGACAATGAAATCTTTGGTATTATAATTAAGAACAATTGTTGTTCTATTTATAATAATAATGTTTTGTATAGAACTGGAATATTACTTAATGGATTTTGTATACTTGACATACATGAAAAATATATTTTATAAATTGAACAAACTAGTATAAGAAAAGGAGATGATCATTCAAAGAGTTGAATGTATGTATTTGTTGAAATACAAGTGTAAATTATTTGAAAGGTTCAAAGAATTCGGAAGTGAAACAAATTGACAAAGTATTAAGATTCTTTGATTAGATCAAAGAATAAATACTTGTGCAATAAGTTTCTAGATCATCTCAAATGGTTTTCTCATAATAGACATATCCTGATACGCAGTAATTGATTGATGTATCTGAATGGAAAAATCGTACCTTGTTGGACATGGTGCGGTCCATAATGATTTTACCGACATTCTAGTATCCTTCTGGGGTAATGTCCTAGAAATGGCTGTATATCTACGAAAAGGTAACCTCAAAATCCGGCCCCAAGACTCCATAAAAGTTATGGACAGTGAGGATTCTTAATCTTAAGTATGTTAAGATAAGGGGTTGTCCAACTTATGTGAAAAAGGTTTCAAAGGATAAGCTTGGGACAAGATTTGACAAGTGTTGATTTGTGGGACATCCTAAAGTAAGTTTAGGGTATATGTTCTATAATCCTACTTAGCAAAAGGTGTTTGTTGCGAAACACGTTTCCTTCTAAGATAAAGGTGTTTATCATTGAAGGGGTTAGTGGGAAGATAATAGAATATTGAAGAGTTCAAGAACCACAAAATACTATAAGTCAAATAAGAGGAACCTATAGATAGACCTATTGTACCACAACCGAATCGTAAGTCTGGAATAGTACCGAAGATACCTGGGAGGTATGGATTCATCATGCATGATGATGATGAGGTACGTCTCATAGAAGATGATGATCCAGTTATATACGATAAGGTAAGAGTTGTAGACACTCAGAGAAATGGATTGAAGCAAGCTTCTCAAATATGGAACATTCGTTTTTGATGAAATAAATCAAAAGAGTTTGATTTTATCAAAAACAAGAATGAACCTAGTGTGTACTACAAAAGGTCAGTGGGAGCGTCGTGACATTCCTAATATTATATGTTGATATACTACGGATGAGGAATAACATACCAATGTTATAATCAGTAAAGATAAAGTTGTCTAAACATTCCTCCATGAATGATTTGGGAAGAGTATCTTAATTGGGGATGCAAATCTATATAGATAGATTTAAAAGGATGCTCAGCTTAACCCAAGGAACGTATATTCATTTGATGCTAAAGTCGTTTAGCATGGCAAACTCCAAGAGATGTCTCATGTTGATGAGCCATGGAGTGCATCTCTCTTAATAGACCCCATAGACTCCAAAAGGAGAGATCACATGACTTACTATCATATATGCAATGAAATGTACGAGACCTGATGTTGATCAGTCATATTCTGGAGAAGTTCACTGTGAGACAGTGAAAAATATCTTAAAGTTCTTCACCGGCACTAAGGATGTGATCATATTTATGGTGGGTCTAAATTAAAACTAGAGGGCTTAACAGACTCAAATTTTTCAGATAGACCAAGACGACTGAAAATCCACTTTAAGGTAAAGGGTTACCTTGAACAGTGGAGCAGTGAATTGGAAAGATTTCAAACAGCAAAGAGTTGCTGGTTTAGTGATAAAGACAAAGTATATAGTTGTAAATGAAGCTGCAAGTTGATTGTTTGGATTAAACGTTCATTACAGAACTAGGAATAGTTCCTAAGTCTCATCTTAGATCTAAACATGTGTTGTGGCACTTTCATTTGATTATAAGAATCATTGAAAGATGGGAAATCACTATAGAGATAGTGGACTCTCAAGAACAACATTACATATCCATTAACTGAAGCCTATCCAACAGCAGGATAATCGTCATTTAGAGAAGAAGGGTATGAGATACCATGGCGATTGGCTTTAGTGCAAGTGGGAGATTGAAAGTAGTATGCACACAAGCCAATCATGTTTGATGATAAATCATATACTTTGTAACAATCTTATTTATTTATTAATAAAAAGTATTAATTTATTAAAGGCTTTTAATTATCTACAATGATGTTGTTTTATAATATGTGATAACCCCATAGTTTTAAGCAATGCTTTTAGAATAATGATGATGATCATTATAATGAGATCTAAATTCTTAGAAAGCTTAAAACTAAAATAGTTCCCAATCGTTGGATTGCTAAATTGGGGATTAGTGAATCCGGATAGATTGGTACATACGTTACTTGCTCATTGGATGAGGATGATTGATCTCATGATCATTTGTGTGGAGACACTAAAGCAAGTATGTAGGTGCTTATTGGAGAATAAGTCCACTGAACGTGGCTCGCTAAGGAATACCTAATGGAGTTTTACTTGTCTGTCAATAGGAATTCCTGTAGTGATAGTAGTACAAGTGATCCTTGGACTTGAGATCATCATAGTATCTTGTGTATGATGAGTTATAATTTGACTTATTCCTTAAGACCCTTAGGGTATATCAAAGGGTATGCTTGGGTATAATAAGTTGTACATGGAGATAATGTATGATCAATAAAGAATCTACCACTTCTAGTAAAAGAAGAGAAATGTCCTATGTGATTCGATAAATGACAACCCAGTAGTCCTTGGCCAAGGCAGAATGAAATTAGAAAGGAGTTTCTAATTTACATTATTTGGAGTTGTGCATTTAAGAGTCGAAATACATATAATTAAATAAAATAAGACTTGACAGAAATTACATGTCTTATATTTAATTGGGACATTGTATGGTGGAAGGATTGAATTGTACGGTAACTATTTACTCAAAGGTTCTTTTATGATTAATGTTAAAATCTATATTATCTGAAAAGTCGTTGATCGCTAGGGAGGCTTATCCCTATTGTAGAATAAATATTATTTATTTAAATAAATTATTAGTTTAATTTATTTATTTAAATAAGATTAGAATTGTTCTAATTGATTTATTCACAACCGGTTTAATATGGAGAACCTAAAGGGTCACAACATAAAAGGAAAAATAATTATTTAAGAAGTTAATGGCATAATCATAATAATATGTTAAGTATATTTAATTTAATCTATGGTGATAGAATAAATTAAATAGCTTAATATTTATTATTTAATATTTTAGAAATATTAAATATAAATTAATAAGAGGAGTCTTATTAATATTATTACAATTATTATTATTTTAATTTCTAAAAGAGTTTAGGAATTAATTTAATATAAATACTCTTATTTATTCCTAATAAGATTAGGAGGTTAAATTAATTAAAAGAGTTTAATTAATTATCCCTAATTAGATTAGGGAGCCTAATTAATTAAAAGAATTTAATTAATAAAATAAAACCCAATTTCTTAATTGTTAAGGAGGGTTGCCCACATCTATAAATAAGAGGAGTCTTATTATGGGTGGGTGATTGTTGTCTTTTACAACATACGTAATTCCAATAGTTGGGAGAGTACACCTTTTCTATAGAGATAGAAAAACTAGGGTTTAGTCAAACACCCATCTTCTTGAATCATTCTTCTTCCTTGGTGGATCACCTCTAGAGGCCAAACACTTGGGTGGCTAACGTTGATCAAATGAATGAACCCAACCTGGTGGATTCAAGTTGAACGCAAAAAGGATTGGAGGTGAACTTGTACCTGAGGAAGCTCGAATCTTCAAGGGTATGATTTTATTCTTTATCCTTTCGTTTAATTAATAATTGTGCATAAAGGATGATCCGAGTTTATGGTTTGTAAAAATTTTTAAACTCTGATTTTACACGTTTTCGCATTATTTTTGCAATTTGATTGCGTTCTTGAATATTACAAACCTAACATATAGTTGTTGGAGGTTCTCCCTAAAGAGTATAAAAATAATTTTATTGAGAACTTTAGATAAGTGTATCGTATTATATACATCGTTTGATATTTAATTTTGGTGAACCGAATCGGGCGAGGTGAACGCAACTTTGGAAGGGTGTTTTTCCACTATCATACAAGATGTTTAATGACCTACAAGTTATCATAAGACATGGTTGTGCACATCCACTTGCTGAGTATATCTACGAGCACTACCTATATGATCTTGGAGTTTGGTTAAAATGTAATTCTCAATTGCAGACAGTGGAGATAGTTATATGTCAAGAGAAGACTCATCATTGGAAAGAACATGATAATAATCTTCTCATTTTTCTTTGGGGTCTATTGGGTCAACCAAGGATAATTCTGTGAGCATATGATATCTATCATAACCTAGACGCATGGCCTCCTATGTACAAAGGTTTCCTTGAGCACTTCCCAAAGATTTTAATTTCTAAAACAGTTATTGAATGTACCTTTATGTAAGGTGTCGTTGGGACATGAGTCACAATTGGTATATATTTATATCCAAACTCACAGCATTTGTGTTGTTGTATTTTGTACGACAATTGTAGTAATAAAGTTGTAGTTATTTTCTGTACCATGTATTTGACGACTCAGAATAGGTTGGATAGACTGGACCTATTTTGGGGGCGTCACAAATTCCTTCATTTATAACCACATAAATAAATTCATCATTTATATCTGCATTAAATAAATATTTTCTTATCATATAAATTAATAATTAATTATTCACAAATAATATTACAGAATCATAATTATGACAATCAGGCCGTTCCCAGGAAAGATGGGGCTTTCCAATAAGGATTTCTCCTTACTGGCGCGCAATTAGGTGACCAAACCTCTCCTTGACAGAACTTTCTAGACATTGCCAATAATGCTATCTAATAATATTATTCAAATAATATGAATTATTGATCTGTTAATGGGAAATACTGTGTAATGACAATTATTGAAACAACAATAATATAAACTATCAACGTAGCAATTATTGAATTAATAAAATAAAATATTGAACAGTAACTACTGTAACAATTATTGAGTAGTGCCTTCTTACGTAAGGATCAATAATTCAAAAATATTATGCAATACTGTGTGCAACCACGCGTATTACTGTATTTTAACCACCATGTATTCCAACAGTATTAACGGTAACAATTACGTCGTTATTTATAAAAACTCATACTTTGTCATTTTTCTTCATCCAACCGTTTTCCGTTATGGGACCCACAAATGGTTGCGCCGTCGTACGAATATTCCCCGACAAAAAGAATATTCCACGGCCAAACGAATATTCCCCGACAAAAATGAATATTTTATAACCACTTGCTTATTTTGAAAAATTTGCACATTTCACCCATAACCAAAGCATTATATCAAATTAACACCTTATTAATTTAGAATAATGAATAGAGAAAAATTCAATTTTATTTATAATAAGTTGGGGTCTTAAGTACCCCCGACATGAAAAGTACCCCAAATACTCGAGTGAATAATATTCGAGTGAATAGTAACTGGGTGAATAGTAACCTGTGAATAGTAACTCGTGAATAGTACCCCAACATGAAAAGTACCCTGAATACTCGAGCGAATATTATTTGAGTGAATAGTAACCGGGTGATTAGTAACCCGTGAATAGTAACTAGTGACTAGTATTCCGACATGAAAAGATCAATAATTATCAAGAATACTTATAATAATATTTCCATGAAAAGATACTGGATGAAGCGCAAATATCAAGGATATTCTATGAATTTCATGGAATATAGAAGCAATACTTCAATAAAATGAGTGTAGAACTAGGGATACGAAATGAAATAATATTACTTACATATTACAGAGTATGGAAGAAAATATTATTTCATACGAATATTGAACAAAAATAATATTGTGACGCCCCCAAAATTAGGTATACATCACCCATCTTGGGTCGCCACTTACATGGTTCAGAATACAAATACAACTTAATTATACAACAGTCGTGTAAGATACTACAAAATATATACAATGAGTTTTATCTCGAATATTGTCATCTAGACAGTATTCAAGCACAAATAAGTCCTCAATACATTTATTGTCACACTATCTAATAAAATAGTAAGGACTACTAATGTTATCATCTGGACAATCACTCCGTTACCCGACTTGTCCCAGCTACGTTCTCATTTCCTGAAGAGAACAGTGAAAGAAAGGGTGAGCTCAACTAGCCCAGCAAGAAATATTATGACTAAGATAATGCAGAATAAATTATCATTAGTCTCCAACAATGTTAAGCTGATAAAATACAATAGACATCAAGTTTAACTGCAGCGGAACAAACAATCCATTAAAAGAGTCAAGTAGAGAATAAAATCTACTATCTTTTATGATTTAAAAAGTTTTTCATCACTTTTATCGCTGAGACTCAACTTAATAAATAATCCACATCAACCCTGCACTACGGTCAAGGGTATTCATTAGTGTCACGACCACAAATTCCATGCACTACGGGCCAAGGATATTTGTGTATTCATCAATGGTCATGATCATGCCAACAACTGTCCATCAATGCACTACGGGCCAATGAGGACTTTTACCACATCATTTGTAACATTACGGTCATGATTATACCGAATAATCCCTGGTCATAATCATACCAAGTCCATCTATGCACTACAGGCCACATATGACTTTCAACAAAATAATAACATGAGGATGATGACAATGATATAAGAATTCAATAAAACAACTTCAAGAATTAATTTGTCTAGGAACCAATAACGTCCAAATTATCAACAAGATATTATTTTGTGGTGTAAAATTCAAGAATGCTCAGAAGAATATTTACATAAAAAGATATTGGATGAAGCGCAAATATCAAGGATATTCCACTAATTTTATGGAGTATAGAAGTCAAAATTTTAACCAACTGAGTATAATAACGAATAGAATAACAAAAGAAATCACCATATATGCGGTACTTCGCACAGACAGGTTATTTCAACAGAATAATAATAACAGAACTAGGTCAGGTGAAATTCACACCGACAGGATGTTCCAACAGAATAATAAATAATTAAAATGGAACCAGGTCCGGCGTATAGCACAGATAGGATATTCCAACAGAATAACTGAATAATTAAAATGAAACCAGGTCCGGCGTATAGCACAAACAGGATGTTCCAACAGAATAACTGAATAATTAAAATGGAACCAGGTCCGGCGTATAGCACAGACAGGATGTTCCAATGGAATAGTAAAGACAGAATAATAGAAGAATGTCACCAAGTATAGGGTTGTCCGCTTATACAGGTTATTCTAACAGAATAATAAGAAATGGAATAACAGGAGTTCTCTTCATGAATACAAAAGAATAATATCCCTTACCGTAAAAGAAACTGAATATAAAAGTAGGAAAGTAGCAGAATACTTTTCTATAGTCTCTCTATAATTTTTCTCTCTAGAGTTTCAGTGAATTTGTAAGAAATAATGAAGGAATGAGCTTCCATTTATAGGAGAATGGAAAGGGTACTGTTTAGAAAATAATACGGACGCAACAATTTTATAAATCACAGCTGAAAACTTTGATAACCCAGGATGTCAATTTTCAAACTTCCAACCAATCAGAACAAGGCAAGGAATTATAATACATATATATATATAACTACACATGTTTTAAAAAGCAATCATCCACCCGTAAATTCCAAAATCCAAACTCCTTTCATTTTTTTTTCTTCCACATGTGGGCCCTACGTGTTCCCCTCCCCCCAATATGTCATAATCACAGGGGTCCCATTATATTTAAATAACTTCTTATCAATAATGTTGAAAATAGGTAAATGAAGGTCTAAATAATACGTCAAATTTACAACAACTACCTCATAAAAATCCTTTCAATATTTTTAACAACATTTATCATCTTTATTACAATTCACAATATTAATCGACCAGGTCGTTCCCAGGATAGAGGGGGCCTTCCGGTAAGGATTTTTCCTCACTGGTGCGCAATTACCTAACCTCTCCTTGACAGAACTTCTAGACATCGTTAATATTGCAAATAATAATATTAATAACTTTGTCATCTCATTTATTGATTTAATAATATAAAATATCGACAATAATTGAATAAAACTGAATTAACTTCTCACGTAAGCATCAATAATCAATACCGTGTGCTACTATGCAATCACGCGTATTACTGTACTTTTACTACCGAGTAGTTCAATAGTATTAACGGTAAAACTTCCGCCATTATTTTCATAAAATATTTTTGTCGTTTTCTCAATCCGACAATAATTCCGTTGTGGGGTCTACCAATGATTGCGCCGTTATACGAATATTCTCTGTTAAAACGAATATTCCCCGACCAATCGAATATTATATAACCATTTGCATACTTTGCAAAATTTGTAAATATTACCCACAATTATAACATTATATCAAATTTACTCCATAATATTCAAAATGATAATTATAGAAAACTTTATTTTTATTCATAAAAGTGGGGTCTTACAATCTCCCCTTCTTATGAAATTTCGCCCTCAAAATTAGGGTACATATCTGGTATGTCGAAGAGATAAGGATACCTTGATTTTATTTCAGATTCTAACTCCCAGGTCATTTCCTCAACATCGTGGTTCCTCCATAAAACTTTGACTTGAGGTATAATCTTGGAGCGTAGAATATGTTCCTTCTTATCCAAGATTTGAACAGAAACCTCTTCATACGTTACATCTTCCGCTATTTCATCCGGTTCTAACTCAATAATGTGATTCGGGTCTTCCACATATTTACGTAACATAGATATGTGAAAAACGTTATGAACACGAGACATACTTGGCGTTAAAGCGAGTCTATAGGCCACAGTTCCTATCCGATCAAGGATTAAAAATGGGCCAATGAATCGAGGATTGAGCTTTCCTCTCTTTCCAAATCTTGTAACTCCTTTCCATGGAGCAACACGTAACAAAACATGATCTCCAATATCGAATTCCACGTCCTTTCGATGAAGATCAGCATAACTCTTTTGTCGATCTTGTGGGGTTTTTATACGTTGCCGGATCGTTTGAATCTTTTTCGTAGTCATACGTACCAACTCCGTTTCCAACAACGTTGCTTCACCAACCTCATCCCAACATACTGGAGAACGACACTTTCTTCCATACAACGCCTCGAATGGAGCCATGTCAATACTTGCTTGATAATTGTTGTTGTAGGAAAACTCCACCAATGGTAAAAACTTGTCCCAACTTCCCTTGAAGTCAAGGACACAAAGTCTTTATAAATCTTCCAGAGTTTGAATAGTCCTCTCTGATTGTCCGTCCGTCTGAGGATGATATGCCGAACTAAATCGTAAATCCGTGCCCATAGCTTTTTGCATACTAACCCAAAATTGTGAAGTGGATCTTGGGTCTCGATCAGAAACTATGGATACTGGCATACTATGCAGTCTTAAAATCTCATTTATGTACATACAAGCAAGACGTTCAAGTGTATAAGTTTCTCGTATTGGTAAGAAATGAACAGACTTGGTCAATCTATCAATAATGACCCAAATTTCATCTATGCCTTAAGAAACCTTGGGAAGACCAGTAACGAAGTCCATGGTAATGTGCTCCCACTTCCATTCTAGAATTTTAAGTTGTTGTAATGGACCTTTTGGTACTTGATGCTCCGCCTTGACTCGTTGACAAGTTAGACACCTTGAGATAAACAACGCTATCTCTCTCTTCATATTGCCCCACCAAAATGTATGTCGAAGATCATGATACATTTTGGTACTCCCAGGATGGATTGCAAACGGTGTGTTGTGTGCCTCCATCATGATTTTATAATTTAAATCAGGGTTGTTAGGAACACAAAGTCTAGAGTTGACTCGAAGTATTCCTTCTTCATCGATTCTTGCTTCCGGCATAGGACCTTCTTGCACTTTCTTCCTCATACGCATCAGCTCCAGCTCTGTAGTTTGATCAGCTTTAACTTTATCGATTAAAGTTGGTTCTACTCGTATATTCGCCATCATCACGTGGGTCCCTGGAGTCTTTATCTCTATCTCCATCCTTTGCAAGTCATACAAAATGGGTCTTTGCGTTGACAATATCGCACTCGTACCCGCATATGATCTTCTACTCGATGCGTCAGCTATCACGTTTGATTTTTCTAGGATGGTATTGGATGGTATGATCACAATCTTTCAACAGTTCAAGCCAACGTCGTTGTCGCATGTTGAGTTCCTTTTGAGTGAAGAAATATTTAAGGCTTTTATGATCCGTAAAGATCTCCACTTTCTCCCCATACAAGTAATGCCTCCAAATCTTTAGTGCGAAGACAACAGCTGCCAACTCTAGATCATGAGTAGGATAATTCCTCTCATATTCTTTGAGTTGTCGAGAGTCATAGGCTATGACTTTTCCATGTTGCATGAGAACACATCCTAACCCTTTGCCCGAAGCATCACTGTATATGACAAATCCCTCCGAGCTAGATGGTATTGTCAGAACAGGTGCTGAAATGAGTCTCTTCTTGAGTTCTTGAAAACTCTTCTCACATTCCTCGCTCCAACCGAACTTTGTATCTTTCTGAGTCAGTTGAGTTAATGGAGTAGCGATTCGAGAAAATCCTTCCACGAATCTCCGATAATAACTAGCTAAACCGAGAAAGCTACGTACTTCGGTCACTGATTTAGGTTGCTCCCAGCTTTGAATAGCTTCAATCTTTGTTGGGTCAACAGATATTCCATGACTTGATACTACGTGCCCAAGGAATGCTACTTCCTCAAGCCAGAACTCGCATTTCTTCAACTTGGCATAAAGCTTATATTCACGAAGCTTTTGGAGTATCAGCCTCAAGTGTTGCTCATGATCTTCATGGCTTTTGGAATAAATAAGGATGTCATCAATAAAGACGACCACAAAGTGATCCAAATATTCTTTGAATACTCGGTTCATCATATCCATGAAGGCAACAAGAGCATTAGTCAATCCAAAGGATATGACTAGGAATTCATAATACCCGTACCGAGTTCTGAAAGCCCTCTTTGGAATGTCATCGATTTTAATCTTCAATTGGTGATATCCGGAACGAAGATCAATCTTTGAAAAGAATTTGGCACCTTGTAACTGGTCAAACAGGTCATCTATACGTGGCAATGGGTACCTATTTTTGACGGTGACATGATTCAACTCTCGATAATCAATACAAAGTCGCATACTTCCGTCTTTCTTTTTCACGAATAGAACAGGAGCACCCCAAGGAGAAGTACTAGGACGAATAAAGTCAATGTCTAACAATTCCTACAATTGGGTTTTTAACTCCTGAAGTTCAATAGGAGCCATTCAATATGGGGCTTTGGAAATGGGTTTTGTACCAGGTTCAAGGTCGATACAAAATTTAATTTCACGCTCTGGGGGTAGGCCAGGAAGTTCTTCAGGAAATACGTCAGGAAATTCATTAAGAATAGAAATATCATTCAATATTGACGTATTTTTGTTTAGATCCGTGACATGAGCTAAGAAAGATTGACATCCGTTTTTTAATAAACAAATAGCTTTATGGCTTGAGATGACAGTGATTGATTTTAATGGTTTGGTTGCTTGAATTCGCATAATAGGTTGGTTAGGAATATGAAAGCTAACAACCTTACGAAAACAATCAATTTTTGCATGATGAGTAGTTAACCAATCAATCCCTAGAATCACATCAAATGCAAGTATTTTTAATGAAATAAGATCGACAGGTAATGTGAGGGTACCAATTTGAACCAAACAAGACTTATAAACCGTGGATGTAATGAAGGTTTCTCCCAATAGAGTTTCAACAGATAAGTCAAAGTCCAATTTCTCCGGAGTCAAACTTAAACGTTGAGCGCAAGTAGGAGAAATAAAAGAATGGGTAGAACTGGTATCAAATAAGGTATAAAATTTGCTAGAGTTTATGATAAGCTTACCCGTGATGACCTCGTTCGGGTTCTTTGCTTTTTGGGAGGTTACAACAAACACTCTCCCTTGCACTACCGGCTTTGACTTTTTTGGGATGGCCTTTGATGCTTCCATCCCACCTGGACTTGTCTTTGGTGCACGACAAAATCGGGACAGGTGACCTTCTCTTCCACAGTTGTAACATGCTTTGGATGGCATCGCACAGTTGGGACTGATGTGTCCCTCTTCTCCACACTTGAAGCATATGATAGGTGGTCGTTCTCCTTCCTTAACGGCAGGTGCTGATGTTGACGTCCTTCCATCATTGTTGAATCTCCTCTTCTTGAAATGTCCATTCTTATTGTTTTGGCCATGATTACCACCGAAGTGGTTACCATTTCTGGCATGTTGATTCCCTCCACGCTTATTGTCACCGCTTCGATGACTGTTCTCACTAGTATTGTCATTATGCCGGTTGATATCTTTTGGTTGGGATGACTCATTATCACGTTCCAATAACTGAGACATATTAACAACATCTGAATACAAACACAGTTTATGAGAGATAAGATATTTACGTATCTCAGATTTCAAACCTCTTAAAAACATTCGCGTCATTCTCTCCTCATTATCAACCAAATGGGAAGCAAACCGGGACAACTCGGCAAACTTGGCTTCGTACTGCGATACGGTCATGTTGTTTTGTTCCAGCTTAATGAACTCTACCTCTTTCATGTGACGAATACTTTCGAGAAAGTACTTTTCGTTAAACAGTTCTTGGAACTTCTCCCAAGTCATCTTCAGTGCGGCAGATTGAGTACGCTTTACAGATTCCCACCAGTAATCTGCCTCTCCTCGCAACATGAAGGTGGAAAAGGGAACCTTTTGTTCCTCGGAGCATCCCAATACATCGAATATCTTGGCAATCTGTTTTATCCATGTCTCCGCCTTAAGTGGTTTTGGCTCTCCAATAAACTCCGGTGGTCCTAGTTCCTTGAACTGCTTAGCGGTGACCGTCCGAGAGTTGCCAGTGTTTCCACCAGCATTTTGGACAGGAGCCGCTCTTGCATGATGTTGCATGAATTGCATAAAGTCTCTGAACATTCCATCGTTCATCATTTGGTCAGTGTTGTTGTTTGCCTGAGGAATGTCTCCTTCCTGATGCACATTATCCTGATTATTGATCTATGGAGACTCAACGGTCTCCTGTGCTCCATTGATATTCTCAACATTCTCGGTTGTCATTTTCAAATACTGCCACAAAATAAGGGTTAAATAACATATCACATATTATCTCTATACTCTGACCGACCAATTAAATATCAAATAAACTTAGGCAGGTCATACTAGCGAAAGAATTCCCCGTCTCTCCCCACCTAGTTCTTGTCTCACAACTTAGCCAGGGATCATATCATTAAGCTTTGATACCAACTGTGACGCCCCCAAAATTAGGTATACATCACCCATCTTGGGTCGCCACTTACATGGTACAAAATACAAATACAACTTAATTATACAACAGTCGTGTAAGATACGACAAAATATATACAATGAGTTTTATCTCGAATATTGTCATCTAGATAGTATTCAAGCAAAAATAAGTCCTCAATACATTTATTGTCACACTATCTAATAGAATAGTGAGGACTACTAATGCTATCATCTGGACAATCACTCCGTTCCCCGACTTGTCCCAGCTACGTTCTAATTTCCTGAAGAAAACAGTGAAAGAAAGGGTGAGCTCAACTAGCCCAGTAAGAAATATTATAACTAAGATAATGCAGAATAAATTATCATTAGTCTCCAACAATGTTAAACTGATAAAATACAATAGACATCAAGTTTAACTGCAGCGGAACAAACAATCCATTAAAAGAGTCAAGTAGAGAATAAAATCTACTATCTTTTATGATTTAAAAAGTTTTTCATCACTTTTATCGCTGAGACTAAACTTAATAAATAATCCACATCAACCCTGCACTACGGTCAAGGGTATTCATTAGGGTCACGACCATAAATTCTATGCATTACGGGCCAAGGATATTTGTGTATTCATCAATGGTCATGATCATGCCAACAACTGTCCATCAATGCACTACGGGCCAATGAGGACTTTTACCACATCATTTGTAACATTACGGTCATGATTATACCGAATAATCCCTGGTCATAATCATACCAAGTCCATCTATGCACTACAGGCCACAGATGACTTTCAATAAAATAATAACATGAGGATGATGACAATGATATAAGAATTCAATAAAACAACTTCAAGAATTAATTTGTCCAGGAACCAATAACGTCCAAATTGTCAACAAGATATTATTTTGTGGTGTAAAATTCAAGAATGCTCAGAAAAATATTTACATGAAAAGATATTGGATGAAGCGCAAATATCAAGGATATTCCACTAATTTCATGGAGTATAGAAGTCAAAATTTTAACCAACTAAGTATAATAATGAATAGAATAACAAAAGAAATCACCATGTATGCGGTACTTCGCATAGATAGGTTATTCCTACAGAATAATAATAACGGAACCAGGTCAGGTGAAATTCACACCGATAGGATGTTCCAACAGAATAATAAATAATTAAAATGGAACCAGGTCCGGCGTATAGCACAGACATGATATTCCAACAGAATAACTGAATAATTAAAACGGAACCAGGTCCGGTGTATAGCACAGACATGATGTTCCAACAGAATAACTGAATAATTAAAACGGAACCAGGTCCAGCGTATAGCACAGACAGGATGTTCCAATGGAATAGTAAAGACAAAATAATAGAAGAATGTCACTAAGTACAGGGTTGCCCGCTTATACAGGTTATTCCAACAGAATAATAAGAAATGGAATAACAGGAGTTCTCTTCATGAATACAAAAGAATAATATCCCTTACCGTAAAAGAAACTGAATATAAAAGTAGGGAAGTAGCAGAATACTTTTCTATATTCTCTCTATAATTTTTCTCTCTAGAGTTTCAGTGAATTTGTAAGAAATAATTAAGGAACGAGCTTCTATTTATAGGAGAATGGAAGAGGTACTGTTTAGAAAATAATACGGACGCAACAATTTTATAAATCATAGATGAATCTTTTGATAACCCAGGATGCCAATTTTCAAACTTCCAACCAATCAGAACAAGGCAAGGAATTATAATACATATATATATAACTACACATGTTTTATAAAGCAATCATCCACCCGTAAATTCCAAAATCCAAACTCCTTTCATTTTTTTTCTTCCACATGTGGGCCCCACGTGTTCCCCTCCCCCCAACATGTCATAATCACAGGGGTCCCATTATATTTAAATAACTTCCTATCAATAATGTTGAAAAATAGGTAAATGCGGGTCTAAATAATACGTCAAATTTACAATAACTACCTCATAAAAATTCTTTCAATATTTTTAACAACATTTATCATCTTTATTACAATTCACAATATTAATCGACCAGGTCGTTCCCAGGATAGAGGGGGCCTTCCGGTAAGGATTTTTCCTCACTGGCGCGCAATTACCTAACCTCTCCGTGACAGAACTTCTAGACATCGTTAATATTGCAAATAACAAAATTGTAACAAAATTGGAACTTCTGGTAAGGATTTTTCCTCACTGGCGCGCAATTTTGTTATGTGAAGTAACAAAATTGGAAAATAGGATTTTATGGCTAGAGAATCTTATATAGAGTATATGCATATTTTTGATGAGGGATTTGATCATTGGTAATGATATCTTATGAGTATGGCATTTTTGAATGATTAAATGCATTATATGGTAAAGCGTAAACAATTGAAATAAATTATTTATAAGTTTAAGAAGTGATTAAAATATTGTTATAATAAGAATGATATTAGATTATGAGATTATTAAGTGATTGATAACATTGGGATATTCATGAACCCTGGATAAATTATATTATAAATGTTTAATATTTATCCTTTATCTCATTTGATTGATTCTTTATATCATTATACTCATGCTTATATTGTGTTGAAAGTCATCTGTGGCTTACGTGCATAGATGGACTTGGTATGATTATGACCAGGGATTGTTCGGTATAATATTGATCGTAATTGAAAACACGATTATCTTTGGCACGTAGTGCATGGATAATTCGTGGTCGTGATACTAAAGAATATCCTTGGCCTGTAGTCCAGGGATGATTCGACGATATGGATTAATTATTGAGCTGAGTTTCAGCAATGAAATATTAATTCATGGATGTGTTCAAAGTCATCTGTGGCTTACGTGCATAGATGAACTTGGTATGATTATGACCAGAGATTGTTCGGTATAATCATGACCGAAATTGAAAACACAATTATCTTTGGCACATAGTGCATGGATAATTCGTGGTCGTGATACTAAAGAATATCCTTGGCCTGTAGTGCAGGGATGATTCGACGATGTGGATTAATTATTGAGCTAAGTCTCAGCAATGAAATATTAATTCATGGATGTGTTCAAAGTCATCTGTGGCTTACGTGCATAGATGGACTTGGTATGGTTATGACCAGGGATTGTTCGGTATAATCATGACCGTAATTGAAAACACGATTATCTTTGGCACATAGTGCATGGATAATTCGTGGTCGTGATACTATTAAGCTGAGTCTCAGCATTATTGGTTTTGCAGTTGTATATCTTTGGCCTGTAGTGCAAAGATGAATTGTTAATGAATATCTTTGGCCGGATTGCAAAGATGAATTTAATGTTTTCAACGATAAAGGTATTCAAGGTATCCTCGCCTCTTTATCATACCAGGTACGTACCCTAATTTCGAGGGCAAAATTCCATAAGGATGGGAGATTGTGAGACCCAGGATTTTATAAATAAAGATTTAAATTTCTCGAAATATTTTTTTAAATATTAAGGTATGAATTTGAAATAATATTATAGTTGTGGGTAGTATTTGAAAATTTTGCAAAGTACTCAAGTTGTCTTATAATTATTCGATTGGTCGGGGAATATTCTTTTTTGTCGGAGAATATTCGTACGACGACACAATCATTGGTGGACCCACAACGGAAGAATTGTCGTATTTGGAAAACGACAAAAATATTTTTATGAAAATAACGGCGGAGGTTTTACCGTTAATACTGTTGAACTACCCGGTAGTAAAAGTACAGTAATACGCGTGGTTGCATAGTAGCACACGGTATTGATTATTGATGCTTACGTGATAAGTCACTCAGTTATACTCAATTATTGTTACAGTAATTGCTGCATCATATCTCTCATATTATTGATTCAATTATTGTCACGGTATCATCTGCATTATTTGTTATATTGTTAAATCAATAATTGAGGTCTGGAGAGTATTTAGGACACTTTTGTGTCGGAGTACTATTCATGAGTTTCTATTCACGAATTACTATTCACCCAAATTACTATTCACTCTAGTATTGTTCACTCGGGTATTTGAGACACTTTTCGTGTCGGAATACTATTCACGAGTTACTATTCATGAGTTATAATATTAATGATGAATGTTATTAACAATTGAAGTTGTGTTCAGAGTTGAATTTGGAGACGCGGACGTGATATTTGATTCCGGAACGATGAAATTAGTAAAAATAGCCTATAAACACAAAATTTTCCGAGATTTACTATTTGGTCAAAAAGTCAACAGTTGACTTTTCGGGAAAAGTCAAACTTTGAAATTTCAAAATTTATATTTTTGATAAAAATAGTTTCATTATGTTGGAATTATTTGTGTTAGTGAAAATCGACATTTATTTCAATAAAAATTGATGTCTGGAGGTTATATTGACCAATCGGGTATTTAACCGGATAAATGAGCAATTGATTGCTATTATTTCACATGATTATAACTATTTATTCACATGTTATACTATTGATTCAAATTCTTGTTACTATTAGGGGAGTTGGTGCAAGATTTATAATACTTGCATGACTAAGTTAAAAATGGAGGTATAGATAGAGGTATTATACTGTAATTAATTTTATCACATGATTTACTATTGAGTCACATGATTTTACTATTGATTCACATGATTTACTATTAGGGGAGTTGGTGCAAGTTTGATAATACTTGGATGACTGAATTAAAAATGAAATAAAAGTTGGAGGTATTGTACTGTAATTTTCCGAGCCCCAAAACGTGCAATTATCGAAACTATGTTTTTCTATAAATAGAAGCCCATTCTTCTTCATTTCTCACCAATTCACCAAAGCTTTAGAGCGGTTATTATATAGAGATATTGTAGGGAGAAATTGTAGAGAGAAAATCTAATGAAGAAGAGAAGATTACTACCTCACTACTCCTTTATCCAGTTTCTTTTACGGTAAGGGGTGTTATTCTTTCTTATTCATGAAGAGAACTTCTGTTATTCCATCCTCTATTATTCTGTTGGAATAACCTGTATACACGGCATACCCTATGCATGACATGTATAAGCGGCATACCCTGTACTTGGTGAAATCCTTATGTTATTCCATTCTTTATTATTCTGTTGGAATAACCTATATACGTGACATACCCTATACATAACATGTATAAGCGGCATACCCTGTACTTGGTGAAATCCTTATGTTATTCCATTCTTTATTATTCTGTTGGAATAACCTGTTTACGCGGCATACCCTATACATAACCTGTATAAGCTGCATACCCTGTACTTGGTGAAATCCTTATATTATTCCGTTATTTAATATTCTGTCAGAATATTCTGTCGGTGTGAATTTCACCTGACCTGGTTCCATATTTATTATTTTGCATTTATTATTCTGTCGGAATATCCTGTCGGTGTGAATTTCACCTCACCTGGTTCCATATTTATTATTCCGCATTTATTATTCTGTTGAGAATAACCTGTCTGTGTGGTCTCTATCGCATGCATGGTGATGTCTTTTGTTATTCCATTCTTTATTATTTTGTTGAAATAACATGTCTATGTGGATTACCACATGCATGGTGGATGATCTTTTGTATTCATTCCTTATTAAATTGTGAAAATGATCTGTATACGTGGATTACTGCATGGCGGTGAAAATCCATTTGCAGTTTCATATATTCTTTATTATACTCAGTTGGTTAGAGTTTTAACTTCTATACTCCATGAAATTAGTGGAATATCCTTGATATTTGCGCTTCATCCAGTATCTTTTCATGGATCATTTGGTATAATCGTGAAATGTGATGTTATAAGTGATGTGGTAAAAGTCCTCAGTGGCCTGTAATGTATTGATGGATAATTTTTGGTATGATTATGACCAGGGATGATTCGGTATAGTTATAACCGTTGATGATTTAATGAAAATCCTTGACCGTGGTACAGGGATGATTAGATATTGTGGTTTATTCATTAAGCTAAGTCTCAGCGATAAAAATTGATGAAAAATCTTTTAAATTATAAAAGATAGTAGAATTTATTCTCTACTTGACTCTTTTAATGGATTGCTTATTTTCGCTGCAGTTTTTGATCTAAAACTTGTTGTCTATTATATTCTATCAGTTGTTATACTTTTGAAGGCTAAGGATAATTTATTCTTAATTATCTTAGTCATAATATTTCTTACTGGGCTAGTTGAGCTCACCCTTTCTTTCTCTGTTCTCTTCAAAAAAAAGAGAATGTAGCCGGGACTAGTCAGGGAATTGAGTGACGGTCCAGAAGATAGCATTAGTAGTCCTCACTATTCTGTTAAATAGTGTGACAATAAATGTAATGAGGACTCCATTGGGTATGGATATTGTCTAGATGATAATATTTGTATTAAAACTCACAGCAAATATTTTGTCGTAGTTTACACGACAGCTGTATAATTAGTTTGTATTTGGATTTATGTACCATGTAAGTGGCGACCCAAGATGGGTGACGTATACCTAATTTTGGGAGCGTCACAATAATCATACCAACAACTGTCCATCAATGCACTACGGGCCAATAAGAACTTTTACCACATCATTTGTAAAATTACGGATCATAATTATACCGAATGATCCCCGGTCATAATCAATCAACAGTACATCTATGCACATAAGTCAAAGATGATTTTCAACACAATATAAGCATGAGGATGATGAGAATTATATAAGCATTAATCAAATAAAATTAAGGATAAATATTAAAGACTTTAAATTTATCTAGAGTTTAAAAATATCCAAATTGTTAACATGATACTACTTTATGGAGTAAAATTCAAGAATAATATTCATGTATCAAAAATAATTTGGACATAAAAGAAATATATTTTTTGGGTGAATAGTACCCCGTGAATAGTATCCTGTGAATAGTACTTTGGGAATAGTACCTCGTGAATAGTACCCCGACATGAAAAGTACCCAAAATACTTGAGTGAATAATATTCAGATAAATAGTAATTGGGTGGATAGTAACTCGTGAATAGTACTCCGACATGAAAAGTGCTCCGAATACCCGAGTGAATAATATTTGAGTGAATAGTAACCCGTAAATAGTAACTCATGAATAGTATTTCGTCATGAAAAGATCAATAATTATCAAAAAAGTTCAGAATAATATTTCCATGAAAAGATACTGAATGAAGCGCAAATATCAAGGATATTCTACTAATTTCATGGAGTATAGATGTCAAAACTTCAACAAAATGAGTATAGAATTCAAAATCTGGAACGAAATAATATTACTTACATACTACACAGTATGGAAGAAAATATTATTTCAAGCGAATATTAAACAAAAATAATATCCCTTACAACTGTTGAACGAAAATAATATTCCAACGAATATTGAACGAAAATAATATTCTTTATGAATATTGAACGAAAATAATATTAATACGAATATAAAAAATAATATCTCTTCAGAATATGAAATAAATAATACCACTTATCCTCAGAAGAAAATTGGATACTGGAATAGTGAAGTAGCAGACTTCGCTTCTTCCTTCTCTCTATAGCTTCTCTCTATATAATTGATCTTGTGAGACTTAGTGAATTGGTGAGAATGAAAGAATAATGAGCTTCTATTTATAGGAAAATATAGTTTCGATAATTGCACGTTTTGGAGCTTGAAATATTACAGTACAATACCTTCATCTTTTTTTTTATTTTTAATTTAGTCCTGCAAGTATTATCAAACTTGCACCACCTTCCCTAATAGTATATCATGTGAATTAATAGTACATTCATGTGAATCAATAGGTCTATACATGTAAAAAAAATAATTACAGTATAGTACCTTCATCTATACCTCTATTTTTAATTTAGTCATGCAAATATTATCAATTTTGCACCACCTCCCCTAATAGTACATGCATGTGAATCAATAGTACACACATGTGAACACATAGTTATAAGCATGTGAATTAATAGTAATTAATTGTTCATTTATTCGATTAATTACCCCATTGGTCAATATAACCTATAGACATCAATTATTATCGAAATAATTATCGATTTCCACCAACATTAATAATCCCAACACAATAAAAATATTTTTATCAACAATTTTATTTTTGAATTTTTAAAGTTTGACTTTTTTCAAAAAAGTCAACTGTTGACTTTTTGACCAAAAAGTCAACATCGGTAAATTTTGTGTTTATAGTCTATTTTTACTAATTTTATCGTTCCGGACTCAAATATCACGACCGCGTCTCTAAATTCAACTCCGAACTCAAATTTAATTTTTTAATAACATTTATCATTAATATTATATCCCACAATATTAACAACCAGATCATTCCCAAGAAAGAGATGACTTTCAGATAAGGATTTCTCCTATTGACACGCAATTAGGTGACAAAACCCTTTTCCTCGACAGAACTTTCTAGACATCGTCAATAATGCAAATAATAATATGAATAACTTGTTGTCTCAATTATTGATTTAATAATATAAAATATTATGCAGATGATACTGTGACAATAATTAAATCATTAATATGAGAGATGTTATGCAGCAATTTTTGTGACAATAATTGAATAAAACTGAGTGACTTTTCACGTAAGCATCAATAATTAATAGCGTGTCCTACTATGCAACCACGCGTATTACTGTATTTTTATCCCCGGTTAGTTCAACAGTTTAACGGTAAAACTTTCACCGTTATTTTTATACAAAGATATTTCTGTCGTTTTCTAACTACGACAATATTTTCGTTGTGGGGCCCACCAATAATTGTGTCGTCGTACGAATATTCCCCGATAAAAAGAATATTCCATGACCAAACGAATATTAATAATAATTAAAAATACTTTATAAAAATTTACACCACACTGATGAGAAATAACAAAAATCTCTCAAAAAAACAAATAAAAAGTAACATATCACTAGTAAAATAACAATCTATCTGTTAGTGATTTAATGAGATGACGACGGTAATTAAATAATGAACTTGGAGTCAATAGTCATGTAAATAATGAACTTGGAGTCAATAGTCGTGTAAATAAGGTAAATCAATGGAATATGGATTGAAAAATAGTTAATCGGTTCAGAATTATATTTATTTTAAAAAATATGGGTCTAAAATTTAATCAACCTGAATAAATAAAAATGGTTAACCAACTCATTTGGTTCCAATTAATATAATTTGACCCAACAGTTAATTAACTATATTATCAAGTCTACATACAGCTTAGCTTATATATTTGATAGTCCCTAAATTTTAATCTCATGGCCACATAAATAATTTGGTCAATCATGTCTAGTCACTTCTAATTCATCATGGGAGTGAATATATTATATTCACTTATTGTTAACATATATTTGACTGATAGTATGTATAGTTTAATTCTAGGTTTGGATATTTGTTAGTTGCAAATAAATTCATTGATCTTGAGTTATTTTATTTTGTCATTTGGTGCTTCTGTTCTGAAGAACCTAATCTGGGTGTCTAGAGTTGCCCATTTCCATTGTATTTTACCCTTTATTAATGTCAAAGAGATACGTCATTACATGTTGTGTACATATGGTTTGACTTTTGAGATACGTAGTTTATTTCGTGCAAAAACAAACCGATACTTTCAAACAACCCAAAAAAACTTTTATCTTTTACTTGACGAAATACTGGGATAGCCAATTTCTTTTCTGGTTAGTTATTCTGAGGGTTAAATGTTTTTTCAGTCATTGTATTATAGGTCGATTTACAGATGAATAACTGAAATTTTTTTTTCTTATAGTCAACTCACAGTACTCGACTTTTCTAATAAAAAGTTAAAAAAAACCGTTAACTCTATTGACTTTAACGGAAAACTGTTGAGTTAGCTGCTGAGTTGTCTAAAAAAAGCCTATGTGGCAGTTAGTATGCAACGTGGCAGTGATGATGTGGCTTTGGAGGAAAAATTTTATGAAAAAATGGAAAAAAAAGTATAATATAAATTTTAAAAATTAGCCAAAAAATAAGAAAATAAAAAAAATATATTTAATTATTTTTGTAATTAATATCAAATAAAATTTTATTTATAATTAAGCCATTTATAAAATATAAAAACTAAAAGTTTGCTAATTAAAATTAAATATAAAACTTTTGAATAATTATGAATTTCGTAACAGAAAAATATGCTAATTACTGTTCATAATTTTTGAATAATATGCAAAAAAAATTGGATTTATATTTTATAAATGGCTTAATTATTCATAATTTTATGAATTTCGCCTAAAATTATTCATAATTTTATATTTTATAAATGGCCAAAATTTTGGATGAAAATTATGAATTTTGGCCATTTTATTCATAATTTTATATTTTATTCCTCCAAATCCACATAATTCACCATTTTGAATAAAATTGTTTTGGCAAAATTCATAATTTTTGAATAATATGCTAAAAAAATTTGAACAGTAATTAGCATATGCTAAAAATAAGCCATTTAAAAATATATAATTATTCTGTTACGACAAATGATAAATAAACGTAGATAAAAACCCATAAAGGTGAAATAATGCATTTTCTTTGTAAAATTAGAGCAAATAATCTCTTAAGAGATAAAATTGATTTTGACACTAAAACTGATTATTTATTAATTTATTTATTTGTTATGTATATTAATTTGATTTATATTTTGTTGGGTTAAAAGCTTTATTTTCTTTTTTTTGGCAAACTTTTTAAATTTATATTATTATTTATAAAGAATTAAATAAAATTTCATTTAGTATAAATTTTCCCTTTTAGATCCATATATTCAATTATTTATAATTTCCTTAATTATATTTGTAAATAATTAAACAAAAATTTATTTGATATTAATTACAAAAATAATAAAATATATATTTCATTTATTTTGTTATTTTTTGACAAAATTTCCTGAATTTTATTATTATTTGTAAAAAAATAAATAAAAAATTATTTGGTATTAATAAAAAAAATTAATTAAATATATTTTTCAATTATATTTGTTATTAATTATATAAAAAATAACTAAATAATTAGCAAACTTGTAGTTTTTATGTTTTATAAATAGCTTAATTATAAATAAAAATTTATTTGATATTAATTACAAAAATAATTAAATATATTTTTTATTTATTTTCTTTTTTTTGGCTAATTTTTAAAATTTATATTATACTTTAAAATATTTTTTTTCATTTTTCATAAAAAATTTCCTCCAAATCCACATCATCACTGTCACGTCGCATACTAATTACCACATAGGTTTCTTTTAACAACTCAACAGTTTTTCGTTAAAAAGTCAACAGAGTTAACGGTTTTTTTAACTTTTTGTTAGAAAAGTCTAGTATAGTGAGTTGACTGTAAGAAAAAAAAGTTCAGTTATCCATCTATAAATCGACCTATAGTACAGTGACTGAAAAAACATTTAACCCGTTATTCTGATGAAATTGTTGTGCACTTGATATCATGTACTTGTTCTTACATATTTCAGAATTCCATATTGGGTCTCTTTTAGGGGCTGTTTGTTTAGAACTTAATGGGTCTGAATGGCTGAATCGGTAAGTGGCTGAATCATTAAGTGCGTTTGTTTTGAAAAAAAATCGTCTGAATGGCTGAATCGGTCAGATGCGTTGGCTGAATGGTTAAGTCCGAATTTTTGGTCTGAATGACTGAATGGTAGGCTGAATGAAGTAAAAAAAATTAAAAATAATAATAATAATAATAATAAAATATTAACTATTATATTATGTAATATTAAATAAATTTACAACAACTTTGAATTTTTTCAGAGGGGTAAAATATTAAAAATATGTCATTCAGATCTTTAAGATATGTCAGTTATCAAACAGTTTTTTTCATTCAAATTCAGCTCATTCAGATTCAGATTCAGATTCAGCTGATTCAGATTCAGATTCAGATTCAGATTCAGATTCAGATTCAGATTCAGATTCATTCAATTTTTATCAAACACTCCCTTAATTTATGTTGCTGAATTGTTTTGATTACACTTGAAAAATTTCAGGTTATGCGCTTCCAAAATTTGCTTAACTCACTGTGACATCATATTATGCCGCATCAAGTGCATCACATTATGGTATTTCATTGCTTACTAGACACATTGAAGAGGCCAACACATCCCCCAGTGCTTAGCATGGAAGGCTAAGATAACAAGTTGCGGGTGTATAAATTGTAATAATTCCATTTTCATTTCTCACGGCTTTGTAATTAACCGGGTTAAATACTTTCTAGGTCATTGTATTATATGTCAACTTACAATTAGGTCATTGATTTTTTTCTTCTTATAATCAACTCACTGAACTACATTTTACTAACAAAAATTTAAATTTTTGTAACTGGCGTTAATTAATTGAACGGGAAACTGACATGTAAAACGAAGGGTCCCATTTAATCCTAGCTAGAGCTGACCTGTTATTTATTTTAACACCTAAACGAAGGGTCCCATTTATTTTTTTATTTTTTTGACTAACTTTTCTAATTTATATTATTATATTTGTAAATAATTAAACAAAAATTAATTTGATATTAATTACAAAAAAATTAAATATATATTTAATTTATTTTCTTGTTTTTGGTAAAGTTTTCTAATTTATATTATTATATTTGTAAATAATTAAACAAAAAATAATTTGATATTAATTACAAAAATAACTAAATATATTTTTCATTTAATTTCTTATTTTTTGGCAAACTTTTCTAATTTTTATTATTATATTTGTAAATAATTAAACAAAAAATAATTTGATATTAATTACAAAAATAATTAAAGATATTTTTCATGTATTTTCTTGTTTTTTGGCTAACTTTTTTAATTTATATTATTATATTTGTAAGAATTAAATAAAAAATCATTTGATATTAATTACAAAATTAATTAAATATATTTTTTATTTATTTTCTTATTTTTTGGCCAACTTTTCTAATTTATATTATACTTTAAAATAATTCTTTTATTTTCTCCATAATTCTTTCCCTCAAAATCCACATAATCAAGGCCACATAGGATAATTCTCGACACATAAGCTTTTTTTTTCACAAGTCAGCTGCTTACGTGGCAAACCGTTTAAAGTCAAACTGACTTAACGGATTTTCTAACGGTCTGTTAGAAAAGTCGAGTACAATGAGTTGACTGTAAGAAGAAAAAAAAATTCAGTGACCCATTTATAAGTTGACATAAAGTACAGTGACTTAAAAAGTATTTAACCCGTAATTAACCCTATGTTTGTGTGTGCATCTTAGATATTTAGGCAATTAATCTTAACTAATTGTCGTATTCATTTTCTTTTATCTTTGAACATTTATAATTGTAATTTTCGTGACATTGACTCAAGTTTTAGGTTAAATTAAGCTAACTATGCACCTAAATGAGCTTGCTTTGTAAGTGGGTAAGTTTATCAATTGACCAATACGTACAACACGCATAGAAAGATCACTTTTCGCCTGCGTGTCGACACTGTATTGGTCAATTGACCAAAGTTAACTTCATGCTAACCACTTCCTAACTACTGTGATATTTGCCTTGCACCATTGGTTCTGCATTGATGTGGAAAACAGTTATTACCAGTAGTTTGTCTAAGCTTTTACCCATTTTGCAGATACCTTGTAAGGTGCATGACCTGCATATGATATGGTGGTTTTGCTCTTAATACACTTTAGTGCTTGGTCTCAAGGTTTCAATCTTCATAGCAATTGCTTGTAAGTTGTATCGGTGTGTGCACAAGAGTTGTGCACAAATAGTATAATATGTATTTGACTAGTTTTTTAATCCAAAAAATTGACATGATTGTATTATGTGAATACAATATGTAGACTTGATAATATAATTAATTAACTGTTGAGTTAAATCATATTAACTGGAACCAAATGGGTTGGTTAACCATTTTTATTTATTCACGTTGGTTAAAGTTTGGAACCATATTTTTTAAAATAAATATAGTTTATTAACCGGTTAACCATTTTTTAACCCATATTCCATTCCCATAATCATCAAAGCATTAATTTGTGCACTTTTATAAAAAAATCAACACTCATGGGTCGTCGCACAACATGACCACAAGAAGCCTTCAATATTAAAGAATTAAAACAACGCAGTCCCGCTTTACTTAAATAAATAAATAGCTCAATTCAACTTTCTTTCTTTTTTTTAGAGAATTATTTTCTTCCTTGTTTCATTTAAGGTCTAAGGAGATGGAACTATTAACCATTACAGTATCACCTTTCATTCCTCTATCTAACCACACAAATAATGTATTTTTAGACTATGTTTAGAATCTTAAACAAATAAATAATTAAAATTTTACTATTTGATAAAACTATTGTAAGACCCCAAATTTTATGAATAAAGATTTAATTTTTTTGAAATATTTTTTTTGAATATTATGGTGTGAATTTGTGATAATGTTATAGTTGTGGGTAATATTTATAATTTTGTAAAGTAAGCAAGTGGTTATGAAATATTCGATTGGTTTGGGAATATTCGTTTTAACAGTGAATATTCGTACAACGGCGCAATCATTGGTGGACCCCACAACGAAAGTATTATCGTAATTAGAAAACTACAAAATTATATTTTTATAAAAATAACGGCGAAAGTATTACCGTTAATACTGTTGAACTACCCGGTAGTAAAAGTACAGTTGTGACGCCCCCAAAATAGGTATACAACACCCATTCTGAGTCGCCAAAATACATGGTACAGAAAGAAAACTATAACTTCACTATTACAATTGTCGTGCAAAATACGACAACACATACTGTGAGTTTAAATACAAATATTGTCTTCTAGACAATATCCACAACCAAATAAGTCCTCAATACATTTATTGAAATACTATTTTACAAAATAGTGAGGACTACTAAAACAGCTATCTTGAATCATTACTCCATACTGTAAGACCCCGAATTTTTTTTAAATAAAAATAGAATTTTCTTTATTTATTATTTTGAAATAGTAAGGGTTGATTTGATTAATGTGGTTAGTTATGGGTAAAATGCGTAAATTTTACAAAATAAATAAGTGGTTATAAAATATTCATTGTTGTTGAGGAATATTCGTTTGGTCGTAAAATATTCTTACTGTCGGAGAATATTCGTATGACGGCGCATGTGACGCCCCCAAAATAGGTCCAATCCATCCAACCTATTCTGAGTCGTCAAATACATGGTACAGAAAACAACTATAACCTTATTACTATAATTATCGTGCAAAATACAATAATACATATACTGTGAGTTTTAATACCAACTGTGACTCGTGTCCCAACTATGGACAGCACCTCACATTGATACATTACATAAAAGTACAGTCAATAACTGTTTTAGAAATTAAAATCCCTGGAAAGTGCTCAAGAAAACCTTCGTACATGGGAGGCCATGCGTTTAGGTTATAATAGATATCATATGCCCACAGAATTATCCTTGGTTGACCTAATAGACCCCAAAGAAAATCGAGAAGATTACTATCATATTCTTTCCAGTGGTGAGTCTTCTCTTGACATATAATTATCTCCGTTATCTTCAAGTGAAAATTATATTTCAAATAAACTCCAAGATCATATAGGTAGTATTCGTAGATATACTCAGCAAGTGGATGTGCACAACCTTGTCTTATGATAACACGAGTTTTTATGTTATTAGACATCTTGTATGATAGTGACAAAATACCCTTCCAAAGTTGGGTTCGCCTCACCCTATTTGATTCACCAAATATAACTATTAAATGATGTATAAAATACAACACACTAAAGTCCTCAATAAAATTATTTCCATACTCTTTAGGGAGAACCTCAACAACTATAGACCACCGTTCTATTCCCTTGTTATCCCCGCTCGACCCAGCTACACTCTTATTACCTGAAAAGAATTGTGAAGCAAAAGGGTGAGCACAAATAGCTCAGTAAAGAATATCATTACTAAAGATAATTAAATTATCAATAGACTTCATCAGTAATAAATCAGAGATTTAGAACATATGGTAGATGATAAAACTTTTCAACCATAGTTGCAGCGGAACGAGCAATCCATTAGAAGAGTCAAATAGACTATAAAGTCTATAATCTTCTCCACATTAAAAGTCCACCAACAATGCTTTATCCCTGTAACATCAATCAACAGTTCATTTCCACAATAACTCATAATCATAATTGTGATTCTAATTACTTTTCTCATCCAGGACGAAGATAGTTTTCATCACCTGTCTTTACCTGAAACATCAAAGATCATGGTTATACCAAATCACAGTTCCTGTTTATAATCATACTAATAAATTCATCTTTGCACTACGGGCCAAAGATATTCATTATCATTTCATCTTTGCACTACAGGCCAAAGATATTCAATAACAGATCATCTTTGCACTACAGGCCAAATATATTCATATCTCAAAGAAATACATAATCATTTCAGAATTTATATAAATCATAATTATAATCATGTTGATCAATTCACCTTTGCACTTAAGCTAAAAATATTCAATTGTAAATTCAATGGTCATGATCATACCAGTCAATGATTCAACTTTGCACTACTGGCCAAAGAGAACCCATAGTCACAATCATACCAATAATCTACCCATCTTTACACTTAAGTCAAAGAGAAATTTATTCACCGAGATTATAAAAATGTTATATATGATAATAAAAATAATATTATCAAAACATGGATTCAATCAAAGATAGTAACCATATAGACATCTTGGATAAAAAAAATTTTATTTTTCGGTGAATAGTGCCGCATTCGTGAATAGTAACTCCGACACAAAAAGATAAAATTTTACAATAAAATCCATATCAATATTTATAACATCTTAATCCAAAATGTTATAAATCACTTAATAATATCAAAATCTTAACATTCTTAATATTACAACAATGTTGAATAATTTCTTAAACTTATAAATAATTTATTTAAATTGTTTGCATTTAATCATCATAAAATGTCAAACTCATAAGATTTCATCACCAATAACTAAAACCCTCATCAAAAATCTGCGTATACCTCATATATGATTCTCAAGCCATAAAATCATTTTTTTTTAATTTTCTTACTTCACATAACATATTTAATTCATTTACTCATAACTAGAACATTTTTATGAAAAATACCAAATCAGTTCCAAAAATATTTATTTTCTGGGATTTAGTATAACATAGTCCCATATTGAACATATATTTTTTCTGAAATTTTAAAAATTCATTTACTATTTTTCATAAGGCCAAAACCACCGAATATTTAAACATTTATCATAAATTGTATTTTTATCCAAAAATTCTGAAATTTACACGGTATACTGATATTATATAGATGTACTCCCAATAAAAATTTCATCAATTTTGGAGTTAATCACAAGGAGTTATAAGCGGTTACTTTTAAAATAGTATTTTCTCATAAAATCCATAACTCCTAATCTATAAATCCAAAAATCGCCATTTTTTGACACAATCAACAAAACTCATCAAATTATCATTTCAAATTTTTCTAGAATTTTTGAAGGTTCAGAAAAATTTTGAAACTGAAAAACATAATAACCCTTAAAATCTCTTACTATCCCTTACCTCAAAAGAGTTGTACTGGAATGTCGGATATAACGCTGAACGAACTTGCACCGTATAGTAACACTCAAGATATCTAAATACTCACAAAAATACGCTCGATAATAAAGAAAGAGAAAACTTCAGTTTCTGGTGTGATTTTCAATTATAACCTAAGCACCCTATTTATAGGAAAATGCTTAGAACACTAAAGTAGAAAATTTAATAAATTAATAATATAATTATATAAATTTTCTACGCATGCCTAGAATTTGATTTCAGCCATCAAACACATGTTAAAGATGCCTCCAAACATTCCAAAAACGTTTTTCATATTTAAATTATTTTAAACTTTCAAAAATCAATTATTTCGGAGCTTTGAAACTTCAATAATTCATAATAAATAGCACTTTTGTCAGAAAATTCGAAACTCATAACTTTTTTATAGGAAATTCAATTCTCTACAACTTTGCAGAAGAAAGTTTTTCCAAATTCAAAACAAAAATTGACCGAAATCCACAAACGGGCGATTTTACAGGCTATAAAATTGACCGTTTGATTATAGCCTGTAAAATCGTCCGTTTATGGATTTCGGTCAATTTCTGTTTGAAATTTGGAAAACCTTTTTTCTGCAAAGTTGTAGAGAATTGAATTTCCTATAAAAACACGCAAGATTCGAATTTTCTGATAAAAGGGCTATTTATTATGAATTATTGAAGTTCCGTAGCTCTGAAATAATTGATTTTTGAAAGTTTAAAATAATTTAAATAAGAAAAACATTTTTTGTGTTTGGTGGGCATCTTTAACATGTGCTAGAGACTGAATTCAGATGTTTGGATGTGTAGGAAGATGTGAAAAATAAATAATATTAATTTATTAAATTTTTTGCTTTGGTGTTCTAAGTATTTCCCTATAAATAGGGTGCTTAGGTTATAATTGAAAATTACACCAGAAACTGAAGTTTTCTCTCTCTATATTATCGAGCGTATTCTTGTGAGTATTTTGAGTATACTTTGAGTATTGCTATACGGTGCAAGTTCAAGTCATAGTCAATATCCGGCGTTTCAACTAGAAGTACTGTCTTTCGAGGTAAAAGATATTATTTTCTTCATGAATGATATTATTTTCTTCAATATCATTATGCCGAAATATTGATCTGAAGTTTTTATCAAATTTGGAACTTTTGGTGTCGGGGTTACTATTCACGTATACGACACTATTCACGTATACGACACTATTCACGAATACGGCATTATTCACAGAAAAGTTAAATTTTTGTTTTTGTCCAAAATATCTATTATGAATACTATCTTTGATTGTATCTATGTTTTGATTATTCTTGAATTTTACTCCACTATGATTATTATTGAGGTATTTTTTGGACATGGATAAACCGAATTATGAATCCTTAATCCTTAATCCTTGTCTTTTGTTTCACTGGATTCGTTTCTTTAAAAATATTTTTCATCATCCTCGGTCCTAAATGATGATGTTACTGAATATCTTTGGCCTGTAGTGCAAAGATGGTTGATTTTCTTATGAATATCTTTGGCCCGTAGTGCAAAGATGAACAGGTGTTGAGATGAACAGGTGTTGAGATGAACATGACCAACTGATGAATATCTTTGGCCTGTAGTGCAAAGATGAATATTTGATTGAAGATGTATATTGATTGATGTTACAGGGATAAAATATTAATGATGGATTTTTAAATTCATAGATACAGTAGATTTCATCCTCTACGTAACTATTCTATAAATTATTATTTTCCACTGTGAATATTGATCTGAAATTTGTTGTCTATTGTATTCTATCAGATTTTTTCCTGTTGAGGACTAACGATAATTTGTTATATATTATCTTAGTGATAATATTCTTTACTGGGCTAGTTGAGCTCACCCTTTTCCTTGTTGTTCCATTTTTCTTCTCAGGAGGCGAGAATGTAGCGAGTACGAGTCGGGGTGTGGAATGATGGTTCTAGAAAGTTGTCTTAGTAGTCTTCACCATTTTTATAAAATAATGTATTAATAATTGTAATGAGGATTTATTTGGTTGTGGATATTGTCTAGAAGACAATAATTGTAATTAAACTCATAGTTTAAGTGTTGTCGTATTTTGCACGACAAATGTGTTAATAAAGTTGTAGTTGTTTCTGTACCATGTATTTGGTGACTCAGAATGGGTTGGATGAAATGGACCTATTTTGGGGCGTCACAGTTGGTATCAGAGCTTAGGGATATGATCTCTGGAGGAGATCGGGGAATAGAACTAGGAGGGGAGAGACGAGTAAATCCTTCGCTAGTGTGTCCTACCTAAGCTTATTTGTTAGTTGGTCAATATATAGGGATATTATGTGGTATATTAATTTCTTTAATTATAGCGACGGTCGACGACCGTTGCTATAGAAGCCGTCGCTGAAACCTATAGCGACGGTCTTTTTTGTTATAGCGACGGTCTGACCGTCGCTAGAAAACTCCATAAAAACGCGCTTGAAGGTTTTTACCGACGGTCAGAAAGTGGATATGCCGACGGCCTTGACCGTCGCTATAGGTGAGATTTCGATGTGAGATATTGCGACGGTCGCCGACGTCGCTATAGGTGAGATTTGGCTGTGAGCTACTGCGACGGTCGTGGCCGTTGCTATAGGCGTTATGCTGCAAAAAAAAATTAGCTTTAGCAACGGTCATGACCGTCGCTATATCTTCCCCAAATTTTTAAAGAACATGCTGTTTCTATACAATAATTTTTATTTATTTTTACCTGTTAAGAAACATAACTACATTCAACCATCCAATCTGAATATAACATTTACAACTAAGAGAATAAAACAAATAAAGTCTATTAATGTATAATATCATCTAATTATACATAACCATCCAAAATACTGTTACTATGTATCAAAACAGTACATAACCAACAGCACATTTAACATATTTTTAGTATCACATCTAACAAATTTTCATCAAAAATAGTGTTACATATAACAAATTTCCAGCAGCACGTGTAACATATCTCTAGCAGCACGTGACATGTCACAGGTCCTCTATAGGATTATTTGATCCGCTAATATCACCATTATCTCCTTTTGTGTATCGATCCTACAAATTAATTATCAAGTGAACTTGTTAATCCATAAAAACATAATGATAGCCCCAAAAATTTAAGTATAAGTGAAGTGAGAGAGCAACACCTGATTGTTGGATTGAGCATTTGGAACTGATGAATTCTTCATAAATTCTGTCATAATTGATAATAGTTCATCCACTTTCCTTGCAGTATCATCTCCTTTTTCCCGCACCTTTTTCAACTCAGCTTTCAATTCTTGATTCTCACGTTGTACCTCATTATTTGTGTCACGAGGCCCCCAAGTGTTTGTAGCTGTGGCACCAACTCCACCTTGTCGAAGTCTACCATGTCGCTCTGGTCCAAAAACTTGTGCAAGTATATCATTCCGTCCTGTACTACTGCTTTCACCAGTCGATTCCTGAGTCTTCTTTAGCTCAATAATTTTTTCCTGTGAAAATATATAAGGCAAATTATACACAACTTAAATATACAAGGCAACTTAAATATACAAGGCAATTCAACATAACTTAAAGAAGAGTAGCAAATAATAGTATAATTCTGTTATGTTATTCTATTATTATTTTTAATCTTGTTCGAAAGTAACTTACAAGATATTCTATTCCACTTACTTAAATGTTCCTTCTTTCTATATTGGTTACCTATTTAGACATTGTTCTTGAGATACCATCTTGTATTTAGCTTCCTTAGTATTGAAAATTAAAATAATTACACTACAACAATGAGTATTGAATTTTAAGGAGAGAGAGATTGATTTTTCATCATTGCCACATTTCCCTTTGCTCTTCCTCATTGGTTGCATACCCCATATGCAAACAACAAACATATAACTTGAAAATAAAAATAATTACACTAATACAAACTAGAAGAGAAGTAACACTATATTAGTTAGAGTTTCAAGAAGTGAAATGAAAATTAGTTAGAGTTTCAAGATTTTTCACCAGGCCTACTAGATAAGCTTTTACTAAATCAGAATATGTTCTACGGCAAGAATCAGGAAAAGGTCATTTAGATAAGATTTCAACATCACTGCCTATTACCAGAAACACTAAACATGTACTGATGCTGGAAATAAGAATTGAAAACAGATCTTAACAGAAAGAATTATCTTAATATGATGATGACCAAATGAATAAGATGGGAAGATAAAAGCTAATCAGATAACCAAAGAGATAAAGTGACCATCCAACACAATGAGCATCTAGAATCCAATCAAAAACAAGCAAGAATTTGAAACAGTGCCAATATATTCAAAATCAGCACGAACATAAACGAGAATAAGGAATCTGAAACCTGGAAAAACCAAAAGATCAAAGAGAAACAAAAAAATGAAGAACAAAATCAATTAATTACCAGCATATGAGACTTCATGTAAATAATGCACGTATTCACGTATAAAATCCCAAGCTTAAAAAAATTCGACAGTTCAGCTGTAAATCTATAAAAATATCCAACTTTCTTTTGGTGATATCTCAAATTTTGACACCCACAAACAGATCATCAGACAATTAAGCAAACCAAAAAAAAACCCAGAAAGAAAATTAACTGAATCAATTATAGCACAATAAAGAGAACTAAAAAAGTTACCAAATTGAACCAAAAAACTGGCCAGACTATAAGGTACAAGACAAGTACAGGGCTTTTGTTGCAGCAGCTTTCTCTTACACTTAAAATATAAAAACCCAACAAGAAAGATCAGACCTTTCCGGACTCTCTTTCTCTCTCTCTCTCTGTGATGGAGGTGAGGTGTTGGTCTTAGAAGTTCTCTGGCTTTCTCTTTTTTGTAGGAACATTGACAAAAATAATAATAATAAAAATAAAAAAATATTACAGTGATGATAAAAAGTGCAGAGAGAGAGAGAGGTGGCAACTATTTATGTAGAATCATTCAATTTAATTTATTCATTCGTCTGTGTTTTTATAAAATGAAATGGTCTCTCTATTTATGCTTACTAATTTATTTTGTTGATCTATTGGGAATTTGATATGTTAGAATATTTTATTCTTTATGTGGCCTTTACTATTTATGTAATTATTGGGCTTACATATTGTATTAATTTAATAACTTTATTTATGGGTTTTGGTAATTAATTATGTGGCCCATAAATATTATTACTAATATTAATTTGACATAATGGGCCCTAGGGTTTCATAATCTTGATGGACGATTTTGACCCTTAGCTATCATATAAATAAAACAGTTAGGGTTTGGTCCCAATTGTCGTCTCAAGAACTTTATACACACCTATACATCCATCCTAAGATTGAGAGAGACAATTGAAAACCTTCACCCTTAAGCGCAGCGGAAGCGTGATACGTACAAGAGGTCTTCTCTCAATTCATGTAAGTACTTAATATCATTATTATGATTAATTGATTTTATTTATTTTATGCAATATCACGTTCCTGTATAATTTATTCAACATCTGGTATCAGAGCGTGGTTACGTTATTTTATAGAATAAATTAATTAAGTAATTATGCTAGAATTTTAATTTTGCATAATCTCTTTATGGGTACAATATTATTTAGAGATAAAAGCATCCTGAATTCTAGAAATTTGATACATATATAATAATAAACATTAAGTACTGCTTGAATTTTCAATACGAAAGCTTGTGAACTGTGAACAAAATATGTCACAAGAATATATCAGAACAATAAATAAATTATATATATAACGTTAATATATATATATATTATATATATGCAGTACAGTACTATATATATATAACGTTAAAAATATATATATGTATGATGCATAAAATTTTATTGTTTATAATGTTATGCGTAAAAGGAGACTTACGTTTGTGATACTTAAGTGTGCTGATAGCTGCATCCAGCGTCCAGGTCCACATGCAAAATGTGGAGTCTAATTTGTTAGTATGTTTCATACATGAAAAACAATAAGCTTTTTCAATAAACACTAACGTTGCATAAACCCAATATTATCCAGCTGGTACGATATAGCATAAATAAGTTCCCTATTATTATGTGGGGATAATATTATAATATTCTTATGACCTCATGAATTCATGTTAAAAAAATTAACGTGATTATTTTATAATCAATTCATGTTCATAATTATATATTTTAATTTAAAATTTGTGAACATGATGTGATATTATTAGGGCTTTTAAGTTGTTACATGTAAATTTTAAATAATATTAATTTTCAAACTTGATTAATATGTTTAAAGAAAATTGAGTTTGATCATAATAATTTACGTGTATGCGTGACTCTTTTATTGTTAAAATTAATAATCAGCCCAACGGAGGATTATTAATTGAAACAATTAAAGATTAAGAAAAAGTCACATAATGTTACATTTAATAAATAAAGATTTTAATTTTACCCAACGGAAAAATTAGAATTAAAATTTATTAAATGGAATTTTTATTGCATAAGTAATATGTTTATTTCGTTTCTGCCCAACGGTGATGCGTGGATAAATGTGTTATGCATTATTTTATGGGGATGTTATTAGTATATTATTAATTGGACCAACGAAAGATTAATAATTATGCACCAACGTCTCATTAAAATCTATTTTTTTGGGTGTTGTAAATAGATTTTATCTAACTAACTGCTTGCCCTACAGTTGGTTTTATTATGATTAATTATTGTTGTACATTGTGGATTTCTTTTAGTTTTGTAAGCATGATTGTGAGCTTGATTATGTTTCGACATTGACTCCAACTAGTATTTATGGGTATCTCTCTGGATTTGAAATATTTAATGAAACTAATTTTACTGCTTGAAAATTGTAAGTGAAAATTGTTCTCGGCACTATGATTTTGGACTATGCATTACGAGTGGATCATCCTGCTCCACTTACAACTACTAACTCAATTGAGCAAAATGTTATTTATGAAAGTGGGAGCGATCCAACTGCATGTCCCTTGTGATTATGAAAAACTTTATCACGACAGTCATTCGAGGAGTCATTACTGACTCTGAAAATGCTAAAGAGTACTTAACTTTAGTCGAGGAACAATTCAAGGGTTCTTCTAAAACTCATGCAAGTACCCTTATTTTAAAAAATGCTTACTAGCAGGTATGATGGGGTTAGTGGGGTGCGCGAGCACATTATGATGATGAACGACATGGCTTTTAAATTAAAGATAAAGAAAGTCTTAAGGTTGAAAAACCTAATGTTGCTCATTTGGCAACCACTGGATCCTATAAGAAAAAAAGCTTATAAAAAAAATGGCAAAGATTTTAAGAATAAGGATAAACCAATTTCTACCAAAACAAATAAGGCAAAATTATTCAGGTAACAACTCTGAGACATGTCCTAAATGTCACTTCTGTAAGAAGTAATGACATATTCAGAAAGAATGCCCTAAGTTAAGAGAATGAATTGAAAAGAAAGGTATATCGTCCATCAATTATGTAACTTATGAATCCTTTCTAATGGATGTTCCTTCTAATACATGGTGGCTTGACACTGGTGCTATGGTTCACATTACTAATTCATTGCATGGATTCTTTTTTAAAGAAGACACTCTAAAAGGGGGAAAGAACCATTAAAGTTGACAATGGAGAGTCTATACAAGTTGAAGCATTAGGAACTCTTCTTTTAGTTTTGGAGAGTGGTTTCATCTTGTATTTATATGATACTCTTTATGTTCCCAGTACGACACATAATTTAATTTCTGTATCTAAACTTGACGTTGATGGATTTTCGTTTAAGTTTGGGAATAATAAAGTAATTATTTATCATTGTTCTCATGTTATTGGTTCTGGATCTTTAGAGGGAAACCTCTATAAGATAAATTTGGATAATGTATTTTCTGAATCCTTGTTAACAATGAATGTGACAGAAAGTACCTCTAAAAGTGAAAATAAGAGAAAAACTAGTTAATGAGAATTCTTCAAAATAATGGCATTAACGCTTAGGCCATATTTCAAAAGATATAATACAACGTCTTATAAAGGATGGAATTCTTCATTCACTAGATTTTTCTGATCTTGACCATTGTATTGAATGAATAAAAGGAAAATTTGTGAAAGGTAATAAGAAAGGAGCAACTAGAAGTAGTGCACTTCTTGAGGTGATTCACACTGATATATGTGGACCATTTTCTCCAGGAATTGGTGGACACAACTCTTTTATTACGTTTATTGATGACTATTCTCATTATACTTATGACTACCTGATTAATGAAAAATCCGAATCACTAAATATGTTTAAAGTTTTCATAGCTGAAGTTGAAAATCAACTTAACCGAAAAATTAAAGTAGTGAGATCAGATAAAGGCGGAGAGTATTACGGTAAACACTCCGATACAGGTCATAGTCATGGCCCATTTGCCTTATTTTGTCAAGAAAATGGAATCGTCACTCAGTATACAATGCTTGGTACACCGCAGCAGAATGTTGTAGCTGAGAGGCAAAATCGTACCCTTATGGATATGGTACGTAGTATGTTATGCAATTCTAGCTTACTTGTGTTTTTGTGGACTGAGGCATTAAAGACAGCTGTTTATATTTTAAACCGGGTTTCTAACAAATCTGTCCCTAACACTCCTTATGAAATTAGGACAGGTAGGAAACCTAGTTTAAAATACTTCCGGATGTGGGGCTGTCCAGCCGAGGCTAAGTTTTTTAATCCACAAATAAAGAAACTTGACTCTAAAAACTATTAGTTGCCATTTATTGGATATCCTGAGAGATCTAAGGGTTTTCGATTTTACTGTCCCTCGCATACCACTAGAATTGTTGAGACTAGGCATGCAGAATTTTAGATAATGGTGATTTAAGTGGGAGTGATGAGCTTAGAAAAATTGATCTTGAAGAAAACAAGTTTTATGTTTCTAATCCTGTAATTCAAGAGGGTGAGGCAGAACAACCTCCAATTGAGGCGAATGATGCCCTAAGATAGCTGAGCCACCACCTAATGTTGAACCCCGCATTATTGAAAATCATATTCCTAAAATTGTGCAGCCTTTACGTAGGTCCGAAAGACCTAGAAAGCCTATTAATTTTGATGATTTTATAACCTATCTTAATGAGATTGACTATGATTCAAGTAAGATTAATGATCCTATCTCCTATAAAGAGGCCATTACGAGTGCTCAATCAACTCAATGGCTTGAAGCCATGAATGATGAGTTGAAATTAATGGAGCTTAATAACGTTTGGGATCGTGAGGAATTACCAAAAGGTTTTAAACCTGTTGGTTGCAAGTGGGTCTATAAGACCAAATTAGATCCTAAAGGGAACGTTGAAAGGTATAAAGCTCGATTGGTTGCTAAGGGTTTCACTCTAAAAGAAGGTGTGGATTATAATGAAACTTTCTCTCCAATATCTAGGAAAGATTCATTTAGAATAGTCATGACTTTAGTAGCTCATTATGATTTAGAGTTACATCAGATGGATGTTAAAACTGCATTCCTTAATGGTAAACTTGCATGAGAATGTCTATATGGCACAACCAGAAGGTTTTTGGTTAAAGGCAAGGAACATATGGTATGTAGACTTAAGAAGTCCATATATGGGTTAAAACAGGCTTCTTGACAATGGTATCTTAAGTTTAATGAGGTAATGAGTAATTTTGATTTTAATAAAAAAAATAATAGTGGATCAATGTATATACTTGAAGGTCAGTGGGAGTAAATTTGTTATTCTTGTTTTGTATGTTGATGATATATTACTTGCAAGTAATAACTTAGACATGTTGCATGAGACCAAACGTTTCCTTTCTGGAAATTTTGATATGAAAGATCTCGGGTGAAGCCTCTTATGTTATAGGTATTGAAATTCATCGAGATAGGTCTCGCAAGATATTAGGATTGTCCCAAAGATCTTATATTGACAATGTTATTAACAAATACAACATGCAAAATTGATCCCCTACTGTCGCCCCTGTTGTTAAGGGTGACAAATTTGGCTCATATCAATGTCCTAAGAACAACCTTGAACGTGAACAAATGAATCTTATTCCCTATACTTCTGTGGTTGGGAGTCTTATGTACGCTACTTACAGGGTACTAAGGATATTATGCTTACATTTAGAAAAACAAGTAACCTTGAAGTTGTTGGTTATTTTGATTTTGATTTTGTTAAGTGTAAAGACGAAAAAGAAATCTACACCAGGGTACATCTTTATGCTTTCAAGAGGCCCTATTTTGTGGAGAACTCATTAGCAGGAGTTAACTACCACTTCCACGATGATGGCATAATATGTGGCTTGTTATCATGCTACTTGTCACGCCATATTATTAAGGAATCTTTTTTCAGGACTTAAGGTTGTAGATTCCATTTCAAGGCCATTGAAAGTATTCTGTGATAATAATTCTAATGTTAGTTTGTCCAACAGCACCATTTCGAGTGGTGCTGGACTATACCTCGACACTAAGTACTTATTTGTCAGGGAAAGAGTTGAAGATCAAAACGTTGTCATTAAATATAATTGTACGCATGATATGTTAGCGGATCCACTTACGAAAGGCTTACCACCCAAGCTCTTTTAGAGCATGTTGCCGACATGAGTTTAACTGGTAGTCTTAATTAGTGAGTTATTTTAATGTAAGACAACAATTTTGAGCTCGTTGTTTTGAACTTCACATTATGTTTATGGTTTGCTATTCTCTTTATGGTGCACACTTGAGAACTTGTGAGCAAACGGTACGGTTATGTTTTGGACCATATGAATGAGTTTAATCAATTACCACTTATGTAAACTCTATTCATACCTGTTATGCTTAATGTTAATCTTTGTTTTAATAAAAGTACTAATTGTGTAACTAATGGGGATCTTGTGTTAATAGTGACACAAAGATTGTATTAATTCGCATTGGTGGTTTTATTTAAACAAGATGTAGACATTAAATTAATACTTGGCCAAATTAATGATTGTAAGCGTTATGTTTTGTATATAAATAATATTTCGGCCAAGTGGGAGAATGTTAGAATATTTTATTCCTTATGTGGCCTTTACTATTTATGTAATTATTGGGCTTACATATTGTATTAATTTAATAACTTTATTTATGGGTTTTGGTAATTAATTATGTGGCCCTATAAATATTATTACTAATATTAATTTGGCATAATGGGCCCTAGGGTTTCATAATCTTGATGGACGATTTTGACCCTTAGCTATCATATAAATAAAACAGTTAGAATTTGGTCCCAATTGTCGTCTCAAGAACTTTATACACACCTATACATCCATCCTAAGATTGAGAGACAATTGAAGACCTTCACCCTTAAGCGCAGCGGAAGCGTGATACGTACAAGAGGTCTTCTCTCAATTCATGTAAGAACTTAATATCATTATTATGATTAATTGATTTTATTTATTCTATGCAATAGCACGTTCCTGTATAATTTATTCAACATGATATTCTAGTTTAGTGACTGATTTATTAATGAACAAATTAAAGGTCTATGCTTCTTGGAACATATAATTAAAAGTAGGAAGTTTTTCTTGGTGCCTCCATAATGTGACTTAACTATATTCTTGTAGGGATCACAATATTTAGAATCTGAAAAGGCCAGGTTTAAATTCATGTAAATGAATGCTCTAAAACAAACTCACACACACATACAGGGATAAAGAGTTAAAAAAAACCCATTGTTTGAGGATTGATAAATATGTACCACATTTGAGGATGCTCCTGGTAAAATTGAGTTATCACTTCGAGTGTGGGACTGTATATACATATCTGCTCGATCAATCTCTTTTTTATTTATTTGGTACTACAAATAAAACAAAAAATAGTTCATAATTCAAGAAATACTCTATTTATAAAAGTCTAATACATGATTAACGATAAAAAAATATTGAAATAACATCAAATATTACCAATTCATGCTTCTTTTTTGGAATTGATTTAGTGCCCAATGTATGACCTACCAACAATTTTTTCCGATTTTCACAATTTGTTGTTGCTATATCCTGCATTGTATGTATTTATAAATTAATAATAATATATAACAATAAGTAAGAATTGATAATACATAAATTAGAATAAACACAACCTGTGCATCATCAGTTAGCCAATAATCAACCAACGCAACCCATTGATTAGGATTTACTCGATCATTGTTGATAGTATTCGCTATCGATTTGGCACGGTCACCAGGCACAAAATTATTACTCTTTAAGTTAGACTTCTAATCTCTCCACCTATTGTTCATGATAGTCATCAGTTTTCTCTTAGCATTGGGGTGATCTGTGGTAAATCGTTTCTACAACAAACAAATTTACATATATATTAGTTTGTTTCAATGTGCTTAATGTCAAATTCTATAAAATGGTATGATTAATAACCTGAATTTCATCCCAAGCCCTTGTCATGTTAGCCTCTGTCATATTGGACCATGTTGGAGTACTTATTGGAAAAAATTCTCCATTGCGAGCAAGACACCCGAGAAAAGTGGTTAACTTATTGGCCTCTCCCCCAACAGGTTGACCATTTGCATCATAAATTACTTTCTTGGGTGCATCGATATTTGACCATAATTTTGCTCCCATCGTTGGTCCACGCTTCCTCTTAGGTCGAGAACCTAAAAGAGAGAAAGAATCAAGATATATGAACTAAACAAAACTAAAATATAACATGAGGAACAACTTTCAAATGGTATACATAGACAATATAGGGACTCTATGCTGACTCACAACTTCAGTCTCAACATTTGACCATAGCAGTCCATATTTAGGCACAGTAGTACAGTAGTCAGTAGGCAAAGGAAAGGTTGTTCATTTATACTTGAACATATATCCATTTATCCAGCAGTGAATCAACCACACATCATGAAAAAGAAAAAGAAGAAAAAGAAGTGTAAAAGTTGTCATTCAAGTGAAGAAAATGAAGTGTGTAAAAGTTGCCTTCATGACAATGCAAGTATAAGGGTAGATATATGCATGGTACCTTCAACATTCTCATGAATACTTTCCTCCTCTACATGTGGTTCATCGGCATGGATCTCATTATCATTAATTTCCGGGCCATTGGAGCAGTTAGCACGAGATCTAGACGTTCTATTAGAAGCCATTAAAGCAACCTGAGAATATGTTGGAGCATTCCTGTTGCAGAATCATTCTGGTATTTCAATCCTTCTGATTATTCAAGTCTTTAGGATTACATGATAAGCACCATAACAATCAGTTCATAGAAGAAGTGAATATGATATTTGGTGATACATTTACATAACATATATAAATGTCCTTAAGTAAACTCTTACCAGATGGCACATTCACTTCTGCCACAGGCCTTACGCCCTGTTGATCAAGTAGCAATGTTTTAAATACAAAACATTAGATAAATATAATGTTAGGGGTCCTAAATAGTACACCACATTTTGAACCCCAAATAATGTGGCAGTGACACATTTATTGACCACAACATAAATAAAAAATCAATTTACAATGTGGCTTGATTTTTGTACACTATTTGGGGTCCCCTAACATAAACTAATAGATACTTAAAACGGTAAATAAAAAGAAGAAAGCCTTTGCTTCGCTGAAACTATCAAATAGCCTTTACAGCTATACAGGAGGTGAACAAGTTGTTTAACTACACCACAGGGGATAAAGAAAAAGAAGTCTTACCTGCTCTGGGACAATGCCATTAGCTTGTCTGCCAAGAATTCCACGAGATTTAAGATTTTTTTTTGGATGGTGGTGCTTTTTCAGGCTCCTCCTGGTTGACAAAATTTAAACCACATAAAAAAAGGTACAAGTAGAACAGGCATAAATAGTACTATGAAATTTAAATAAATTACCAAAATTTCATTTTTTATTTTTTTGTTAAGGGGGTGGAGCCAGGTGGGGGTAAAGATTCAATAGTTGCAACTCTTGCAACATCCAATAACAGCACAAGTATACCTTATTCCTAGGAATGGTTGCAGCGTTCCTGTTGGTTGGTATATGTTGTTTACTATTTATAAATTTGCAGAATTTGAGTGTAATAATTAGACAAGTGTTGTCCTTAGGGAAAAACATTTGGTTATTGTCCTGAAAAAGCTTTTGGTTACATTTGGTTATTGTCCTTAGGGAAAAACATTTGGTTTTCAAATCTACTTACATTGAAATGTTGACAAAGAAGTGTGTTTAAAACACTAATAAGATGATGTAGAAAACAAAGTAAAAGATATACTACATCTTTTGATATTTGCTAGATATTTGCTAATAGTCTAGATATTTGCTAATAGTACAAGGAGCACCAAGATATAATATCAAAAACGGATCTATCAAAGTGTAACGGTTTCTCTTTTGGAGAAAATGGACAAAGTGTAAAAAAACAGATCTATCAATTGTGATGTTTATCCTCTTCATTCTTCGTCATCTTCATTTTCCTCACTATCACCCTCCTCTTCATCTTCGGGACCCTCATCTTCTCCTTCATCTTCATCTTCGTCTTCGTCTTCGTCTCCATTCTCATCTTCATTTTCATCAACAATATGTTCAATCATTCGTCTTTTGAAACGAGATGTATCAATTTGAGATCCTAGTTTTCGCTAACTTTCCGGTCTTTTTCGTCCATTTTCAACTAATTCAGCATCAACGTCATTCCTAACCCAATTTATGTTTTCAATATCAACTTCTGCAACTGGAGTGATGAATTCTTCATTGATATTGGATAACTCGTCACTATCAGAATCTACTTCAGCATCTTCACATAAATCTCTCGGCTTTGTTCGTATAACCACACGCCAATTGTTATCCCTTTGATCATCAACATAAAATATTTGTTGAACTTGAGCAGGCATTACAAAGGGCTCATCGGTTGAACCAAACTTTTGGTGATTTACAAGCGTGAAGCCATAGTCATCAGTTTTGACCCCTCTATCACGTGCTAAACTGTCATACCACTTACATTTGAATAGAACAACTTTGCCAGATCCATAATAATCTAATTCAACAATATCTTCCAAAATACCAAAGTATTCAACTACATCTTCCTTAGGATTTCGATCTCTAGCAGATGAATATCCACGAGTAGTTGCTACCACATATACCCCACTATTCTGCGTTCTCCTCTTACTCTCACAACTTGTCGAATGGAATCGATACCCATTTACCAAATAACCATCTCCTCTCCTGCCTATCAAATTTGGGCCAAATGCAAGAGCTTGAACTTCCTTTGAAGCATCGTTATTCATAGTTTCCATCTACAAAATGGTAGCGATATAAGCAAATTCCATCCATTTATTATTAATAACCATTACAAAATTTTGCATAAAATTACGTTCAAATAATGTAGTACTTACATAATTCTTAAACCATTCAGGAAATTCCTTTTTCTTAGCATTGTCAATTTCCCTTGGCGTCGATTTTTGCTTACGCTTTCCACGTCACAACATATATGAATCTTGCCAAATACTACAAACAAATAAACAAACAATTTTTTTTGTCACATCTAGCTGGCTAACATAAGTTATTAATATTTCGAACAATAAATGTCATTCTTTATTTACTCACCTTAGATATGACTCAACCTCTGTATAATTAAATAGCACATACATGTGTGCACTCTTGATATCATCGCTACATAGAGTACAAACTTTTGGGACATTAAGAAATCGACCTATGTTTCTAAATACAGATAGAATCTCTTTTCCTTGTTCATATCCAGCTTCATTTCTTCCAACTCGTTTCCATGCAGCATTGTTTTGACTCAAATATCTTGAGCAAAATGTAACACATTCTTCAGTAATATACCCTTCAACAATTGACCCTTCTGGATGACTTTTATTGCGAATATACCCTTTTAACTTGCCCATGTATCTTTCAAAAGCCCATATTTATCGATATTTAACATTTCCAGCTATCTTCGCCTCTTCAGCAAGGTGGACACACAAATGTACCATTATATCAAAGAAAGCAGGAGGAAACACCATCTCAAGCTTGCAAAGTATTAACGGGATTTTTTTGTTCAACCGTTCATAATCTTCCGATGTGTTATAGTTGGAACATAATTCTCTGAAGTAGTTACAAAGTTCAATTATTTTTGAGCAGACATGTCTAGGCAAGTCGGTACATCGTATTGCTATTGGAAGTAATTGTTGCATTAAAATATGGCAGTCGTGACTTTTAAGACCTGAGATCTTGCCCCCCTTCAAATTGATGCAACGTGAAATATTTGAAGCATATCCATCAGGTACCTTAACATTTTTCAACAGTTTCAAGAAATCATGTCTTTCTTTCTTAGACATTGAGTAGCTTGCAGCCGGCAAAAAGTACTTTGAATTGCTTGCTTGCATGGGTATTGGATGGAGCTCTCTTCTTATACCCATTTTCATCAAGTCCAATCATGCTTTTAAATTATCTTTTGACTTTCCTTGCACACTCAACAATGTCCCAATCAGGATATCACAAATGTTTTTGGCAATGTGCATTCCATCTAGATTGTGGCGCAACAAAAGTATCCGCCAATATGGCAATTCAAAGAAAATAGATTTCTTCCTCCAATTATGTTTTGAGTCATGGGGAATGGTCTTCGTGCTAGTGGGTGTCTTTCCAAAAGTGACATTAATGGCATTAACTTGTTCAAGAATATCAAATCCTGATGGCACCACCGGAGCTTCACTATGGTCACATTCTCCGTTAAATCTTCGTGTATCAAACCTATAACTATGACCCGACTCTAGAAAATAATGATGCCCGATATAACATTCCTTACTTTGCAATCTACAAGAACGAGTGTTCATTTGACATGATGGATAAGCCAACTTACCTTTAGTACTCCAACCAGACAACATAGCAAGAGTTGGAAAATCACTAATTGTCCACAACAGTGCCGCACGCATTTGGAACTTTGTACCGTTAGATGCATCATACATTTCAACCCCATTACTCCATAGTATCTTCAACTCCTCAATTAAAGGTTACATATACATATCAATATCATTACATGGAGAGTTTGGACCAGGTATTAACAACGGCATGATAAAATATTCCTGCTTCATAGACATCCATGGTGGTAAGTTATATACAATAATTGTCACTGGCCATATACTATACGGTGACCCATGGGTAAAGGGACTCATGCCATCAGTGGACAGTCCGAGTCTTACATTTTGATGTTCTTGAGAGAATGTAGGGTACATTGTATCCTAATGCTTCCAAGCTGCAGAGTCAGCTGGATGACGATTCACTCCATCTTTCCGTCGCTTTACATGATGCCACGTCATGTATTTTGCAGTTTCTACAGACATAAATAGCCTCTGCAATCTCAGAATTAACGCTAAATAACGTAATTGCTTCATAGCTACTTTGCTCCTCTTAGTTTTTGTATCTATTTGTGTCTTCTCTGATACAACCATTTCGGTCTGCTTCCATCTCGATGATTTACAAACTGTACAAGACTCTAATTTTTCATTCTCCCTCCAAAAGAGCATACAATCATTCTCGCATGCATCAATCTTCTCATAACCAAACCCTAAATTTCCAACCATTTTCTTCATTTCATAAAAATTATCAGGCAAGTTTGCAAATGATGGAAATGATGACTTGAACTTACGGAGCAATCCATCAAACGATACATCAATCCATTTGCTAACATTTTTATGATTGAAAAGCCATACAACGAATGAAAGGACTATCTCATTTTCACATCCAGGATATAAAGGTTGATTGGCCTCTGACATGTACTTTTGGTATTTTGAAGCTTCAGCCGACGAATCTACACCGTAATCCCTAAATATATCATTTATCATCTCAGGCATACGATGATCATCTTCAGATTGTGATGGTTCGTTATGAATATCATCATTGCTCACATCCCTGACAATCTCATCTTCCCCGTGATGCACCCAATTCGTGTAGCCAAACATAAATCCATCACAAATCAAATGTTCACGAATAGTTGTTCGAATCTGGTATCTTCCATTCACGCAATTTTTACATGGAAAAGGAATTCTTCCAGTGACCATGCCCACTTTTTCGAAACCAAAGTTCAGAAATCTTTCAAGGCCTGCAAGATATTCTCTAGAATATCTTGGTAATTCCATCCACCCCTTATCCATGATATTGTGTCCCTAATTCAAAATGAACCACATGAATGATATTGCGTATAGAAATCTATCATAATTAATTATGATAATTAATTATCATAATTAAGTACCTTGAATGCCAACCAAACTCCCAATTCACTCAAATAAAACAAAAAAGGTCGTAGATAATTTAAATATTAATTATCATAATTAACGAATTTCAAATAGCGCAGGTAATAATTAAGGGTGACTACACCCAAAAATTACATTCAAGGTCTCAATGTTGGACATGGAAGTTCTTTTTAATTATAAGCCTCAAATATTCCAACAAATTAATTGCAGGTACGTTTGTCCTGCCTGGTTTAACATCATGTTGGATTCCTTCTAGTCCAATTAATAGAAGGAATGAAAATACTTCCTTTCCACAAGGGTTACACTTCCCATTTTTGTACCGGTACTGCCATCAGCTAGTAACGATATACAAGACTATATAAACCAGTTTTTGAGGGGGAAGGCCACACAAATAAGTTTTTAAAATCCAAGTTAATCTTAATTATAATATCAATTACTATAAGATAAAGAAAATATTACTTAAAGCATGTTGCAAGTTTCCAATATTGATATTAATACTATAAGGAATAAATTATCAAAAAGTTGTCATGTCTCACTACCAAGATACTCTACAATTGCAAATTAGCAGAGAAAAGCAGAACTTCCTAGTTTTAACGATTCACCCCGCAGGCCAAGAATCCTTAGAAACCTTACGAGAAATTTGGTTACTTGTATAATTTTTTACCAACTACTAGATGACTTTGATATTGCTTGATTTGTTACTTGTATAATTTTTTAGGCCATGCTAGCTATTTGAGTGCTCCTCATACCTTTAAAGTGGGTAGTTCAACTACTACTATTAAATAACAGTTTTACGACAAACAAAGTCAGCTACCACGTTCGCTTTTTTAGGATGGTATGGTCAGAACATGTGCCAAAATGAGTCTCCTCTTGAGTTCTTCAAAGCTCTTCCATATTCCTTGCTCCATTCGAATTTTGTATCTCTACGAGTCAGCTAAGTTAACGAAGTAGCGATTCGAGAAAATCTCTCCACAAATCTTCGATAATAACCAGCTAAGCAAAAAAAAAACTATGTATTTTGATTACTGACTTAGGTTGCTCTCAACTGTGACTCATATCCCAATCTTGGATTGCACGTCAGAATGGCACCTATCAGTTTACTACCGCTCGAATATGGCGTCCCCTACGGAGATTCTGGCTTCGGTGCATTCCATAAAGGAAGTCACCAGATAGAGGCTAGGGTACCAAATTCTATATTTGAATTTTTAATTCCTTAAGTTCAATAGGAGCCATTCGATATGAGATTTTAAAAATGGGTTTTGTACCGGGTTTAAAGTCGATACAAAATTCAATATCACGCTCTGGGAGTAGGCCAGAAAATTCTTCAGGAAATACGTCAGGAAATTTACTAACAACAGAAATATCATTCAAATCTGACATATTTTTGTTCAAATCCATGACATGGGTTAAGAAAGCTTGACATCCGTTTTTCAATAAACGAATGACTTTACGACTTGATATGAAAGAGTTTGACTTCAGTGGTTTGGTTGCTTGAATTCGAATAATAGGTTGTTTAGGAGTATGAAAACTAACAACCTTACGAAAACAATCAATTTTGGCATGATGAGTAGTTAACCTTAAAATCACATCAAAAGCAAATATCTTTATAGAAATAAGGTCAACAGGTAATGTGATGGTGCCAACTTGGATCAAACAAGATTTATAAACAGTGGATGTGATAAAGGTTTCTCCTAACGGAGTCTCAACAGATAAGTCAAAGTCCAATCTCTCCGGAGTCAAGTTCAAACGTTGAGCAGAAGCAGGAGAGATAAAAGAATGTGTAGAACTGGTATCTAGTAAGGTATAGACTTTGTAAGAATTTATAATTAACTAACCCGTGATACCTTCGTTCGGGTTCCTCGCGTTTTGGGCAGTCACGACAAACACTCTTCCAGAAATCGTCGACTTTGGTTTGTCCGTATCCGCCTTTGGTGCCACCGTCCCAGCTGGACTTGATTTCTCTATAAAACAAACTCGAGCTATATGACCTTCCTTTCCACAGTTATAACATACCTTGGATTGTTGTGGGCAGTTTGGGATGATATATCCCTCTTTCCCACATTTGTAACATACGACTGGTGGTCGTTCTCCTCCCCTAAAAACAGTTGATGTTGGTGCTATCGTCTTCACGTTGTCATTGTTATACCTTCTCTTCTTGAAATCTCCTCCCGACTCGCTTCTTCTATTATCATAGCCATGATTACCACCAGAGTGGTTACCATTTCTAGCATGATAATTTCCTCCAGGATGGTTATCATTGTTCTGGTGACCGTTGCCACTGGTACAATTATCATCAAGTTGTTGGTCGTTATTCTTCGGTTGAGATGACTCATTATCGCGCTCCAATAATTGAGCCCTATTCACAACATCTGAATATAAAGAAAGATTGTGAGAAATGAGGTATTGACGTATTTCGGGTTTCAAACCTTGTAGAAACATTCGTGTCATTCGTTCCTCATTCTCTACCAAATGAGGTGCAAACCTGGATAACTTTGTGAACTTTGCTTCGTACTGGTACACCGTCATGTTGTTCTGCTCCAGTCTAATAAACTCTACCTCTTTCATATGACGAATACTTTCAGGAAAGTACTTATCATTGAACAATTTTTGAAACGTTTCCCAAGACATACTGAGTGCGGCTGGCTGGGTACGCTTCACAGATTCCCACCAGTAATTTGCCTCACCACAGAACATAAAGGTGGAGAATGGAACCTTCTGTTCCTCCGTGCATCCCAAGACATCAAATATCTTGGTAATTTACTTGACCCATGTTTTCGCCTTGATAGGATCCGGCTTTCCAATGAACTCAGGTGGTCCCAACTCTTTGAACTGCTTGGCTGTGACAAACCGCGCGTTACTATCGTTTCCAGCCGTATTCTGTACACGAGTCTCCCTCGTCTGTTTTTGCATGAACTACAAAAAGCTTCTAAACATCCTATCATTCATCGTTTGTTCAATCGTGTTATTTACAGGAGGAATATTACCTTCTTATTCCACGTTCTCCTGGTTTGTAACTAAAGGTATCTCCACAGTCTCATACACTCCATTGTTAACGTTCTCAGCAGCCATCTTGAATACTATCATAAAACAATGGTTAATTAAATAATTAACATATCACATAATATCCCTATATTATGACCGACGAACAAATAAGCTTAGGTAGGACACACTAGAAAAGGGTTTACTCGTCTCTCCCCTACTGGTTCTATTCCCCGATCTCCGCCAGAGACCATATCCCTAAGCTCTGATACCAACTGTGACGCCCCCAAAATAGGTATACAACACCCATTCTGAGTCACCAAAATACATGGTACAAAAAAAACTATAACTTCACTATTACAATTATCGTGCAAAATACGACAACACATACTGTGAGTTTAAATACAAATATTGTCTTCTAGACAATATACACAACCAAATAAGTCCTCAATACATTTATTGAAACACTATTTTACAAAATAGTGAGGACTACTAAAACAGCTATCTTGAATTATTACCCCATACCCCGGCTAGTCCCTGCTATATTCTCACCTCCTGAGAAAAAAATGAAACAACAAGGAAAAGGGTGAGCTCAACTAGCCCAGTAAAGAATATTATGACTAAAATAATATACAACAAATTATCATTATTCCTCAACAGGAAAAAATCTGATAGAATATAATAGACAACAAGTTTTAGATCAACAATTGCAGCGGAAACAACAATCCATTAGAAGAGTCAAGTAGAGAATGAGTTCTACCATCTTCTAAGATTTAAAAGTCCATCATCAATATTTTATCCCTGTAACAACAATCAATATATCTTGAATCAAATATTCATCTTTGCACCACATGCCAAAGATATTCATTTGTATTACCAGCAGGTCATGTTCATCTCAACACCTGTTCATCTTTGCACTACGGGCCAAAGATATTCATTTATATCATCAGTTGGTCATGTTCATCTCAAAACCTGTTCATCTTTGCACTGCGGGCCAAAGATATTAATCAATTAATCATTCATCTTTGCACTACAGGCCAAAGATATTCATCAAGTATCACCATTAAGGACTGAGGATTATGAAAAATATTTTAGAGAACGAATCCAGTAAGACAGAAAGACAAATATTAGGGATTCGTATTTCGGTTTATCCAAATTCAATAATACTCCATAATAACCAAGTGTGAAGTAGAATTCACAAATAAAGATCAAAACATGGATACAATCAAAGATAGTAACCATAAAAGACATCTGGAAGAAAAAGAGAAAATTTTATTTTTCGGGTGAATAGTACCGTATTTGTGAATAGTGCCGTATACGTAAATAGTAACCCCGACACAAAAAGGTAGAAATTCTACAAGAAAAATCATACTTCGTGAACGATACTCGTGAATAGTGCCGTATACGTGAATAATACCGTATACGTGAATAGTAACCCCGATACAAAAAGTTTCAAATTTGATAAAAACTTCAGATCAATATTTCGGCATAATGATATTGAAGAAAATAATATCGTTCATGAAGAAAATAATATCCCTTACCTCAAAAAGACAATACTTCTGACTAGAATACTGGATATAGTGCTGAAGGAACTTGCACCGTATAACAACACTCAAAGTATCAAAATACTCACAAAATACGCTCGATAATATAGAGAGAGAAAGAGAGAATACTTTTTTTTGGTGTGATTTTCAATTCTAACTTAGCCCTTTATTTATAGGAAAATGTTAGCACGCCGAAGCAGACTTGACCTGCTACCTGATGGCTTTACCTGCTACTATTGCCACCCACCACGTTTGAAATTCAATTTCAGCACAGTTCTTCACCAAACACAGGTGGGGCCCACTAATTCTAGAATTTTCCACCAAAATGATAAATTTGGAAACTTCAACAATTTCTGAACCAGTCACCTCTTAAAATTCATAACAAATCATACTTTTATTTTTAACGGTTCAAAATTTGTGGACATATACTCAACTCATATATGTATAATATATTCAAAAATCACAACGATCCAACGGTCGGATCAAAATTTATAACTCACGGAATATAGCTAAAGAACACTGATTTTTTGGACTATTAGTCCTTCGTACCAGTTTCATTCAAAAATTCACCACAAAATATCCACAAAAAATTTTTGGGTTATTCAAATTTCTACAGTTAGCTTACTTCTAGGGTTTTCTTTTGATATATGGCTTATCTCTTAACTCATTATACACAAAGAGTTATAGATTTTACAAAATCAAGTAATAAACTAATTTTTCTGAAAATCCCATATTTTGTTCTTCATTTTGACAAATACTGATAAAACACCTCATCATTAATTCTTTCACTTATAACCACATAAATAAATCCATCATTTATATCCACATCAAATAAATATTTTCTTATAATATAAATCAATAACTAATTATTCATAAATAATATTACAGAATCACAATAATGACAACCAGGCAGTTCCCAGGAAAGAGGGGGCTTTCCAATAAGGATTTCTCCTTACTAGCGCACAATTAGATGACCTAACCTCTCCTTGACAGAACTTTCTAGACATTACCAATTATGTTATCTAATAATATTATTCAAATAATATGAATTATTGATCTGATAATGGAAATACTGTGCAGTGACAATTATTGAACAACAATAATATAAAATATCAACGCAGTAATTATTGAACCAATAAAATAAAATATTAAACAGTAATTACTGTAAAAATTATTGAGTAGTGTCTTCTTACGTAAGGATTCAATAATTCAAAATACTGTGCAATACCGTGTGCTACTGTGCAACAACGCGTATTATTGTATTTTAACCACCAGGTAATCCAACAGTGTTAACGGTAACAACTACGTCGTTATTTATAAAAATACATACTTGTCGTTTTCCTTCAACCAACCGTTTTCCGTTATGGGGCCCACAAATGGCTGCGCTGTTGTACGAATATTCCCCGATAGTAAGAATGTTCCATGACCAAACTGAATATTCCCCGACAAAAATGAATATTTTAATAATCACTTGCTTATTTTGAAAAATTTGCACATTCACCCATAACCAAAACATTATATCAAATGACCACATTATTAATCAAAAATAATAATTAGAGGAAATTTGATTTTATTTATAAAAAGTTGGGGTCTTACAATAGTAATACGCGCGGTTGCATAGTAGCACACGATATTGATTATTGATTCTTACGTGAGAAATCACTCAGTTGTTTTCAATTATTGCTACAGTAATTGCTGCATAGTATCTGACGTTATTTGATTCAATTATTGTCAATATTTTATATTATTAAATCAATAATTGAGATGACAAATTATTCATATTATTATTTGCATAATTAACAAGGAGAGGTTATGTAATCTAATTGCGCGCCAGTATGGAAAAATCCTTATTGAAAAGCCCTCTCTTTCCTGGGAACGACTTGGTTGTTAAAATTGCGAGTTATTGTGACACCCCCAAATTTGGATACTTGAAACCCGAACTCGGTGCTTCACGATACCATTTCTATGAACAGAAAAAAATACTAATAATAATAACAATAATATAAATATTAAACTTACATTTACATATTCATCAGAGCCTATCTCCCAAGTACGTAACCTTTAATCATTCATTACATGTCATAATATAAAAATAGATATCATAGTCTTCATAATCTTAAACTATTACATGAAATAGTACTGCATTCAGTCAACAACTTTCCCCTTTCCCTTGTTTTTAGCGGATCCTTCAGTTTGTTCGCACTTAGCTAAAAACATTTAAATTAAGCAAGGATGAGCATTTGAGTGCCCATCAAGTATTAACAATTATATATATATATATATATATAGGCTGAAAGAATTTTAAATATTTTCTTTATACTATCCTTCTACAACAAGTCAATAGTTGTGAAGTAATCTGTACCAAGGATAACAATAACATAACAACCCTCTTTCAAATTTTGAAACTACATATTGACTATATATAGGGTTAATGTGACATACTATGAACATTGTTTTCATTTTTGAAAGGGTTAAACAGAAATTCATCTGCAAACCGTCATAACTTACGGACACGGGGGTAATCAGCCCGTTGTGCTCTGCATTGATCAATACTATATGTAAGAACGATGTTATCGTTCATTCTGTCCACCTTGGGAGCATAAAAGTTTTCCCGTGTACGGGATGTTCATACTTGTCGGGGTTCCAAACCAAAGGTCTTATCTTGTTCAACAATAATCTATAATTCAACATATATATATATATATATATATATATATATATATATATACGGGTAATTAACAAAGGTGTATCAACATGTGATTAAATACAATGATTATCCAAGTGGGGACACTTGTATAACCATTTATAGAAATTAACAAACAGAATATATATCTGAATTACCATATACTAACATGTTGATAATCAATGAGCGCATATAATATAGGTTTAACAATCTGTACAGTAATAATATAATTCTGAACTTCTTACTCATGTCCATTGCATAAAGAAAATGCAAAGGTAGGATACTTGCCTGATACGCTGCTTACAATTCTCAACTTAGTTTTATCTTTTATGAAAGCACCTATCAGTAATAAGATTATTTTACTGATTAGTATTATATCAAATCTCATAATACTGCTTATTGCAGTCAGCACATTCCTAATCACATTATCACATAGGTTCACCAGTCATTGGATCACAAACAATTCACATAACTAATCAAATTATCCAAGTCCAGATCAATTTCTGAAATATAACGGCGTACCGACAGCTTTATCGGGTAAAAATTGAGTCTACGACTCTATCTCGAAGTTCAACATATGTAAATATCAGTCGTATTATTTTTAAATAACTTATAATAATTTTTAAACAATTATTATCATTTATCATAATTTTTGAAATATCAGAATCATTATTAAATGATTTAAAAATCAAACAATTCTATTATCATTAATATTCAATTAATATTAAACTATTAATAAAACTGTGACGCCCCCAAAATAGGTCCATTCCAACCAACCCATTCTGAGTCGCCAAAATACATGGTGCAGAAATAACTACAACTTTATTATTACGACATAAAAACTGTGAGTTTAAAATACAAATATTGTCATCTAGACAATATCAATACCCAAATAAATCCTCATCACAATTATTGATACATTATTTTATGAAAATGGTGAGGACTACTAAACAACTCTCTCTAGAACCATCATTCCATACCCTGACTCGTACTCGCTACATTCTCGCCTCCTGAGAAGAAAAATGGAACAACAAGGAAAAGGGTGAGCTCAACTAGCCCAGTAAAGAATATTACGACTAAGATAATATAGAACAAATTATCGTTAGTCCTCAAAAGGGAAAAATCTGATAGAATACAATAGACAACAAATTTCAGATCAATATTCGCAGCGAAAAATAATAATTCATAGAATAGTTACGTAGAGAATGAAATCAACTAGTATCTATGAATTTAAAAGTCCATCATCAATATTTTATCCCTATAACAACAATCAATATACATCATCAATTAAATATTCATCTTTGCACTACATGCCAAATATATTCATCAGTTGGTCATGTTCACCTCAACACCTGTTCATCTTTGCATTACGGGCCAAAGATATTCATAAGAAAATCAACCATCTTTGCACTACAGACCAAAGATATTCAGTAACATCATCATTTAGGACTGAGGATGATGAAAAATATTTTTAAAGAAACGAATCCAGTGAAACAAAATGACAAAGATTAAGGATTAAGGATTCGTACTTTGTTTTATCCATGTCCAAAAATACCTCAAAAAAAATCATAGTGGAGTAAAATTTAAGAATGATCAAAACATGGATACAATCAAAGTTAGTATCCATAATAGATATTTTGGACAAAAATGAAAATTTAACTTTTCTGTGAATAGTACCGTATTCGTGAATAGTGCCGTATACGTGAATAGTGCCGTATACGTTAATAGTAATCCCGACACAAAAAGTTCTAAATTTGATAAAAACTTCAGATCAATATTTCGGCATAATGATATTGAAGAAAATAATATCATTCATAAAGAAAATAATATCCCTTACCTCGTAAAGACAGTACTCCTAGTTGAAACACCGGATATTGACTATGACTTGAACTTGCACCGTATAGCAATACTCAAAGTATACTCAAAATACTCACAAGAATACGCTCGATAATATAGAGAGAGAAAACTTCAGTTTCTGGTGTAATTTTCAATTCTAACCTAAGCACCCTATTTATAGGAAAATGCTTAGAACACCAAAGCAGAAAATTTAATAAAATATTAATATATTTAATAAATTTTCTACGCCCATCTAGACAATCTAATCTCAGCCATCAAACACATGTTAAAGATGCCCAAAAACATTTGAAAAACGTTTTTGTTGATATAAATAATTAAAACTTCCAAAAATCAATTATTTCGGAGTTTCAGAACTTCAATAATTTATAATAAATAGCCCTTTATCAGAAAATTCGAATCTCGCATTTTTTTTATAGGAAATTCAATTCTCTACAACTTTGCAGAAGAAAGTTTTTCCTAAATTCCAAACAGAAATTGTCCAAAATCCACAAACGGACAATTTTACAGACTATAATCAAATTTTAGTCAATAAATGGGGTCCACCGACATGAAAAACATGTTTTATATATTTTTGGTAACAAAAATACTCCTCCTCCACATATACTCATATATCCTACATTCATCGTAAAAATATCATCATTATTATATTATTAAAATATAATAATATATTTAAATGAATTATTTTATCAGAAAAAGATAAAATATTAATTTTCAACAATTGTCATATTTAAAAATTTTCTCCATCTATATCCACATAAAATCAATATTTTCCTCATCATATAAATCAATAATTAATTATTCACAAATAATATTACAGAATCACAATATTGACAACCCGACAGTTCCCAGGAAAGAGGGGGCCTTCAGGTAAAGATTTCTCCTTACTGGCGCGCAATTAAATAACCTCTCCTTAGACAGAACTTTCTAGACATTGCCAATAATGTTATCTAATAATATTATTCAGATAATATAAATTATTGCTCTGATAATGGAAAATACTGTGTATTGACAATTATTGAAACAACAGTAATAATAAATATCAATGCAGCAATTATTGAATCAATAAAATAAAATACTGAACAGTAATTACTGTAACAATTATTGAGTAGTGCCTTCTTACTTAAGAATCAATAATTGATGCAATACCGTATGCTACTGTGCAACAACGCGTATTACTGTGTTTTAACCACCGGGTATTCCAACAGTATTAACGTTAACAACTACACCGTTATTTATAAACAACTTATATTTGTCGTTTTGTTCATCCAATCGCTTTCCGTTATGGGCTCACACAAGGCTGCGCCGTCGTACAAATATTCTTCGACAGTAAAAATATTCCACGACCAAACGAATATTCCTCAACAACAATGAATATTTTATCATCACTTGTTTATTTTGTAAAATTTGCGCATTTTATCCATAACTAACTACATTAATCAAATCAACCCTTACTATTTCAAAATAATAAATAAAGGAAATTCCATTTTTATTTAAAAAAATTCGGGGTCTTACAACCTCCCCTCCTTATGAAATTTCGTCCTCAAAATTGACGTACGTACCTGGTGTTTCGAAATGATGAGGATATCTCGCTTTCATTTCCATTTCCAACTCCCAGGTCATTTCTTCAATAGCATGGTTCCTCCATAAAACCTTAACTTGTGGTATGACCTTTACGCGTAGGACATACTCCTTCCTATCCAAGATCTTGACAGGTACCTCCTTGTACGTTAAGTCTTCAGCTATCTCGTCTGGTTCTAACTCAATGATGTTGTTCGGCTCATCCACATATTTACGTAACATCGGTACGTGAAAAATATTATAAACACGCGACATACTTGGTAGTAAAGTGAGTCTATAAGCCACAGTTTCTACTCGAATGAGGATGAATTAATAAATTGAAGGTTTGAGCTTTCCTCACATCACTGATTCTCACTTTTGAAATAACAACTTCTTGCACCTCTTTTTTCAAATTCATCAGCTCCGGTGTGTAGCTTGAACAGCTTAACTTTATCGATTAAAATCGATTATACTCGTATATCATCACGTGGGTACCTAGAGTTTTCATCTCCATCTCTATTATTTATAAGTTATACGAAATGAGTCTTTGACAATATCGTACTTGTACTCGTATACGATCTTCACGTCAGCTACCACATTCGCTTTTCCAGAATGGTATGGTCAGAACATGTGCCTAAATGAGTCTCCTCTTGAGTTCTTCGAAGCTCTTCCCACATTCCTTGCTCCATTCGAATTTTGTATCTCTACAAGTCAGCTGCGTTAATGGAGTAGAGATTCGAGAATATCCTTCAATGAATCTCCGATAATAACCAACTAAGCCTAGAAAGCTACGTATTTCGATTACCGACTTAGGTTGCTCTCAACTGTGACTCATATCCCAATCTTGGATAGCACGTCACAATAGCAGCTATCAGTTTACTACCTCACGAATATAGCGACCCTATGGAGAGTCTGGCTTCAATGCATTCTACAAAAGAAGTCACCAGATAGAGGCTAGGGTACCAAATTCTATAGTTGAGTTTTTAACTCCTGAAGTTCAATAGGAGCCATTCGATATGAGATTTTAGAAATGGGTTTTGTACCGGGTTCAAAGTCGATACAAAATTCAATATCACACTCTAGGAGTAGGCCAGGAAATTTTTCAAGAAATACGTCAGGAAAATCAATAACAACAGGAATATTATTCAAATCTGACGTGTCTTTATTCAAATCCATAACATGGGCTAAGAAAACTTGACATCCGTTTTTCAATAAACAAATGACTTCATGGCTTGATATGAAAGTGTTTGACTTCAATGGTTTGATTGCTTGAATTCGAATAACAGGTTGCTTAAGAATATGAAACTAACAACCTTACGAAAGCAATCAATTTTGGCATGATGAGTAGTTAACCTTAAAATCACATCAAAAGCAAGTATCTTTAAAGAGATAAGATCAACAGGTAATGTGATAGTGCCAACCTGAATCAAGCAAGATTTCTAAACAGTGGATGAAAGTTTCTCCTAACGGAGTCTCCACAGATAAGTCAAAGTCTAATTTCTCCGTAGTCAAGTTCAAACGTTGAGCGCAAGCAAGAGAGATAAAAGAATGGGTAGAACCGGTATCTAATAAGGTATAAACTTCGCAAGATTTTATAATTAACTAACCCGTGCTAACTTCGTTCGGGTTCCTCGCATTCTGACCGGTCATGGCAAACGCTCTTCCAGGAACCATTGACTTTGACTTTTCTGGGACAACCTTTTGAGTCACCATCCCCGCTGGACTTGATTTCGCTACCGTACAATCACGAGCGATATGTCCTTCCTTTCCATAATTATAATATACCTTGAACTGTTGTGGACAGTTTGGGCTGATATGTCCTTCTTTCCTGCACTTATAGCATATGACTGGTGGTCGTTCTCCTCCCTTGGAACCAGTTGTTGCTGGCGCTGACGTCTTCACATGGTCGTTATTGAATCTTCTCTTTTTAAAATCTCCTCCCGATTCGCTTCTTCTATTCTCATGACCGTGATTACCACCAGAGTGGTTACCACCTTTGCCCTTATTCTTCTTTCTTCGCTGGTTATCATTGTTTTGTTGACTGCTATCTCCGGTATGATCCTGGTTGTGGTCCCTCGGTTCACCGTACTCGTTATCTCGCTCTAATAATTGAGCCCTGTTGACAACATCTGAATAGAGAGAAAATTTATGAGAAATGAGATATTGACGTATGTCGGGTTTCAAACCTCTCAGAAACATCCGCGTCATACGTTCCTCATTCTCCACCAAATGAGGTGCAAACCTGGATAACTCTGCAAACTTCGCCTCGTACTGGGACACCGTCATGTTATTTTGTTCCAGTCTAATGAACTCCACTTCCTTCATATGACGAATACTTTCAGGAAAGTACTTGTCATTGAAAAGTTTCTGAAATTTCTCCCAAGACATGTTAAGTGCAGCTGGATGGGTACGCTTCACAGATTCCCACCAGTAATCTTCCTCATTACGGAACATAAAAGTAGCGAATGGAACCTTCTGTTCTTCCGTACATCCCAAGACATTGAATATCTTGGTAATTTATTTGACCCACGTCTCCGCCTTAATCGGATCCGGCTTTCCCCAGAATTCTGGTGGTCCCAACTCTTTAAACTGCTTGGATGTGACAACCCATGAATTGCTATCATTTCCTCCTGTATTTTGAACACGAGTCTCCTTCGTCTGATTTTGCATAAACTGCAAGAAGCTTCTAAACATCCCGTCATTCATCATCAGCTCAGTGGCGTTGTTCACAGGAGGAACATTGTCGGCCTGCTGTCCGTTCTCCTCATTGGTGAGTACATGCGTCTCCACGGTCTCATTTACTCCAATGTTAACATTCTTAGTCGACATTCTTAAATACTGTCATAAAACAAGGTTTAATTAAAGAAATTAACATACCACATAATATCCCTATATATTGACCAACTAATAAATAAGCTTAGGTAGGACACACTAGCGAAGGATTTACTCGTCTCTCCCCTCCTAGTTCTATTCCCCGATCTCCGCCAGAGATCATATCCCTAAGCTCTGATACCAACTGTGATGCCCCCAAAATAGGTCCATTCCAACCAACCCATTCTGAGTCACCAAAATACATGGTACAGAAATAACTACAACTTTATTATTACGACATAAAAATTGTGAGTTTAAAATACAAATATTGTCATCTAGACAATATCAATACCCAAATAAATCCTCAACATAATTATTGATACATTATTTTATGAAAATGGTGAGGACTACTAAACAACTCTCTCTAGAACCATCATTCCATACCCCGACTCGTACTCGCTACATTCTCGCCTCCTTAGAAGAAAAATGGAGCAACAAGAAAAAGGGTTAGCTCAACTAGCTCAGTAAAGAATATTACGACTAAGATAATATAGAACAAATTATCGTTAGTCCTCAAAAGGGAAAAATCTGATAGAATACAATAGACAACAAATTTCAGATCAATATTCGCAGCGAAAAATAATAATTCATAGAATAGTTACGTAGAGAATGAAATCAACTAGTATCTATGAATTTAAAAGTCCATCATCAATATTTTATCCCTGTAACAACAATCAATATACATCATCAATCAAATATTCATCTTTGCACTACAGGCCAAAGATATTCATTAGTTGGTCATGTTCACCTCAACACCTGTTCATCTTTGCATTACGGGCCAAAGATATTTATAAGAAAATCAACCATCTTTGCACTACAGACCAAAGATATTCAGTAACATCATCATTTAGGACTGAGGATGATGAAAAATATTTTTAAAGAAATGAATCCAGTGAAATAAAACGACAAAGATTAAGGATTAAGGATTCGTACTTTGTTTTATCCATGTCCAAAAATACCTCAAAAAAAATCATAGTGGAGTAAAATTTAAGAATGATCAAAACATGAATACAATCAAAGTTAGTATCCATAATAGATATTTTGGATAAAAACAAAAATTTAACTTTTCTGTGAATAGTACCGTATTCGTGAATAGTGCCGTATACGTGAATAGTGCCGTATACGTGAATAGTAACCCCGACACAAAAAGTTCCAAATTTAATAAAAACTTCAGATCAATATTTCGGCATAATGATATTGAAGAAAATAATATCATTCATGAAGAAAATAATATCCCTTACCTCGTAAAGATAGTACTCCTAGTTGAAACACCGGATATTGACTATGACTTGAACTTGCACCGTATAGCAATACTCAAAGTATACTCAAAATACTCACAAGAATACGCTCGATAATATAGAGAGAGAAAACTTCAGTTTCTGGTGTAATTTTCAATTCTAACCTAAGCACCCTATTTATAGGAAAATGCTTAGAACACCAAAGCAGAAAATTTAATAAAATATTAATATATTTAATAAATTTTCTATGCCCATCTAGACAATCTAATCTCAGCCATCAAACACATGTTAAAGATGCCCAAAAACATTTGAAAAACGTTTTTTGTTGATATAAATAATTAAAACTTCCAAAAATCAATTATTTCGGAGTTTCAGAACTTCAATAATTTATAATAAATAGCCCTTTTATCAGAAAATTCGAATCTCGCGTTTTTTTTATAGGAAATTCAATTCTCTACAACTTTTTAGAAGAAAGTTTTTCCAAATTCCAAACAGAAATTGACCAAAATCCACAAACGGGCGATTTTACAGGCTATAATCAAATTTTAGTCAATAAATGGGGTCCACCGACATGAAAAACATGTTTTAAATATTTTTGGTAACAAAAATACTCCTCCTCCACATATACTCATATATCCCACATTCATCGTAAAAATATCATCATTATTATATTATTAAAATATAATAATATATTTAAATGAATTATTTTATCAGAAAAAGATAAAATATTAATTTTCAACAATTGTCATATTTAAAAATTTTCTCCATCTATATCCACATAAAATCAATATTTTCCTCATCATATAAATTAATAATTAATTATTTACAAATAATATTACAGAATCACAATATTGACAACCAGGCAGTTCTCAGGAAAGAGGGGGCCTTCCGGTAAAGATTTCTCCGTACTGGCGCGCAATTAAATAACCTCTCCTTAGACAGAACTTTCTAAACATTGCCAATAATGTTATCTAATAATATTATTCAGATAATATAAATTATTGCTCTGATAATGGAAAATACTGTGTAGTGACAATTATTGAAACAACAGTAATAATAAATATCAATGCAACAATTATTGAATCAATAAAATAAAATACTGAACAGTAATTACTGTAACAATTATTGAGTAGTGTCTTCTTACGTAAGAATCAATAATTGATGCAATACCGTATGCTACTGTGCAACAACGCATATTACTTTATTTTAACCACCGGGTATTCCAACAGTATTAACGGTAACAACTACGCCGTTATTTATAAATAACTTATATTTGTCATTTTCCTCATCCAATCGCTTTCCGTTATGAAGCCCACACAAGGCTGCGCCGTCGTATAAATATTCCTCTACAGTAAAAATATTCCACGAACCAAACGAATATTCCTCAACAACAATGAATATTTTATCACCACTTGTTTATTTTGTAAAATTTGCGCATTTTACCCATAACTAACCACATTAATCAAATCAACCCTTACTATTTCAAAATAATAAATAAAGGAAATTCCATTTTTATTTAAAAAAATTCGGGGTCTTACAGAAACCATTGCCAAAATATTAAAGTTATTTATAATAACTCAAAATATTTTTAAAACATTAATATTATCCTTAAATGATTTTTAAAATATTTAAAATTATTTTTAAATAATTACCATTAATATTTAAATATTAATGAACTATTTATCCAAATATTAAAAGCCATTAGTTATAACTTAAAATATTTTTAATTCATTTATATCCCTTTTTAAATAATTTTTAAATTAATAAAACCATTTTTAAACTATTTATTTAATATAATTATTAAATAAATTAAATATCAGTATTATTTAATATCATTAATATTAAATTATTAATGAAAATATCCTTTAAATATTAAAAGTTATATTTTATAACTTAAAATATCTTTAAATACTTTATTTTCATTTAAAATAATTTTTATAATATTAAAATTATTTTTAAACTAATTTATTTAATATAAATATTAAATAACTTTAATATCATTAATAATAATTAATTAATGAATTTGGCTTTTAAATATTAAAAGTTATATTTTATAACTTAAAATATTGTTAAATACCTTATTATTATTTAAAATGATTTTAAATGTAATAAAATCATTTTTAATTTATTTATTTAATTTATTTAATAAATAACTTAATTATCATTAATATTAATTTATTAATGAAAATTATCACATAATATTAAAAGTTATTAAAAATAACTTAAAATATTTTCTTATATCATAATATAATTTTAAATGATTTTTCATGTATTAAAATTATTTTTAAATAATTTATTTAATATTATAATTAAATAAATTAAATACTTTTAATATTCCTAAAAATATTAAATATTTATGAAATATATTTAAAATAATTAAAATATAATTTTTGGACTTTAAAATAATTTTTAATAATTTATTTTGTATTTTTCAGAATTAAAAACTAATTAATACTAATTATTTAATTAAAATAATTAATTTGGTACAAACCTGTCGCTAAAGACCACCTATAGTGACAGAACCGTCGCTATAGGTGTTCTTTGTGTTCTTGGCCAAACCCAGAACCTTCAAGCTTGTTACCGACTAGGCATGTTTGACCACGAATTAATTCTTACTCAAAATATTTCTGGATAAGATGTTGATCAGATTATGTAGTACAAATACAAGACTACAAGATCCAACAACAAAAATGAACAAACATTACAACAGGAGTGAGATCTTGGGCCATAAACTAGTTGTCAGAGTTGTTCTTCATTTCCGGGTTTACCCAGAAATGAAGAACATGTTCGAGTGACCACTTTTTATCGTTAATAACTTGCAACACATGAACTCTTTTTTGTGATCTAAGAGACTTAGTGTGTAGACAACATACTAGAGTACAAATATATATCATAACATCATCATAACAACAATACACAAGCCCGATCCTGATTGGTCAACCCATGTCAGAAATAAGGTACATTCGGTTTCTTGAAATTCCCAGAAACAGAGAATATGATCGGATGACCTACTTTGACTGGCTAATGCTTTCGACTCGTTTAATATTAAGGAGATTTTAAGGCATAAAATTAAAGTACTTATATCATACTACAATATTAATACAACAATCAAAACAAAACAACTAACAACACAAAGATCTGGGCCCATGAACTTGCTGTCAGAGCTTTCTAGACAAGTTCATGGCTGCCCAGATTTTCACCAGTCAATGCTTGTCAACGGTATTTGACCGTGAATATCTACCAATTTGTACATCAATTGACCTCGATTCTTTTTGCAGATTAAAGACAACATTCCAGGCTACATATCAAAACTTAAAAACAACATAAATCATAAACGAGCAAGGATCTGTGGCCATTGACATTCGTTGTCAGACCACAGATCTAACTTTTCCCAAATTTTTCAAAAACACAAATTCGATCTTCTAAATGTTATAGATCCAACATTTAGCAACCCAGATCGTCAAAATGGACTACAACCAACATATTTTAACAATAAAAACTAACATCTAACATAGAATCTATGGACATATTTCAAGCTAGGGTTTTATACCTTTCTAAGATTAATTTCTGATTTATGGTTACTGATATTGTTATGAAATTCGTGCGGCTTGATTTTGGGACTGATATACTAAAGATTTTTGTTGGTTTTAGTGAGAGAAGCTCTTGGTTGAGTGTTGTACAAAAATGGCTAATAAATGTTCATTTCTCTCTCTTAAATCTCTTATATATTGCTTTGATTCATGCATGAGCTGAGGTGGGCTGTCAATTTGAGATTAAATGGCTGATAAAAATGTCTCCAAGTCAAAATAGTGGTTGACAACTAAAGTAACTAGCAAATTTCACAACTTACCCATTAAAGAAAAAGGAAAAGGGCATTTTGGTCAATTGCTAAATTATTTTAATGTCAAAAATATAATCTTTACAAACCCTTAGGGTTTGACCCTTAGGGTTTAACCTTAAGGTTTAGCACATAGCAAAAGTGGGGTTTAACAACTAGAGTTTGAATAAAATACAATTTTAGTTTCTAAAATTTAAAAATTAAGATTTGTTAATTAAATTAAGTTAGTAATTATATTATACAGGGACATTAGGGTTTATTACCACTAATCATAATTAACCTTGACAAATTGACAATTAGGGTTTAGGGTTTTGATAATTAGGATTACTAATACGCAATTAGGGTTTCTAGTTATCAAATTAGGGTTCTATGTTTTAGGTTTTAATTTACTAATTAGGTTTACCTTAATTAGCAATTAAAGTCTATCGTACGTGTTATTAATCACAGTAACACAATTTCTGACTAATTAAAATCCCCGGTTTAGGTTTCTAATTTGGGTTTATAATTTCTGAAATTAGGTTTTCATTCACAGTTATGGTCTTCCCATAATAATAAGTTTAGACCAAAAATACACATCATATAACACATAGTACGGTGTCTTGACAGACTTTTCAAGTCTCATTTGACTTTAGAATTAGAGTTTAACAGTAATACTAGGGTTTGGTCATTATACACCATAATTAACCAGCCAACATCAATACGTACATACAGTACATATTTATAGCACTAAAAAATCAAAATTTATTTAATATTATAATATTATTCTCATGCCTTGATCAAAACCCAGAATTAGGGTTTGGATTCCGTATCTGATTTATCTTACATAAATAACATTATTAATTAAGTTAAAATAATTAACTTAATAATCTGAACAAAATTCATAATATAATTATTATAATTATTCAAAGATCATTTCATATATTATTTAAATAATATATACTTATATTTTTATAGAAGAATAATTAATAAACATTTCTAATATAAAATTAATTATTATAAGATTATAATTTATAATAATCAATATTTCTAAAATAAATTTATTTGCAAATTATTAATGTAATAAATAAATTTTATTTATCACACATATGAATATAAATACACATTACCTTGGCACATATCACCCATATTTATTTTAATATATATAAAAAAATTTATACCCAAAATTTATGATTTATTTATATAGAAAATATCGGGTTGTCACCGTTATAATAATATGAATAAAGGTTGTTAAAAATATTGAGAAATTTTTTATGAGGTATTTGTTATAAATGTTGCTTATTATTTGGACCCCCATTTACTCATTTTTCAAAATAGTGGAGAGAAGTTATCTCAAATTTGTTATATATATATATATATATTATAAGTTTTGTTTTATTTGATTATAAATAGAATATATTATATTTTATTTAAAGTTTTTATTTTATTAGAATATTTTATTGCACAGTAATGAATAATAAAATCAAAATTTTCTTTGATTTTTGCCCGTGAAGAATTCGCCGAATATATTATTGTGCGTCCGTGATTTCTAAAATTAAAATAGCATCCTTTCCATTATCCTATAAATAGGATGCTTAGTTAGAATTAAAAATCACACCAGAATCAGAGAATTCTTCTTTTATAATATTGAGCGTATTTCTTTCAGTTTTAGGAAGCTTTGAGTGTAGAAAACAGTGAAAGTTTTTTTCAAGAATATATCCGCTATACCAGTCATAATTGCTCTATTTTTGCGGTAAGGGTTATTATGTTTTTCATTTTCTGAAGAGATATTATTTTTCGTATTCGTATGAATATTATTTTCGTTCAATATTTGTAATGAATATTATTTTCGGTCAATATTCGTAAGGGTTATTTATTTCATATTCGCTTACGATATTATTTTTCATATTCGTAAGAAATTTTATTTCGTTCAATATTCGCAAGAAATATTATATTCGTTTAATATTCGTAAGGAATATTATTTTCGTTCAATATTCGTAAGGAATATTATATTCGTTTAATATTCGTAAGGAATATTATTTTTATTTAATATTCGTAAAGAATATTATATCCGTTCAATATTTGTACGGGATATTATTTTTGTTCATTATTCGTATGAAATAATAATTTCTTCTATACTTTGTAGTATGTCAGTAATATTATTTCTTTTCAGATTTCGAATTCTATACTCGTTTTGTTAAAGTTTTGGCTTCTATACTCCATGAAATTAGTAGAATATCCTTGATATTTGCACTTCATCCAGTATCTTTTTATGGAAATATTATTCTGAGCATTCTTGATAATTAAGTTTTAACTTTTTCATGCCGAAGTACTATTCACGGGATTACTATTCCCGAAGTACTATTCACGGGGTACTATACACTCGGGTACTATTCACCTGGGGCACTATTCATGATAAAAATTAAATTCATTTCGGTCCAAATTATTTTTGATATAATATTATTCTTGAATTTTACTCCACAAAGCAGTATCTTGTTGACAATTTGAACGTTATTGAATTCTGGATAAATTAAATTATAAATCTTTAAAATTTAGCCTTGATCTCTTTTGATTGAATTATTATATCATTGTCATCATCCTCGTGCTTCTTTTGTTATGAAAGTCATCTTTGGCCCGTAGTGCATAGATGGACTTGGTATGATTATGACCAGGGATTATTCGGTATAATCATGACCGTAATGTTACAAATAATGTGGTAAAAGTCCTCATTGGCCCGTAGTGCATTGATGGACAGTTTTTGGTATGATCATAACCATGGGTTCTCTTCGGCCAATGGTGCAAAGATGAATTATTTTATGACATGATTATGACCGTTGATGAAAACACAATTATCCTTAGCCCGTAGTGCATGGATAATTCGTAGTCGTGATACTAATAAATATCCTTGGCTTGTAGTGCAGGGATGATTCGATAATGTAGTTTATTTATTAAGATGAGTCTCAGCGATAAATTGATGATAAAATTTTTAAATCATAGAAGATAGTAGATATTATGCATTACTTGACTCTTCTAATGGATTGCTTATTCCGCTGCAGTTGTTGATCTAAAACTTGTTGTCTGTTATATTATATCAGTTGTTATACTGTTGAAGGCTAATGATAATTTATTCTATATTATCTTAGTCATAATGTTTCTTACTGGGCTAGTTGAGCTCACTCTTTGCTTTCATTGTTCTCTTTAGAAAATGAGAATATAGCTAGGACTAGTCGGATAACGGAGTGACGGTCCAGATGATAGCATTAGTAGTCCTCATTATTCTGTTAAATAGCGTGATAATAAATGGAAGAAGGACTCCATTGAGTGTGAATATTTTCTAGATGACAATATTCGTTTTAAAACTCTCAGATTATGTTTTGTCGTATTTTACACGACAGTTGTATAATTAAGTTGTATTTAAATTTTGTACCATATATTTGGCAACTCAAGATGGGTGATGTATACCTATTTTGGGGGCATTACAGTTGGTATCAAAGCTTAGGGATATGATCCCTGGCTGAGATGTGAGACAAGAACTAGGAGGGGAGAGACGGGAAATTCCTTCGCTAGTATGACTGTTAGGTTTGTAATATTCATTAACGTAATTAAATTGCATAAAATAAGCGGAAACGTGGAAAATCAGAGTTTTAAAATTTTACAAAGCATATACCCGGATCATCCTTTATGCATAATTATTAATTAAACGAAAAGATAAAGAGCAAGAATCTTACATTTGAAGATTCGAGCTTCCTCAAGTACAAGTTCACCTCCAAATCCTTTCACGTTCAACTTGAATCCACCGAGTTTGGTTCCTTCCTTTGATCAACGTTAGCCACCCAAGTGTTTGGCCTCTAGAGGTGATCCACCAAGGAAGAAGAAATATTCAAGAAAAAGGGTGGTTGGCTAAACCCTAGTTTTCTATCTCTATAAAAAAAGAATGTACTCTCCAACAATTGGAATCACGTTTGTTGTGAAAAAGTCAACAACCACCTCACCCATAATAAGACACATCTTATTTATAGATGTGGGCAACCCTCCTTAACAATTAAGGAATTGATTTTTATTTTAATTAATTAAAATCCTTTAATTAATTAGCCTCCTAATCTTATTAGGAATAAATGAGAGTACTAATATTAAATTAATTTCCAACTCTTTAGAAATTAAAATAATAATAATTATAATAATATTAATAAAACTCCTCTTATTAATTTATATATTTAATATTTCTAAAATATTAAATAATAAATATTAAGATATTTAATTTATTCTATCACCATAGATTAAATTAAATACACTTAGCATATTATTACGATTATGCCATTAACTTCTTAAATAATTATTTTTCCTTTTATGGTGTGAGCCTTTAGGTTCTCCATATTAAACCGATTGTGAATAAATCAATTAGAACAATTCTAATCTTATTTAAATAAATAAATTAAATTATTAATTTATTTAAATAAATAATATTTATTCTACAATACGGATAAGCCTCCCTAGCGATTAACGACTTTCAGATAATATAGATTTCAACATTAATCATAAAAAAACCTTTGAGTAAATAGTTATCGTACAATTCAATCCTTCTACCATACAATGTCCCAATTAAATATAAGACATGGAATTACTGTCAAGTCTTATTTTATTTAATTATATGTATTTCGACTCTTAAATGCACAACTCCAAATAATGCAAATTAGAAACTCCTTTATAATTTCATTCTGCCTTGGCCAAGGACTACTGAGTTGTCATTTATCGAATCACATAGGACATTTCTCTTCTTTTACTAGAAGCTGTAGATTCTTTATTGATCATACATTATCTCCACGTACAACTTATTATACCCAAGCATACCCTTTGATATACCCTAAGGGTCTTAAAGAATAAGTCAAAGTATAACTCATCACACACAAGATACTATGATGATCTCAAGTCCAAGGATCACTTATACTACTATCACTACAGGAATTCCTATTGACAGGCAAGTAAAACTCCATTAGGTATTCCTTAACGAGCCACATTCAGTGAACTTATTCTCTAATAAGCACCTACACACTTGCTTTAGTGTCTCCACACAAATGATCATGAGATCAATCATCCTCATCCAATGAGCAAACAACGTATGTACCAATCTATCCGGATTCACTAATCCCCAATTTAGTAATCCAACGATTGGAACTATTTTAGTTTTAAGCTTTCTAAGAATTTAGATCTCATTAGAATTATCATCACATTATTCTAAAAGCATTGCTTAAAACTATGGGTTTATCACATATTATAAAATAGCATCATGTAGATAATTAAAAGCCTTTAATTAATTAATACTTTTTATTAATAAATGAATAAGATTGTTAAAAAGTATATGATTTATCATCAAACATGATTGACTTGTGTGCATACTACTTTCAATGACCTACCTAAGTTTACTTGTTATTTAATTGGTCGGTCAGAGTATAGGGATAATATGTGATATGTCAATTAACCCTTGTTTTGTGACAGTGTTTGAAAATGACATCTAAAAATGTTGAGATCAGCAATGAAGCACATGAGATCGTTGAGTCACCGGCAATCAATAACCAGGATAATCATGTGCATCAGGAAGACAATAATCCTCGTGTAAACAACGACACCTGCCAAATGACGAACGATGGAATGTTTAGGAACTTTTTAGAATTTATGCAAAACCAAACGAGAGAGACTCCTGTTCAAAATACAGGTGGAAACAATGGTAACCCACAGTTGGTCACCGTTAAGCAGTTCAAGGAGCTGGGACCACCAGAGTTTTTGGGAAAGACAGAACCACTTAAGGTAGAGACGTGGATAAAACGGATCACCAAGATATTTGTTGTCTTAGAATGCTCAGAGGAGCAAAAGGTTCTTTTTGCCACCTTTATGTTGCGTGAAGAAGCAGATCATTGGTGAGAATCTGTAAAATGTACCCAACGTAATGCACTGAAGATGTCTTGGGAGAAGTTCCAAGAGCTTTTCAACGACAAGTACTTTCCTGAAAGTATTCGTCATATGAAGGAGGTGGAATTCATCAAGCTGGAGCAACACAATATGTCCGTGTCGCAGTACGAGGCTAAGTTTGTCGAGTTGTCCCGGTTTGCATCCCATTTGGTTGATAATGAGGAGAGAATGACGCGAATGTTTCTTACGAGGTTTGAGACCCGAAATACGTCAATACCTCATTTCTCACAAATTATGTTTGTATTCAGATGTAGTGAATAGGGCTCAGTTATTGGAGCGCGATAATGAGCCAGTCCAACCAAAAGGTAACGACCAACAACATGATAATAATAATACCGGTGGCAATGGCCATCGGAACAATGATAACCATCGTGGAGGAAATTATCATGCCAGAAATGGTAACCACTTCAGTGGTAATCATGACCAAGATAATAGAAGAAATGATTCAAGTGGAAAATTCAAGAAGAGAAGATTTAACGATGATGGGAAGACGTCGGCAGCAGCACCAACAATAAATTCTAGGGAAGGAGAACGACCGCCAGTTAAATGCTACAGATGCGGAGAAGAGGGACACATAAGTCCAAACTGTTTACAACCTTCCAAGTTATGTTTTAGTTATGGAAAAGACGGTCACATAGCTCGATTTTGTCCTGTAGCGAAATCAAACCCAGCTGGGACGGTGGCACCAAAGGCGGATACGGACAAAACAAAGTCGGTGGTTTCAGGAAGAGCGTTTTTCGTGACTTCTCAAAAAGCGAGTAATTAACCCGAACGAAGTTATCACGGGTTAGTTAATCATAAACTCTTGCGAAGTCTATACCTTGTTAGTTACCGATTTTACCCATTATGACGCCCCCAAATTCGGGTTACCTGACCCCCGAGTCTGGTGCTCATGATCTACAATATAAATAATATTTAACTACCCATATTATATAGATAGTAACATACATAAGATTTTATCAGAGTTTGATAATACATTACCCAGGTTCTCTAACCTTAAAATTATAAACATACCCTTTAGATATACACAAAGGGTTGACAAATACAACATAATAAATATGCTAATCATAACTAATTAATAACTATGCCTTTGCCTTTATCCTTCGCAGCACCTCCTGCCACTTTGTCCTTAGCTAAAAAGTTTTATTTAGCAAGGGTGAGCAACTAATTTGCCCCACAAGTTAAGACATACAATAAATGTATAAGAATTCAAAACAACAGACTATCTATTTTTATAGAATGAAGCCAAAGTTCGGGGAACATTGAAATAGCTGAACAAATCATTATTCAATAACAAGTCTTCTCGTATACTATACAACACAATAATTCAATAATGAAAGAGTACAACGCTTTCAAAGTTTCTACGATAATCTATTGGATAATCAAGAATCAATTCTACGAAATAACAAAGTGAAATGTTTTCCAGATTTATACTGAACGATCATACAAGATCATGAACTTATTTTCTCGGGTATCTATCAAAGATTTACTTTGATATATACTCAAATTTCTCGGGTATCTATCAAAGATACTCAAACTTCTGGGGTATCTATCAAAGATTTACTTTGATATATACTCAGGTGTATCAGATAACCATAAAGATTAAATCATACCCCTCTGCAAGTATTCAGAGCCGGCCAACTCTTGGTACCCTATATTATGCATAATACATAAAACGCGCGCAAAGGTCGAATTCACGACCAATAAAATGTTCCCTTTATATAAAAGGTGGTTATTCTCAGTCTTAGAATCAAGATTTTGATTTTACAACGAAATGCTAGGATTTCAAATTCTATTTACTTCTCGGTCGAGCCGAAATAATTGGCATCGATCAGTCAATAATAATTGAATTTATCTTTTCGAACCTATCATGTTCAAACAAATGTTTGTCTAGCTAGAATAATTAGCTAAGACATTTCTCAATGTAATTTGATAATAAATAGGAATTATCTGTACTGTCAATTCTAACTTCTACAGATATGAATATCCAGCTATAGTAATTCTACGAATATATATTCTTCGAATCAATAATTCAATTTGAACTATTAAGCATGCACTAACTGCGAATTATCAACAATAATTCCCTGGACGTGGTATAATTAGCAATAATTATCCGCCAATAATAATTGAATGAAATAACTCAAGGTTGAGTTAGAGAACTTGCCTCTTCCGCTGATTACAGCTGCACAAAATACTTATCTGCTTTCGAAAGACCTATAACCAATAATATTGGTCTAATAATTAGCACAATATTTTATAACACACAGCACTGTAATTCACAGTCAAACTTCTCCTAGACACATTACCACATAGCCACATTAGTGTTTATAACCTATATAAACACTTAACAAGTCAAACTAGTTCAGTCTGGTTGGACTTCGGTCCATTCTCGGTGTTCTGGTCACCCTATCCGACAATTAACACAGTTATCTGTCACTTACATTGGGTCTCTAAGCTTCAATATTAATTTAGATAAGTCAATTATCAATAATAATATTTTTTGAAAGCTTTTAATAATTATCAAGCAATTAATATAATTTATAATAATCTTTCAAATATCAGAATCATTTTTAAATGATTTAATTATCAATTAATCGTATCATTATTAATATTTAAAAATATCAATATATTAATAACATATTTGTCAAAATAATAAAGTTGTTATTAATAACTTAAAATATTTTTAAATCAACAATATTCCACTTAAATGATTTTTAAAGTAATTAAAATCATTTTTAAATCATCACCATTAATATATAAATATTAATGAGATTATCATCTAAATATTAAAAGTCATTAATTATAACTTAAAATATTTTTAAATTATTTTTCTCATTTTTAAATAATTTTTAATTTAATAAAACCATTTTTAATTCATTTATTTAATATAACAATTAAATAAATCTAATATCATTAATATTAATTTATTCATGAGAATTCTCAAAAAATATTGAAAATTATATTTTATAATTTAAAATATTTTCTAACACTTTATTCTTAATTAAAAATGATTTTTAAATCATTAAAATCATTTTTATCTTATTTATTTAATTTAGTAATCAAATAAATATAATATTATTAATATTAAATTATTAATGAAAATTCTCCAAAAATATTAAAAGTTACATTTTATAACTCAAAATATTTTTAAATACATTTTTCTTATTAAAAATGATTTTTTTATAATATTAAATTATTTTTCTCTAATTTATTTAATATACTAATTAAATAAATTAAATACCATTAATATTCAAATAATTAGAAATATTAATGAAAAATATCCCAAATAGTCAAAAATTATTTTTCATAATTTAAAATAATTTTTGGTAATTTTTAGAATTTATTTTCTATTTTTAATTATTTTCTGGAAAAACAGAAAATTAAATTAATTAAACCGTCGCTATAAGGCTTTAGCGACAAAAAGCGTCGCTGTTGGTGTTCTTGAGCTCAAGAACACTGACAGCTCCATGATCAAGGCTACTCGTTTGACCAGCCATTACTCTCAGTGTATTCATGTTCTAGGCCAACTTAAACTTCGGTTGTGTAGCTGAAATGTAACACTACAATAAACGACCATTATCTAGGTCATAACACAACAAAACATGATGATCTGGGCAACTAAATTCGTTGTCAGACATCACCTGGGTTTTTCCAGAAACCTAGGCAGTTCGACCTGGTACTTTCCAGTCCAAATTAATCTAGGTTCTGATCATCGTTTTGGTTGTTTTATGATTCATAAAGGTAGTATCCAAGACAAGGAACAACGATATAACAAGATCTAAGTCTAAAAACAACAGATCCATAGGTTATGACATGGTCAATCCTTGTCAGAATTCATACAAAAACCATTTCTGGAATTTTCCAGAATTTCAAGTTATGGTCGAGAGGTCTACTTTGACCTCTTGTATTAATCATCCTGTTAACTTTTTATGGAATATTATGGCATGTAATCAGAGTATATACAACATACTATAATCTAGTTACAACAACATTAACAAACATCAACGTATCTGAAAAAATGCAGACCTTCAAAATTCTTGTCAGACGCTCATTACCACTTTCTGGGTTTACCCAGAAAGTTCATGGTCATGCCCGATCAACGAGTTTTGACCATGAATAACTTCAAATCTAGACACCATCTAGCTGTACTACCACTTGGAGATTAAAGCCTACATACCAGGCTACAAATATCAACTATTACAACACAAAAATCAAAAACGAGCGACGATTTATGGCTCCTGACATTAGCTTGTCGGACCATAAATCAAGCTCTTGGACAATTTTTCAAAAACTCCAATTTAAAGCATTATAATGCTATGGATCCATGATAGATCATCATAGATCTTCAATAAACATCCAATAGTAATATTCTAAACACAAAAACACAAAAAATTTCTCAAGCATACAAGATCAAAAATAAAAATTTGGTTATACCTTTCTAGCTTCGATTCTTGGTCTTAACCCTCCGATTTGTTTATGGTTGATCTAAGGAAAGTATGTGGGACTGATCTACTTCTAATTTTCGTGGGTTTGAGAGAGAATGATAGTTGATGAGAGCTTTCAAGCAAAATGGCTAAAATTATTAACTTTCTCTCTCCAAATCCATTTATATATTGCCTAGATTCATGTATGGTTGATGTGTGCTGTCAAATGGAGTGTCAATGACTGAGATTTTGAGCCACCAAGTCAATAAAGTTGGTGACCTAACACATATTCAGCAAGATTTGCAAGTTACCTCTAATTTATACACAAGGGTATTTTTGGTCATTCTCATTTTATTTTTAATGGTATACTAGTCAATTACACAAATCCTTAGGGTTTAACCATAAGTTCCCAACCCTTAGGTTTTAAAATACCAACATCTAAAATTTCCAATTAAGGTTTTAATTAGAAAAATTAAATTCCTCAATTATAATTAGGGTTTATAAAATAGAAATTAATATAACTAAAATATAATTAGGGTTTTCTAATCATATTTAAGTTTATCAAATACTTTAGGCATGCCAATTAGAATTAGGGTTGCCTAATTAGGGTTTAGGAAATCCCAGATTTTAAATTAGGGTTTCCCAGCGTACCAGTAGGGTTTTTAATTGTACATTTAGTTTTCTAAATATGAGATTAGGGTTTCTAATAGCAGGTTAGGGTTTCTAATCCTGAGATTAGGGTTTCTAATCTCTTACTAGGTTTTATTAATATTAAACCATATCCAGTCAAACTCAGGTCAACATCCCTATACCGTCCAAACACATATTCAACAGTACAATTATTTTAATTATATTTTCTACCGAATCCCTATCCAAAAATTAGGGTTAAGGTTTTCTAAAGCTGTTAAGCACAACTCTACTCTATTTTCTCAGTCAAAACACATTTTGACTGATTCTTGAGACTTGTCTCACAAATTCTCAGTACAATATTAACATTCAATGTCAATATTAATAAAAAAAAAATATTCGTAAAATTTTGATTATTCGAAATCCCGGGTTATTACATTCACCCCTCCTTAAAAGGATTCTGTCCTCGGAATCACCGCTTTTCTATTCTCTACAATCTTTTAAAGTTGTATCATCAATTCATTCTTATCAATACAATATTACTTTGTGTTTCAAATTCTAACCTATGACTTGAATCTATAAAAGAAATCAATTCATAGCAATAACTAACCAAGATTATTCGCGTAATTAAATTTTCTAAACGAAATCATTATCTGGCACCTCCTGAGTAGCCACTGCATCTAGCGCCGTCATGTTGAATGTACGGGCAGTTGATCTTCCTGACTGTACAGGTCCTCGGATTGCCAAGGTTCTACCCCCGGGTCCCTTATTGGCGATTTCCTTCTTAGCATTTCTCTTCGGACAGTTCCTTACCAAATGATCAGTCGATCCACAGGCATAACAACCTTGTATCTTCTTCGGATTGGGACAATTTGGCGACATATGCCCCTCTTGTCCGCAGTTGTAACAAACTCCCTTCTTAAGACAAACACCAGCATGGTTCTTCCCACAATTCGCACAAGGCTCTCATCCTTTCCTATTCCCTTCAGTTTTACTACCCGATTGGGTATTCTCGCTCCACTTCCTCTTGTTTGGATTACTACCACCACTATTTCCACCATCATTGGTCTTCTTCTTCTTCTCCTGATGAAATCGAGATGCAGCCTCGCTTCCTCCTTCAGTAATTAATGCTTTCTCCAGTAGAGCTGCAAACGTATTGATTTGCAACACAGCTACTTTGTTGTAAATGCATACTCCGTAATAGACATATTCTTCTGCTTATGTTCCAAGAACTTAACTTCCATCCGAGATTGCATACTCGGCGAGAAGTAGTTCTCAAAGAACAACTCCTTAAATCTTGTCCATGTTACTACCGCCGTACCCGCTCTTCCTTGATTGGTTTCCCACCAGTAGTTAGCTTCTCCCTTCATCAGATATGTTGCAAATGTTGTCTTTTGCTCTTCCGCCACACGCGCAATCACGAATGCTTTCTCCATCTCTTTCACCCATGTTTGGAATTCGATCGGATCCGTAGTCCCCTTGAATTCCGGCGGTCCTACCGCTTTAAAATCCTTAAAATTAGCCAATCTTTCGGCTGGCTGATTCCTTATTCTTCCCCTGGCTGGAGCTCTATTTTCCATAGCTTGGGCCAGCATATCCAAAAAATTTTGCACCGGGTCCGCTTGACCTCCATCGTTATTCACTGATTGTTCTTCTCGTTGGTTTCGATTCTGTCGTCTAGGCGGCATAATCTGATTTAAATAAAAATATTATATTAATACTCTTTCTCTATACAAATTCTTAACACAATAAGAATTCAACACATATTTCCCAGGTAATCGCATATTTATTCAAATAGCAGACAGTACATTTAGTACTTAACATATACAACTATCCCTTTTTCATAGGATTAACAACACAACTTTAAACAAAAGTCGTAATTTTTCATTCACACACAACTATTCCCAGTTCATAAAACCACACTTATGAGTTCATAACCTTGCCATAATCATATGAGTTTAAGAACTAACCCTAGTCAGACCTTTGGTTTCCATTCGCTAAGGGGTTCATAAATATTTTATATAACTATGAGTCAAGAATGTCACATAAGTATGATTTTTAAGAACTCGTACTTAATCTTATATCCTCTACCTATGACCTATCTATCTGTTATACACATGAGAAAGGAATCACCCTCTTAACATGTATATAGCAATTAGCGCGACACAAATATTTCAATGATTATCAGTGCCAGAAACTAAGTGGTTGTCAAACCAAACTCGGCCACTAATCAATATAGGAAGCTAAGCGGATAATTCCCCGCCCATATAAAGAATTAGTCAACCTAACCACTACATCGACCAGGAAGCTAAGTGATTCTAAAACCAAGTACAAATTCCCCGCCCATACAAGGAATCATACAACACAGCTGCCGACATAAGTCCTCATTGAAATCCCCACCTAATCTTAACCCCCATTCACAATACGAATTTCATTTAACCCGTATTCATAATCCATAACTCTTTCATGAGTTTTCATAGTACAATTTCATAGTACAACATACACACAGCATCTTGCTGTAAACTTTTCAAACATCAGATTGATTCTTTCTGGTTGCCATATCCTTAACAGATCACGGGGTGATCTCATTGTATATATTACGATTCATTTCTATGCCTTGATAGTTTTATTTTACGATCTCTCCTATCCCTGCAATTTCAGTCTTTTAGACTTTATCTATTCACCATTACCGTTCAACCTTATTACCAGAGTTAGGGAACTCTGTGTCTTAACAACTTACCGAGATTCGTCTTTGAATCTTACCGACCAACTAACTCTATGTAAGTTAGATCTTATCTTAATCACTGCGGTTATTGGTCTCAGGTATTCCTACCTAAGCTCCATAACCAACAGCTCTGATACCAACTTATGATGCCCCCAAATTCGGGTTACCTGACCCCCGAGTCTGGTGCTCACAATCCACAATATAAATAATATTTAACTACCCATATTATATAGATAGTAACATACATAAGATTTTATCAGAGTTTGATAATACATTACCCAGGTTCTCTAACCTTAACATTACAAACATAACCTTTAGATATACACAAAGGGTTGACAAATACAACATAATAAATATGCTAATCATAACTAATTAATAACTATGCCTTTGCCTTTATCCTTCGCAGCACCTCCTGCCACTTCGTCCATAGCTGAAAAGTTTTATTTAGCAAGGGTGAGCAACTAATTTGCCCCGTAAGTTAAGACATACAATAAATGTATAAGAATTCAAAACAACAGACTATCTATTTTGATAGAATGAAGCCAAAGTTCGGGGAACTTTGAAATAGTTGAACAAATTATTATTCAATAACAAGTCTTCTCGTATACTATACAACACAATAATTCAATAATGAAAGAGTACAACGCTTTCAAAGTTTCTACGATATTCTAATGGATAATCAAGAATCAATTCTACGAAATAACAAAGTGAAATATTTTCCAGATTTATACTAAGCGATCATACAAGATCATGAACTTATTTTCTCGGGTATCTATCAAAGATTTACTTTGATATATACTCAAATTTCTCGGGTATCTATCAAAGATACTCAACCTTCTCGGGTATCTATCAAAGATTTACTTTGATATATACTCAGGTGTATCAGATAACCATAAAGATTAAATCATACCCCTCTGCAAGTATTCAGAGCCGACCAACTCTTGGTACCATATATTATGCAAAATACTTAAAACGCGCGCAAAGGTCGAATTCACGACCAATAAAATGTTCCCTTTATATAAAAGGTTGTTCTTCTCAGTCTTAGAATCAAGATTTTGATTTTATAACGAAATGCTAGGATTTCAAATTCTATTTACTTCTCGGTCGAGCCAAAATAATTGGCATCGATCAGTCAATAATAATTGAATTTATCTTTTCGAACCTATCAAGTTCAAACAAATGTTTGTCTAGATAGAATAATTAGCTAAGACATTTCTCAATGTAATTTGACAATAAACAGGAATTATCTGTACTGTCATTTCTAACTTCTACAGATATGAATATCCAGCTATAGTAATTCTACGAATATATATTCTTCGAATCAATAATTCAATTTGAACTATTAAGCATGCACTAACTGTGAATTATCAACAATAATTCCCTGGACGTGGTATAATTAGCAATAATTATCCGCCAATAATAATTAAATGAAATAACTCAAGGTTGAGTTAGGGAACTTGCCTTTTCCGCTGATTACAGCTATACAAAATACTTATCTGCTTTCGAAAGACCTATAACCAATAATATCGGTCTAACAATTAGCACAATATTTCATAACACACAGCACTGTAATTCACAGTCAAACTTCTCCTAGACACATTACCACATAGCCACTTTAGTGCTTATAACCTATATAAACACTTAACAAGTCAAACTAGTTCAGTCTGGTTGGACTTCGGTCAATTCTCGGTGTTCTGGTCACCCTATCCGATAATTAACACAGTTATCTGTCACTTACATTGGGTCTCTAAGCTTCAATATTAATTTAGATAAGTCAATTATCAATAATAATATTTTTCGAAAGCTTTTAATAATTATCAAGCAATTATTATAATTTATAATAATCTTTCAAATATCAGAATCATTTTTAAATGATTTAATTATCAATTAATCGTATAATTATTAATATTTAAAAATATCAAAATATTAATAACATGCTTGTCAAAATATTAAAGTTATTATTAATAACTTAAAATATTTTTAAATCAACAATATTCCACTTAAATGATTTTTAAAGTAATTAAAATAATTTTTAAATCATCACCATTAATATATAAATATTAATGAGATTATCATCTAAATATTAAAAGTCATTAATTATAACTTAAAATATTTTTAAATCATTTTTCTCATTTTTAAATAATTTTTAATTTAATAAAACTATTTTTAATTCATTTATTTAATATAACAATTAAATAAATCTAATATCATTAATATTAATTTATTAATGAGAATTCTCCAAAAATATTGAAAATTATATTTTATAATTTAAAATATTTTCTAACACTTTATTCTTAATTAAAAATGATTTTTAAATCATTAAAATCATTTTTATCTTATTTATTTAATTTAATAATCAAATAAATATAATATCATTAATATTAAATTATTAATGAAAATTCTCCAAAAATATTAAAAGTTACATTTTATAACTCAAAATATTTTTAAATACATTTTTCTTATTAAAAATGATTTTTTTTATAATATTAAATTATTTTTCTCTAATTTATTTAATATACTAATTAAATAAATTAAATACCATTAATATTCAAATAATTAGAAATATTAATGAAAAATATTCCAAATAGTCAAAAATTATTTTTCATAATTTAAAATAATTTTTAAAATCATTTTTGGTCATTTTTAGAATTTATTTTCTATTTTAAATTATTTTCCGAAAAAACAGAAAATTAAATTAATTAAACCGTCGCTATAAGGCTTTAGCGACAAAAAGCGTCGCTGTTGGTGTTCTTGAGCTCAAGAACACTGACAGCTCCATGATCAAGGCTGCTCGTTTGACCAGCCATTACTCTCAGTGTATTCATGTTCTAGGCCAACTTAAACTTCGATTGTGTAGCTGAAATGTAACACTACAATAAACGACCATTATCTAGGTCATAACACAACAAAACATGATGATCTGGGCAACTAAATTCGTTGTCAGACGTCTCTTGGGTTTTTCCAGAAACCCAGGCAGTTCGACCTGGTACTTTCCAGTCCAAATTGATCTAGGTTCTGATCATCGTTTTGGTTGTTTTATGATTCATAAAGGTAGTATCCAGGACAAGGAACAACGAGATAACAAGATCTCAGTCTAAAAACAACAGATCCATAGGTTATGACATGGTCAATCCTTGTCAGAATTCATACAAAAACCATTTCTGGAATTTTCCAGAATTTCAAGTTATGGTCGAGAGGTCTACTTTGACCTCTTGTATTAATCACCCTGTTAACTTTTTATGGAATATTATGGCATGTAATCAGAGTATATATAACATACTATAATCTAGTTACAACAACATTAACAAACATCAACGTATCTGAAAAAATGCAGACCTTCAAAATTCTTGTCAGACGCTCATTACCACTTTCTGGGTTTTCCCAGAAAGTTCATGGTCATGCCCGGTCAACGAGTTTTGACCATGAATAACTTCAAATCTAGACACCATCTAGCTGTACTACCACTTGGAGATTAAAGCCTACATACCAGGCTACAAATATCAACTATTACAACACAAAAATCAAAAACGAGCGACGATTTATGGCTCCTGACATTAGCTTGTCAGACCATAAATCAAACTCTTGGAAAATTTTTCAAAAACTCCAATTTAAAGCATTATAATGCTATGGATCCATGATAGATCATCATAGATCTTCAATAAACATCCAATAGCAATATTCTAAACACAAAAACACAAAACATTTCTCAAGCATACAAGATCAAAAATAAAAATTTGGTTATACCTTTCTAGCTTCGATTCTTGGTCTTAACCCTCCGATTTGTTTATGGTTGATCTAAGGAAAGTATGTGGGACTGATCTACTTCTAATTTTCGTGGGTTTGAGAGAGAATGATAGTTGGTGAGAGCTTTCAAGCAAAATGGCTAAAATTATTAACTTTCTCTCTCCAAATCCATTTATATATTGCCTAGATTCATGTATGGTTGATGTGTGCTGTCAAATGGAGTGTCAATGACTGAGATTTTGAGCCACCAAGTCAACAAAGTTGGTGACCTAACATATATTCACCAAGATTTGCAAGTTAGCTCTAATTTATACACAAGGGTATTTTTGGTCATTCTCATTTTATTTTTAATGGTATAATAATCAATTACACAAATCCTTAGGGTTTAACCCTAAGTTCCCAACCCTTAGGTTTTAAAATACCAACTTCTAAAATTTCCAATTAAGTTTTTAATTAGAAAAATTAAATTCCTCAATTATAATTAGGGTTTATAAAATAGAAATTAATATAACTAAAATATAATTAGGGTTTTCTAATCATATTTAAGTTTATCAAATACTTTAGGCATGCCAATTAGAATTAGGGTTGCCTAATTAGGGTTTAGGAAATCCCAGATTTTAAATTAGGGTTTCCCAACATACCATTAGGGTTTTTAATTATACATTTAGTTTTCTAAATCTGAGATTAGGGTTTCTAATAGCAAGTTAGGGTTTCTAATCCTTAGATTAGGGTTTCTAATCTCTTACAAGGTTTTATTAATATTAAACCTTATCCAGTCAAACTTAGGTCAACATCCCTATACCGTCCAAACACATATTCAACAGTACAATTATTTTAATTGTATTTTCTACCGAATTCCTATCCAAAAATTAGGGTTAGGGTTTTCTAAAGCTGTTAAGCACAACTCTACTTTATTTTCTCAGTTAAGACACATTTTGACTGATTCTCGAGACTTGTCTCACAAATTCTCAGTACAATATTAACAGTCAATGTCAATATTAATAAAAAAAATCTATTCATAAAATTTTGATTATTCGAAATCCTGGGTTATTACATTCACCCCTCCTTAAAAGGATTCCGTCCTCGGAATCACCGCTTTCCTATTCTCTACAATCTTTTAAAGTTGTATCATCAATTCATTCTTATCAATACATCATTACTTTGTGTTTCAAATTCTAACCTATGACTAGAATCTATAAAATAAATCAGTTCATAGCAATAACTAACCAAGATTATTCGCGTAATTAAATTTTCTAAACGAACTCGTTACCTGCCACCTCCTGAGTAGCCACTGCATCTAGCACCGTCATGTTGAATGTACGGGCAGTTGATCTTCCTGGCTGTACAGGTCCTCGGATTGCCAAGGTTTCACCCCCGGGTCCCTTATTGGCGCTTTTCTTCTTAGCATTTCTCTTCGGACAGTTCCTTACCAAATGATCAGTCGATCCACATGCATAAGAACCTTGTCTCTTCTTCGGATTGGGACAATTTGGCAACATATGCCCCTCTTGTCTGCAGTTGTAATAAACTCCCTTCTTCTTCAGACAAACACCAGCATGGTTCTTCCCACAATTCGCACAAGGCTCTCCTCCTTTCCTATTCCCTTCAGTTTACTACCCGATTGGGTATTCTCGCTCCACTTCCTCTTGTTTGGATTACTACCACCACTATTTCCACCATCATTGGTCTTCTTCTTCTTCTCCTGATGAAATCGAGATGCAGCCTTGCTTCCTCCTTCAGCAATTAATGCTTTCTCCAGTAGAGCTGCAAACATATTGATTTGCAACACAGCTACTTTGTTGTAAATCCCTGGCTTCAATCCGTTCTCAAACCTTCTTGCTTTTCTTGCTTCTGTATCCACCTGATGAGGTGCAAATCGCGCCAATTCGTTGAATTTAGCAGCATACTCCGAAACAGACATATTCTCCTGCTTAAGTTCTAAGAACTTAACTTCCATCCGAGATTGCATACTCGGCGAGAAGTAGTTCTCAAAGAACAACTCCTTAAATCTTGTCCATGTTACTACCTTCGCACCCGCTCTTGCTTGATTGGTTTCCCACCAGTAGTTAGCTTCTCCCTTCATCAGATATGTTGCAAATGCTGTCTTTTGCTTTTTCGCCACACGCGCAATCACGAATGCTTTCTCCATCTCTTTCACCCAAGTTTGGGCTTCGATCGAATCCGTAGTCCCCTTGAATTCCGGCGGTCCTACCTCTTTAAAATCTTTAAAATTAGCCAATCTGTCGGCTGGCTGATTCCTTGCCCTTCCCCTGGCTGGAGCTCTATTTTCAATAGCTTGGGCCAGCATATCCAAAAAATTTTGCACCGGGTCCGCTTGACCTCCATTGTTATTCACTGATTGTTCTTCTCGTTGGTTTCGATTCTGTCGTCTAGGCGACATGATCTGATTTAAATAAAAATCTTCTATTAATACTCTTTCTCTATACAAATTCTTAACACAATAAGAATTCAACACATATTTCTCAGGTAATCGCATATTTATTCAAATAGCAGACAGTACATTTAGTACTTAACATATACAACTATCCCTTTTTCATAGGATTAACAACACAACTTTAAACAAAAGTCGTAATTTTTCATTCACACACAACTATTCCCAGTTCATAAAACCACACTTATGAGTTAATAACCTTGCCATAATCATATGAGTTTAAGAACTAACCCTAGTCAGACCTTTGGTGTCCATTCGCTGAGGGGTTCATAAATATTTTATATAACTATGAGTCAAGAATGTCATAAGTATGAGTTTTAAGAACTCGTACTTAATCTTATATCCTCTACCTATGACATATCTATCTGTTATACACATAAGAAAGGAATCATCCTCTTAACATGTATATAGTAATTAGCGCGACACAAACATTTCAATGATTATCAGTGCCAGAAACTAAGTGGTTGTCAAACCAAACTCGGCCACTAATCAATATAGGAAGCTAAGCGGCTAATTCCCCGCCCATACAAAGAATTAGTCAACCTAACCACTACATCGACCAGGAAGCTAAGTGATTCTAAAACCAAGTACAAATTCCCCACCTATACAAGGAATCATACAACTCAGCTGCCGACATAAGTCCTCATTGAAATCCCCACCTAATCTTAACCCCCATTCACAATACGAATTTCATTTAACCCGTATTCATAATCCATAACTCTTTCATGAGTTTTCATAGTACAACATACACACAACATCTTGCTGTAAAATTTTCAATTATCAGATTGATTCTTTCTAGTTGTCATAACCTTAACAGATCACGGGGTGATCTCATTGTATATATTACGATTCATTTCTATGCCTTGATCATTTTATTTTACGATCTCTCCTATCCCTGCAATTTCAGTCTTTTAGACTTTATCTATTCACCATTACCGTTCAACCTTATTACCAGAGTTAGGGAACTCTGTGTCTTAACAACTTACCGAGATTCGTCTTTATCTATCTTAATCACTGCGGTTATTGGTCTCAGGTATTCCTACCTAAGCTTCATAACCAACAGCTCTGATACCAACTTATGATGCCCCCAAATTCGGGTTACCTGACCCCCTGAGTCTGGTGCTCACGATCCACAATATAAATAATATTTAACTACCCATATTATATAGATAGTAACATACATAAGATTTTATCAGAGTTTGATGATACATTACCCAGATTCTCTAACCTTAACATTACAAACATACCCTTTAGATATACACAAAAGGTTGACAAATACAACATAATAAATATGTTAATCATAACTAATTAATAACTATGCCTTTGCCTTTATCCTTCGCAGCACCTCCTGCCACTTCGTCCTTAGCTGAAAAGTTTTATTTAGCAAGGGTGAGCAACTAATTTGCCCCGCAAGTTAAGACATACAATAAATGTATAAGAATTCAAAACAACAGACTATCTATTTTGATAAAATGAAGCCAAAGTTCGGGGAACTTTGAAATAGCTGAACAAATCATTATTCAATAACAAGTCTTCTCGTATACTATACAACACAATAATTCAATAATGAAATAGTACAACGCTTTTAAAGTTTCTACGATATTCTAATGGATAATCAAGAATCAATTCTACGAAATAACAAAGTGAAATTTTTTCCAGATTTATACTGAGCGATCATACAAGATCATGAACTTATTTTCTCGGGTATCTATCAAAGATTTACTTTGATATATACTCAAATTTCTCAGGTATCTATCAAAGATACTCAACCTTCTCGGGTATCTATCAAAGATTTACTTTGATATATACTCAAGTGTATCAGATAACCATAAAGATTAAATCATATCCCTCTGCAAGTATTCAGAGCCGGCCAACTCTTGGTACCATATATTATGCATAATACTTAAAACGCGCGCAAAGGTCGAATTCACGACCAATAAAATGTTCCCTTTATATAAAAGGTTGTTCTTCTCAGTCTTAGAATCAAGATTTTGATTTTACAACGAAATGCTAGGATTTCAAATTCTATTTACTTCTCGGTCGAGCCGAAATAATTGGCATCGATCAGTCAATAATAATTGAATTTATCTTTTCGAACCTATCAAGTTCAAACAAATGTTTGTCTAGCTAGAATAATTAGCTAAGACATTTCTCAATGTAATTTGACAATAAACAGGAATTATCTGTACTGTCAATTCTAACTTCTACAGATATGAATATCCAGCTATAGTAATTCTACGAATATATATTCTTCGAATCAATAATTCAATTTGAACTATTAAGCATGCACTAACTGCGAATTATCAACAATAATTCCCTGGACGTGGTATAATTAGCAATAAGTATCCGCCAATAAGAATTGAATGAAATAACTCAAGGTTGAGTTAGGGAACTTGCCTCTTCTGCTGATTACAACTACACAAAATACTTATCTGCTTTCGAAAGACCTATAACCAATAATATCGGTCTAACAATTAGCACAATATTTCATAACACACAACACTGTAATTCACAGTCAAACTTCTCCTAGACACATTACCACATAGCCACATTAGTGTTTATAACCTATATAAACACTTAACAATTCAAACTAGTTCAGTCTGGTAGGACTTCGGTCCATTCTCGGTGTTCTGGTCACCCTATCCGATAATTAACACAGTTATCTGTCACTTACATTGGGTCTCTAAGCTTCAATATTAATTTAGATAAGTCAATTATCAATAATAATATTTTTTTAAAAGCTTTTAATAATTATCAAGCAATTATTATAATTTATAATAATCTTTCAAATATCAGAATCATTTTTAAATGATTTAATTATCAATTAATCGTATCATTATTAATATTTAAAAATATCAAAATATTAATAACATACTTGTCAAAATATTAAAGTTATTATTAATAACTTAAAATATTTTTAAATCAACAATATTACACTTAAATGATTTTTAAAGTAATTAAAATCATTTTTAAATCATCACCATTAATATATAAATATTAATGAGATTATCATCTAAATATTAAAAGTCATTAATTATAAATTAAAATATTTTTAAATCATTTTTCTCATTTTTAAATAATTTTTAATTTAATAAAACCATTTTTAATTCATTTATTTAATATAACAATTAAATAAATCTAATATCATTAATATTAATTTATTAATGAAAATTCTCCAAAAATATTGAAAATAATATTTTATAATTTAAAATATTTTCTAACACTTTATTCTTAATTAAAAATGATTTTTAAATCATTAAAATCATTTTATCTTATTTATTTAATTTAATAATCAAATAAATATAATATCATTAATATTAAATTATTAATGAAAATTCTCCAAAAATATTAAAAGTTACATTTTATAACTCAAAATATTTTTAAATACATTTTTTCTTATTACAAATGATTTTTTTATAATATTAAATTATTTTTCTCGAATTTATTTAATATACTCATTAAATAAATTAAATACCATTAATATTCAAATAATTAGAATTATTAATAAAAAATATCCCAAATAGTCAAAAATTATTTTTCATAATTTAATATAATTTTTAAAATCATTTTTGGTAATTTTTAGAATTTATTTTCTATTTTAAATTATTTTCCGGAAAAACAGAAAATTAAATTAATTAAACCGTCGCTATAAGGCTTTAGCGACAAAAAGCGTCGATGTTGGTGTTCTTGAGCTCAAGAACACTGACAGCTCCATGATCAAGGCTGCTCGTTTGACCAGCCATTACTCTCAGTGTATTCATGTTCTAGGCCAACTTAAACTTCGATTGTGTAGCTGAAATGTAACACTACAATAAACGACCATTATCTAGGTCATAACACAACAAAACATGATGATCTGGGCAACAAAATTCGTTGTCAGACGTCACCTGGGTTTTTTCAGAAACACAGGCAGTTCGACCTGGTACTTTCCAGTCCAAATTGATCTAGGTTCTAATCATCGTTTTGGTTGTTTTATGATTCATAGAGGTAGTATCCAGGACAAGGAACAACGAGATAACAAGATCTCAGTCTAAAAACAACAGATCCATAGGTTATGGCATGGTCAATCCTTATCAGAATTCATACAAAAACCATTTCTGGAATTTTCCAGAATTTCAAGTTATGGTCGAGAGGTCTACTTTGACCTCTTGTATTAATCATCCTGTTAACTTTTTATGGAATATTATGGCATGTAATCAGAGTATATATAACATACTATAATCTAGTTACAACAACATTAACAAACATCAACGTATCTGACAAATCCAGACCTTCAAAATTCTTGTCAGACGCTCATTACCACTTTCTGGGTTTACCCAGAAAGTTCATGGTCATGCCCGGTCAACGGGTTTTGACCATGAATAACTTCAAATCTAGACACCATCTAGCTGTACTACCACTTGGAGATTAAAGCCTACATACCAGGCTACAAATATCAACTATTACAACACAAAAATCAAAAACGAGGGACGATTTATGGCTCCTGACATTAGCTTGTCGGACCATAAATCAAGCTCTTGGAAAATTTTTCAAAAACTCCAATTTAAAGCATTATAATGCTATGGATCCATAATAGATCATCATAGATCTTCAATAAACATCCAATAGCAATATTCTAAACACAAAAACACAAAAATTTCTCAAGCATACAAGATCAAAAATAAAAATTTGGTTATACCTTTCTAGCTTCGATTCTTGGTCTTAACCCACCGATTTGTTTATGGTTGATCTAAGGAAAGTATGTGGGACTGATCTACTTCTAATTTTCGTGGGTTTGAGAGAGAATGATAGTTGGTGAGAGCTTTCAAGCAAAATGGCTAAAATTATTAACTTTCTCTCTCCAAATCCATTTATATATTGCCTAAATTCATGTATGGTTGATGTGTGCTGTCAAATGGAGTGTCAATGGCTGAGATTTTGAGCCACCAAGTCAACAAAGTTGGTGACCTAAAACATATTCACCAAGATTTGCAAGTTACCTCTAATTTATACACAAGGGTATTTTTGGTCATTCTCATTTTATTTTTAATGGTATACTAGTCAATTACACAAATCCTTAGGGTTTAACCCTAAGTTCCCAACCCTTAGGTTTTAAAATACCAACTTCTAAAATTTCCAATTAAGGTTTTAATTAGAAAAATTAAATTCCTCAATTATAATTAGGGTTTATAAAATAGAAATTAATATAACTAAAATATAATTAGGGTTTTCTAATCATATTTAAGTTTATCAAATACTTTAGGCATGCCAATTAGAATTAGGGTTGCCTAATTAGGGTTTAGGAAATCCCAGATTTTAAATTAGGGTTTCCCAGCGTACCATTAGGGTTTTTAATTGTACATTTAGTTTTCTAAATCTGAGATTAGGGTTTCTAATAGCAGGTTAGGGTTTCTAATTATGAGATTAGGGTTTCTAATCTCTTACTAGGTTTTATTAATATTAAACCTTATCCAGTCAAACTTAGGTCAACATCCCTATACCGTCCAAACACATATTCAACAGTACAATTATTTTAATTGTATTTTCTACCGAATCCCTATCCAAAAATTAGGGTTAAGGTTTTCTAAAGCTGTTAAGCACAACTCTACTCTATTTTCTCAGTCAAAACACATTTTGACTGATTCTCGAGACTTGTCTCACAAATTCTCAGTACAATATTAACAGTCAATGTCAATATTAATAAAAAAAATTATTTATAAAATTTTGATTATTCGAAATCCCGGGTTATCACACCCATTCTTTTATTTGCGCTCAACGTTTAAAGTTGACCTAGAGAAGTTAGAATTTGACTTATTGGTTGAAACTCCGTTAGGAAAAACTTTCGTTACATCCACTATTTATAAATCTTGTTTGATTCAAATCGACACTTCCACGTTACATGTCGATCTTATCTCTTTGAAAATACTTGCCTTTGATGTGATTTTAGGAATCGACTAGTTAACCACTCATCATGCTAAAATTGAGTCTTTTCGTAAGGTTGTTAGCTTTCATATTCCTAACCAACCTTTTATGCGAATTCAAGTAACCAAACCACTAAAGTCAATCACTGTCATATCAAGCCATAAGTAAAGAGCCCCGAACCTTTCGCTGGTGACTTCCTTGTGTGGAATGCACCGAAACCAGACTTTTCGTAGGCAACGCCGTGAATGACGATGGCAAGTTGATAGATATCAATGTGACGTGCTATCCAGGTCTTGGGATGAGAGTCACAGTTTTGAATTATATTTCTATTGTTAATAAATTTCCTGACGTATTCCTGAAGACTTCTTGGCCTACCCACGGAGCGTGAAATCGAATTTTGTATTGACCCCAGTACAAAACCCATTTCTAAAACCCTTAACTATTTCTTCACCCAAAACGAATGTAACATGCGCCAAAGACGTTGGCTCGAGCTGTTAAAGGTTACGACTATACCATTCAATATCATCGTGGAAGAGAGAACGTGGTAGCTGACGCGTTGAGTAAAAGATTGTATGCGGTTACGAGTGCGAATATATGAACCTATGTAAAGATAGCAAATATACGATTAGAACCGACGTTAATCGATAATATTAAAGCCGCTCAAGCTACAGACCCAGAGCTGATGAATATAAAGAAGAAGGTTCAAGAAGGAGTTATTCTAGAAGCAATAATCGACGAAGAGAGAAAATCTCAACCCTCGATTTTATTGTTCTATTTGAAATCCTCGATCGAGTAGGAACTGTGGCCTATAGACTCGTTTTACCGCCAAATATGTTGTGTGTTCATAATGTTTTTCACGTATCGATGTTATGTAAATATGTGGATGTCTCGAACCACATTATTAAATTAGAACAGGATGAGATAGCGGAAGATTTAATGTATGAGGAGATACATGTTAAAATCTTGGATAAGAAGAAATATATTCTACGCTCAAAGGTTATACCTCAATAGTTAGAATCTGACGAGGTATCCTCATCTGTTTGGCATACCGGTATGTACGTAAATTTCGAGGGTGAAATTTTATAAGGAGAGGAGATTGTAAGACCCCAAATTTTATGAATAAGGATTTAATTTTCTCGAAATATTTTTTTTGAATATTATGGTGTGGATTTATGATAATGTTATAGTTGTGGGTAATATTTATAAATTTTGCAAAGTGAGCAAGTGGTTATAAAATATTCGATTAGTCGGGGAATATTCGTTTTAACAGGGAATATTCGTACAATGGCGCAATCATTGGTGGACCCCACAACGAAAGTATTGTCGTCGTTAGAAAATGACAAAATTATCTTTTTATAAAAATAACGGCGAAAGTGTTACCGTTAATACTGTTGAACTACCTGATAGTAAAAGTACAGTAATACGCGCGGTTGCATAGTAACACACAATATTGATTATTGATTCTTACGTGAGAAGTCACTCAGTTGTTTTTAATTATTGCTACAGTAATTACTATGACGCCCCCAAAATTAGGTATACGTCACCCATCTTGGGTCGCCATTTACGTGGTACATAAATCAAATACAAACTATTATACAACAGTCGTGTAAAATACGACAAAACATAAACTAAGAGTTTTAATAAGAATATTGTCATCTAGACAGTATTCAAACACAATGGAGTCCTCATTATATTTATTATCACACTATTTCACCGATTACTGAGGACTACTAATACACCATCTAGGACCGTCACTCCGTTCCCCGACTAGTCCCAGCTACGTTCTCATTTCCTGAAGAGAGCAGTGAAAGAAAGGGTGAGCTCAACTAGGCCAGTAAGAAATATTATGACTAAGATAATGAAGAATAAATTATCGTTAGCCTTCAACAGTGTTAAACTAATACAATAATAAAAACATCAAGTTTAACTGTAGCGGAACAAGCAATTTATTAGAAGAGTCAAGTAGAGAATAAAATATACTATCTTCTATGATTTAAAAATGTTTTCATCAACTTTTATCACCTGTATTCACCTGAACCACTAAAGATTATAATTAAGTTCACAATTCATATTTATAATAACATGAATTAACAATTCCTTCTTGCCACAAGGCTTAATAAAATGTTTACTCAATATCCTTACCCCAAAGGCTGAAGATATTCAAGTGTAATAACAATGATCATAACAATCAGTTGTCTACCTTTGCACTACGTGCTAAAGATATTCAACTATAAAATCAATCGCTGAGACTCAGCTAAATAAATAATCTACATCATTGAATCATCCCCGCACTACGTGCCAAGGATATTCGTTAGTATCACTAGTGGTCATGATCATGTCATACACCTGTCCATCTTCGCACTACGGGTCAAAGCTATCAAACAACAGATCATCTTTAGTATCATGACCACGAATTATCCATGCACTACGTGCCAAAGATAATCGTGTTTTCATCAACGGTCCTGATCATGCCATAAAATAATTCATCTTTGCACTCTTGGCCGAAGAGAATCCATAGCCATAATCATACCAAAAAATGTCCATCAATGCATTACAGGCCACTGAGGACTTTTACTACATCACTTATAACATCACAGTTCACGATTATACCAAATGATCCATGAAAAGATACTGGATGAAGCGCAAATATCAAGGATATTCCACTAATTTCATGGAGTATAGAAGTCAAAATTCTAACCAACTGAGTATAATAAAGAATATATGAAACTGTAAATGGATTTTCACCGCCATGCAGTAATCCACGTATACAGATCATTTCCACAATTTAATAAGGAATGAATACAAAGGATCATTCACCATGCATGTGGTAATCCACATAGACAGATTATTCTAACAAATAATAAAGAATGGAATAACAAAAGAAATCACCATGCATGCGATAGAGACCGCACAGACAGGTTATTCTCAACAGAATAATAAATGTGGAATAATAAATATGGAACCAGGTCAGGTGAAATTCACACCGACAGAATATTAAATGCGGAATAAAAAAAGAAGATCACCAAGTATTGGGTAAACCGCATATATAGGTCATTCCACCAAGTACAGGGTAAACCGCGCATACAGGTTATTCCAACATAATAATAAAGATTTGAATAACAAAAGAAGATCACCATGTATAGGCTATGTCGCATATACAGGTTATTCCAACAGAATAATAAAGTATGGAATAACATAAGGATTTCACCAAGTAAAGGGTATGCCGCTTATACAGGTTATGTATAGGGTATGCCGCGTATACAGGTTATCCCAACAGAATAATAAAGAATGGAATAACTGAAGTTCTCTTCATGAATACAAACGAATAATATCCCTTACCGTAAAAGAAACTGGATATAAGAGTAGGGAAGTAGCAGAATATTTTTCTATAGTTTCTCTATAATTTTTCTCTCTAGAGTTTCAGTGAATTTGTAAGAAATAATGAAGGAATGAGCTTCTATTTATAGAAGAATGGAATGCATAGTAATTAATTCATGAACGGTCCAGATTGATTTACTTTAATCTGACGGTCCATATTTAAAGCAAAATCTTTTAAATAAAATATAATATATTATATTTATAATCTAATAAAACGAATAACTTTATAAAAGATTTTACTATGCAAATACTATGCAGGCACTATGCAAATACTATGCATAATAAAATATAATATAATCTAATTATTGTCTAATAAAACGAATAACTTTATAAAAGTATTCTGTTTTATATAAAAAGATTTTATTATTAGCCTAATAAAACGAATAACTTTATAAAAGTATTATGTTTTATATAAAAAGTTTTTCTGTTTTATTACGTTAATAATACTAATAAAATAAAACGTATAAATCAACAATAATTGAATCAAATAATGTGAGATACTATGCAACAACTACTGTAACAATAATTAAACAAAACTGAGTGTTTTCTCACGTAAGCATCAATAATCAATACTGTGTGCTACTATGCAACCACGCGTATTACTGTATTTTTACTACCGAGTAGTTCAACAGTTTTAACGGTAAAACCTCCGTCGTTATTTTCATAAAATATTTTGTTCGGGTGAATAGTAACTCGTGAATAGTACTCTGGCACAAAAAGTGTCCCAAATACTCGAGTGAAAAATATTAGAGTGAATAGTAATTTCAGTGAATAGTAACCCGTGAATAGTAACTTGTGAATAGTAACTCTGACACAAAAAAATATTTCCTGACCAATCGAATATAATATAACAACTTGCATACTTGCAAAATTTATAAATACTACCCACAACTCAAATTCACATCATAATATTAAAAAATTATTTCGAGAAAATTTAAATCTTTATTTATAAAATTTGGGGTCTCACAATCTCCCCTCCTTATGAAATTTCGCCCTCGAAATTTACGTACGTACCTGATATTCGAAGAGATGAGAATACCTTGCTTTCTTTTCAGATTGTACTTTTCTGGTAATTTCCTCGCTATCATGATTTTCTCATTTCTCATCTCCTGTATTTCAAATATCATTCTAGAACATAGTTTTAAAATAAGGGTTAATTAACATATCACATATTATCCCTATACTCTGACCGACCAAATAAATATCACATAAACTTAGGTAGGTCATACAGTTAGATTTTGTGAAAATCAAAGTAGCAATTAAATTGCAAAAATAGCGGAAGCGTAATAAAATCAGATTTTAAAATTTTTTTCACAAACCAATTACCCGGATCATCCTTTATGCATATTATTAATTAAACGAAGAATAAGAAATTATGAAATCATACCCTTGTAGAAACGAGCTTCCTCAGGTACGAGTTCACCTCCTACTTCTCCACGATCTCCTTGAATCTCCGGGTTGATTCCTTCCTTTGATCAATATAAGCCACCCAAGTGTATGGCCTCTAGAGGTGATCCACCAAGGAAGAAGAATTTTCAAGAAGAAGGGTGTATTGGCACAAACCCTAGTTTTTCCTATCTCTATAGAAAAAGGGGGCGTACTCTCCAACTCTTGGAATTATGTATGTTTGATATCTAATATAAGACTCCTCTTATAAAGATATCATATAACCCTATTTTAATTAAATAAGGTATTATTTATTTAATTAAACTCTTTTAATTAAATGGGCTCCCTAATCCTATTAGGGATAATTAATTAAACTCCTTTAACTAATTTTTTTCTCCTAATCCAATTAGGAATAAATGAGAGTACTTATATTAAATTAATTTCTAAACCCTTTTAGAAATTAAAATAATAGTAATTGTAATAATATTAATAAGACTCCTCTTATTAATTTATATTTAATATTTCTAAAATATTAAATAATAAATATTAAGCTATTTAATTTATTCTATCACCATAGATTAAATTAAATATACTTAATATATTATTACGATTATGTCATTAACTTCTTAAATAATTATTCTTCCTTTTATGATGTGACCCTTTAGGTTCTCCATATTAAACTGGTTGTGAATAAATCAATTAGAACAATTCTAATCTCATTTAAATAAATAAATTAAACGAATAATTTATTTAAATAAATAATATTTATTCTACAATAGGGATAAGCCTACCTAGCGATCAACGACTTTTCAGATAATATAGATTTCAACATTAATCATAAAAGAACCTTTGAGTAAATAGTTACCGTACAATTCAATCCTTCCACCATACAATGTTTTAATTAAATATAAGACATGGAATTACTGTCAAGTCTTATTTTATTTAATTATATGTATTTCGATTCCTAAATGCACAACTCCTAATGAATGCAAATTAGAAACTACTTTCTAATTTCATTCCACCTTGGCCAAGGATTCCTAGGTTGTCATTTATCGAATCACATAGGACATTTCTCTTCTTTTACTAAAAGTGGTAGATTCTTTATTGATCATTCATTATCTTCATATATAACTTATTACACCCAAGCATACCCTTTGATATACTCTAAAAGCCTTAAGTAATAATTCAAAGTGTAATTCATTATATATAAGATACTATGATGATCTCAAGTCTAAGGATCATTTGTACTACTATCACTACAAGAATTCCTATTGACAGGCAAGTAAAACTCCATTAGGTATTCCTTAGCGAGTCTCGTTCAATGAACTTATTCTCTAATAACCACCTACATACTTGCTTTAGTGTCTCCACACAAATGATCATGAGATCAATCATCCTCATCCAATGAGCAAGCAACGTACGTACCAATCTATCCGGATTCACTAATCCCCTTTTTAGTAATCCATTGATTGGGAACATTTTAGTTTTAAGCTATCTAAGAATTTAGATCTCATTAGCATGATCTCATCATGATTCTAAAAGCATTGCTTAAAACTATGGGTTTATCACATATTATTAAAATAGCACCATGCAGATAATAAATGCCTTTAATAAGTAATTCTTTTATTAATAAATAAATAAGATTGATTACACAGTATATGCTTTATCATCATACATGATTGGCTTATATGCATAATACTTTCAATCTCCCACTTGCACTAAAGCCAATCGCTGTGGTATCTCATGCCCATCTTCTCTAAGCGATCAAACCGATGTTGTGTTAACGCTTTAATAAATGGATCTGCAATATTGTCTTGAGAGTCCACACGCTCCAGGGTGACGTCTCCTCTTTCAATGATCTCTCTGATCAAATGAAATCGCCGCAACACATGTTTGGATTTCTGATGAGACCTGGGTTCCTTAGCCTGCGCAACAGCTCCAGTGTTGTCACAGAATAAAGGCACTGGTTCTGTAATGCTAGGAACTACACCAAGTTCGGTAATGAACTTCTTCATCCAAACAGCTTACTTTGCAGCTTCACTTGCAGCTATGTACTCTGCCTCTGTCACTGAATCATCAACTGTTTGCTGTTTGAAACTCTTCCAACTCACTGCGCCACCGTTTAAGGTAAACACATACCCCGAAACGGATTTACTGTCATCTTGGTCTGTTTGAAAACTTGAGTCTGTGAAGCCCTCTAGTTCCAATTCAGACCCACCGTAGACAAGAAATACATCCTTAGTTCTTCTTAAGTACTTTAGGATATTTTTCATTGCCTTCCGGTGTTCTTCTCCTGGATTCGACTGATATCTGCTTGTTACACTAAGTGCATGAACAACATCTGGTCTAGTACATATCATACCGTACATGATAGATCCTATTGCTGAAGCATAAAGAATCTTACTCATACGGTCTCTCTCCTCAGGTGTCTTTGGGGCCTGTTTCTTGGAGAGATGTATTTCATGGCTCATCGGCATGAGACCTCTTTTGGAATCTTCCATGCTAAACCTCTTTAGCATCGAGTCAATGTACGTTCCTTGGGACAAGCCAAGCATCCTTTTAGATCTATCTCTATAGATCTTTATCCCCAAAATATAGGATGCTTCTCCCAAGTCCTTCATGGAGAAGTGTTTAGATATCATTCCCTATCAGTAATATATCATCAACATATAATACAAGGAATGAAACAGCGCTCCCACTAACCTTCTTGTACACACATGGTTCATCCTCATTTTTGATAAAATCAAACTCTTTGATTGTCTCATCAAAACGGATGTTCCACTTACGAGAAGCTTGCTTCAATCCATAAATGGATCGTTGTAGCTTACAGACTTGATTTGTTCCAATCTTTGAAACAAATCCCTTTGGCTGTGTCATATACACATCCTCCTCAAGTTTCCCATTGAGGAAGTCCGTTTTCACGTCCATCTGCCAGATTTCGTAGTCATGGTAAACTGCAATCGCAAGCAAAATCCGAATGGACTTGAGCATTGCTACTGGTGAGAAGGTTTAGTCATAGTCAACTCCTTGTCTTTGTTTGAAACCTTTTGCGACCAGTCGGGCCTTATAGGTCTCTACCTTTCCGTCTGCTCCAGTCTTTCTTTTAAAGACCCATTTACACCCAATAGGCTTAATGCCTTCAGGTGGTGAAACTAAAGTCCATACTTGGTTCTCATACATGGAGTCCATCTCGGATTTTATGGCTTCTTGCCACTTCTCTGAGTCTTTACTACTCATAGCCTGTTCGTAATTCAATGGATCATCATCATCTATGATGCGTACCTTATTGTCATCTTCTATGACAAGTCCATACCTCTCTGGTATCTTTGGTAATCTTCCAGATTTACGAATAGGGTGTGGTAAAGAAGGAATCTCTACTTGGTTAGGTTCCTCACTTTGATCTGTAGTGGTTTGTGGTTCTTGAATTTCTTCAAGATCTATTTTCCTCCCACTAACCCCTTCAAGGATAAACTTCTTTTCCAAGAAGGCAGCATGTTTGGCAACAAACACCTTTTGTTCAGTAGGATTGTAGAAATAATATCCTAAACTTTCTTTAGGATATCCCACAAAAGTACACTTATCAGATCTTGCCCCAAGCTTATCGTTTTGAAACCTTTTCACATAAGCTGGACATCCCTAAATGTTAACATGCTTAAGACTAGGTTTCTTCCCTGTCCACATCTCATATGGGGTCTTAGGGATGGATTTTGAGGGAACCTTATTTAGTAGATATATGGACGCTTCTAGAGCATATCCCCAGAATGACACCGGAAGATCGGTAAAACTCATCATGGATTGAACCATGTCCAATAGTGTTCGATTTCTCCTTTCAGATACACCATTCAGCTGTGGCGTCCCTGGTGGAGTCCATTGTGAGATTATACCATTTTTTTTGAGACAATCGAGAAACTCACTGCTTAAGTATTCACCACCTCGATCTGATCGAAGAATCTTAATACTTTTTCCCGTTTGTTTCTGTACTTCACTTCTGAACTCTTTGAACTTTTCAAATGATTCATATTTGTATTTCATTAAATACACATATCCAAATCTTGAGTGATCATCAGTGAATGTAATAAAATAAGAATACCCTCCTCGTGCATTCGTTGTCATAGGTCCACATACATCTGTGTATACCAACGCTAACAACTCTGTAACTCTTTCTCCTTTTCCACTAAAAGGAGATTTAGTCATTTTTCCTATGAGACAAGATTCACAAGTTGGATATGATTCATAATCCGATAGCTCTAGGAGCCCATCTTTATACAACTTAGATAATCTTGTTTCATTAATATGACCAAGTCTACAGTGCCACATATAGGTATAATTAACATCATCTCTTTTCCTTTTCTTAGTTTGTTCAATTTGAAGTATATTTTCATGCAAGTCAAGAATGTAAAGTCCATTTCGTAAATTACCAACACCATATAAAACATTATTATTATAAATAGAACAACTATTGTTCTTTATTATAATGTCAAAACCATCCATATCCAATTCAGATATTGAAATAATGTTTCTAATAAGTGACGGAACAAAATAACAATTATTTAAACTAATGGACTTGCCCGTAGGCAGTGCTAAGTAATAAGTCCCTACAGCTAATGCAGCAACCTTTGCTCCATTTCCCACTCAGTAGGACGACCTCATCCTTGCTCAGCTTTCTACTTCTGACCAGTCCCTGCATATTATTACATATGTGAGAACCACAGCCGGTATCCAATACCCAAGTAGAAGATTGACTTTCAGAAAAATTAATTTCAATCATAAACAAACCTTGATTAGGATTCGAAGCTTCTCCAAGCTTCTTCTGCTTTTGTTCTGCAAGATAATCCTTGTAGTTCTTCTTCCAGTGACTCGGCTTGTTGCAATGGAAGCAAATTACTTTGCTAACTGGATCAGGTTTCTTTTGATCATTCAATTTCGCCTTTCCCTTAGCCTTCTTGGATTTCTTCTTTTCAGAAGATACCTTGGGCCTCTTCCTTTTCTTGGAAGAATCATCCACCAATAAGACATGGTTCTTCTTGGATGGGAAGTGTCCTTCAGCAGTTTTCAACATGTTAAGTAATTCAGGCAAGCTGACATCCAACTTATTCATGTAAAAATTCACAACAAATTGTGAGAAGGTGTCAGGGAGTGACTGCGAGATCAAATATTGACTCAACTCCCCATCCATAACGAACCCAAGCTGTCCAAGACGTTCAATAAGATTGATCATCTTTAGGACATGAGTCTCAACAGTAGTACCCTCGGTCATCCGAGATCGGAAGAGCTCCTTAGATATCTCATATCTAGCAGTCCTACTTTGCTCACCATATAGCTATTGCAGGTGCAGCAGTATAGTAGGAGCATCCATGTTTTCATGTTGACGCTGAAGCTCGTTACTCATGGATGCGAGCATGATGCATTGAGCCACAGATGCATCATTTTGCCACTGTTTCAAATTAGCAATCTCTTCCTCAGAGGCTGTCTCTGCAACTTTTGCAGGTACGGGCGAATTTAGGACATAAGAAATCTTTTCAGCAGTAAAAACAATTCTCAGATTCCTTAACCAGTCCGTGTAGTTCGGTCCGGTCAGTTTGTTAGCATCAAGTATGCTACGCAGTGAAATTAGTGAATGTGACATTTTCAAAATTCTGCATGTAAAAAGACAATATTTTAGCAAACATTTATTTAATTAATTACCAAAATAAATTAGGTCTTATTTTATATTGGTATCTCCCACTATTTTCTTCAAACTATATTACCCTCATGAATATAGTTCGGCAATATCTAATTAAAGATTTGCTAGTGAGAATAAGGATCCCATTTCAAATGTACATAGCCTTGTGTGTGCACAATAAACTATATATAAATAAATAGGTAGACAACTCTTATCAATTACATCATCATGTAACTCCTTATATTTTGCCTCTTAAATCATAATGGTCAAGTGTGTGCACATCCGAACTAAAATGATTTAAGTTAAGTCATACCCAGCATTTCCATATAAGTGAAGAGAAAACTACAACCCTTGTGTGTGTACAACAAAGCGATAATGTTCAATTCCTTATAAACATCAAAATGTAATAAAAACAACATCTCAAATATTTAATACTCGCCTTGTGTGTGCACAACAAACTCTTATTAAATATTTAATGCTCTATTATTTTTATCATGCTAGAAGGCGACGTTCGATATTCCAAATATCTTTGAACGTTACAACTTAATATAATTTTATTGAGGGGTTTGTTATTATTTGTCTCATCTTTTTTAGCGCGCATGCAAATATATATATAAAATACGCGTCATATTATTAAACATGAGAAGCATGTTTGCATAATATATAATATATATAATACTAGCATGCACATATAGAATACTATATTCTACCCGGATTGATTATGGACTTTTATTCTAGTTTGGTTCACTAGAGCCATCAAGTGAACCAAAAAGGTCAAACCCTAGGGTGCAAGAATAAACGTTTAAACATAACTATTACATTTAAACTCGGGCTCCATTACAAACGGGTCTTCAAACGCTCCTTGATCCTTGATCTCTGGTTCTTCGAAAAAATTCTAACTAATTCTATTACATTAAACTATTTAATTTAAATAGAAACCTTGATCAGCAGTTAAGGGAAAGTACATAGGAGAGAGATAGAATTTACATCAAGAAGAAAACCAGAAAAGACGAGGTACGCAGACCCCATTTAATAAAACCCATTCATTCAAACATCCAACTAAAATAAATCCAATCACATTGGTCAATAGTCCATAATCAATCCCATTTATTAATATACATATCACCATATGTATCAATAAATAAAATCATTCCATATAAATATGAGTATCATTTAATGGGCAATTTTATGTCGCATGAAATCCAATTTCAAGATTAAAATAAACTCTTTATATTAATTATAAAATTATTAAGATATAATATAATATATATATATATATAATATATAATATAATATTAACCGTACAAAAAAAACGTACGGTTTATATATATTATATATATATATATATATATATATATATATATATAATCTGATGAAACAGATTTATAACATATATATATATACAATATAATATATATACCAATACAGGATCTTTGGCAACCCAAAAAAAAATGATTGAAGGTGCGGTTTTCAAGGTAATTAACAGGAATCATGTTTTTTTTTCTTTCGGCGATCATGCCTTTTTTAAAAAAAAAAATTTACCCACGGATTGCTATTGAAAACAAGTCACCCACGAATTCATAAAAAAAATGGTTTCCGAAAATAGTTTTCGGTAAACTAATTTTTTTTTCATAAAATAATATTTTTATACAACAAATTATGCCCGATAAATTATTCAAAATACATACCCATACATATATGGAATCAAAATAATTAATAATTCGCATAAAGTTTGGCTCATGATACCACTGTTAGGTTTTGTGAAAATCAAAGTAGCAATCAAATTGCAAAAATAGCGGAAGCGTAATAAAATCATATTTTAAAATTTTTTTCACAAACCAATTACCCGGATCATCCTTTATGCATATTATTAATTAAACGAAGAATAAGAAATTATGAAATCATACCCTTGTAGAAACGAGCTTCCTCAGGTACGAGTTCACCTTCTACTTCTCCGCGATCTCCTTGAATCTCTGGGTTGATTCCTTCCTTTGATCAATATAAGCCACCCAAGTGTATGACCTCTAGAGGTGATCCACCAAGGAAGAAGAATTTTCAAGAAGAAGGGTGTATTGGCTCAAACCCTAATTTTTTCTATCTCTATAGAAAAAGGGGGCGTACTCTCCAACTCTTGGAATTACGTATGTTTGATATCTAATATAAGACTCCTCTTATAAAGATATCATATAACCCTATTTTAATTAAAATAAGGTATTATTTATTTAATTAAACTCTTTTAATTAAATGGGCTCCCTAATCCTATTAGGGATAATTAATTAAACTCTTTTAACTAATTTTTTTCTCCTAATCCAATTAGAAATAAATGAGAGTACTTATATTAAATTAATTCTTAAACCCTTTTAGAAATTAAAATAATAATAATTGTAATAATATTAATAATACTTCTCTTATTAATTTATATTTAATATTTCTAAAATATTAAATAATAAATATTAAGCTATTTAATTTATTCTATCACCATAGATTAAATTAAATATACTTAATATATTATTACGATTATGCCATTAACTTCTTAAATAATTATTCTTCCTTTTATGGTGTGACCCTTTAGGTTCTCCATATTAAACCGGTTGTGAATACATCAATTAGAACAATTCTAATCTCATTTAAATAAATAAATTAAACGAATAATTTATTTAAATAAATAATATTTATTCTACAATAGGGATAAGCCTACCTAACGATCAACGACTTTCCAGATAATATAGATTTCAACATTAATCATAAAAGAACATTTGAGTAAATAGTTACTGTACAATTCAATCCTTCCACCATACAATGTCCCAATTAAATATAAGACATGGAATTACTGTCAAGTCTTATTTTATTTAATTATATGTATTTCGATTCCTAAATGCACAACTCCTAATGAATGCAAATTAGAAACTACTTTCTAATTTCATTCCACCTTGGCCAAGGATTCCTAGGTTGTCATTTATCGAATCACATAGGACATTTCTCTTCTTTTACTAAAAGTGGTAGATTCTTTATTGATCATTCATTATCTTCATATATAACTTATTACACCCAAGCATACCCTTTGATATACTCTAAGAGTCTTAAGGAATAAGTCAAAGTGTAATTCATTATATATAAGATACTATGATGATCTCAAGTCTAAGGATCATTTGTACTACTATCACTACAGGAATTCCTATTGACAGGCAAGTAAAACTCCACTAGGTATTCCTTAGCGAGTCACGTTCAGTGAACTTATTCTCTAATAAGCACCTACATACTTGCTTTAGTGTCTCCACACAAATGATCATGAGATCAATCATGCTCATCCAATGAGCAAGCAACGTACGTACCAATCTATCCGGATTCACTAATCCCCTTTTTAGTAATCCATTATTTGGGAACATTTTAGTTTTAAGCTATCTAAGAATTTAGATCTCATTAGCATGATCTCATCATGATTCTAAAAGCATTGCTTAAAACTATGGGTTTATCACATATTATTAAAACAACACCATGCAGATAATAAATGCCTTTAATAAATAATTCTTTTATTAATAAATAAATAAGATTGATTACACAGTATTTGCTTTATCATCATACATGATTGGCTTGTATGCATAATACTTTCACATACTAGCGAAGGAATTCCCCGTCTCTCCCCTCCTAGTTCTTGTCTCACATCTTAGCCAGGGATCATATCCCTAAGTTCTGATACCAACTGTGACACCCCCAAAATTAGGTATATGTCACCCATCTTGGGTCGCCACTTACGTGGTACATAAATCAAATACAAACTAATTATACAACAGTCATGTAAAATATGACAAAACATAAACTAAGAGTTTTAATAAGAATATTGTCATCTAGACAGTATTCAAACACAATGGAGTCCTCATTATATTTATTATCACAGTATTTCACAGAATATTGAGGACTACTAATACACCATCTAGGACCGTCACTCCGTTCCCCGACTAGTCCCAGCTACGTTCTCATTTCCTGAAGAGAACAGTGAAAGAAAGGGTGAGCTCAACTAGCCCAGTAAGAAATATTATGATTAAGATAATGATGAATAAATTATCGTTAGCCTTCAACAGTGTTAAACTGATACAATATAACAAACATCAAGTTTAACTGTAGTGGAACAATCAATCTATTAGAAGAGTCAAGTAGAGAATAAAATATACTATCTTCTATGATTTAAAAATGTTTTCATCAACTTTTATCACCTGTATTCACCTGAACCACTAAAGATTATAATTAAGTTCACAATTCATATTTATAATAACATGAATTAACAATTCCTTCTTGCCACAAGGCTTAATAAAATGTTTACTCAATATCCTTACCCCAAAGGCTGAAGATATTCAAGTGTAATAACAATGATCATAACAATCAGTTATCTACCTTTGCACTACGTGCTAAAGATATTCAACTATAAAATCAATCGCTGAGACTCCGCTAAATAAATAATCCACATCATTGAATATCCCCGCACTACGTGCCAAGGATATTCGTTAGTATCACTAGTGGTCATAATCATGTCATACAACTGTCCATCTTCGCACTACGGGTCAAAGCTATTAAACAACAGATCATCTTTAGTATCACGACCACGAATTATCCATGCACTACGTGCCAAAGATAATCGTATTTTCATCAACGGTCCTGATCATGCCATAAAAAATTCAACTTTGCACTCTTGGCCGAAGAAAATTCATAGCCATAATCATACCAAAAAATGTCCATCAATGCATTACAGGCCATTGAGGACTTTTACCACATCACTTATAACATCACAGTTCACGATTATACCAAATGATCCATGAAAAGATACTGGATGAAGCGCAAATATCAAGTATATTCCACTAATTTCATGGAGTATAGAAGTCAAAACTCTAACCAACTGAGTATAATAAAGAATATATGAAACTGCAAATGGATTTTCACCGCCATTCAGTAATCCACGTATACAGATCATTTCCATAATTTAATACGGAATGAATACAAAGGATCATTCACTATGCATGTGGTAATCCATATTGACAGGTTATTCCAACAAATAATAAAGAATGGAATAACAAAAGACATCACCATGCATGCGATAGAGACCGCACAGACAGGTTATTCTCAACAGAATAATAAATGCGGAATAATAAATAATGGAACCAGGTCAGGTGAAATTCACACCGACAGGATATTCCGACAGAATATTAAATGCGGAATAATAAAAGAAGATCACCAAGTATTGGGTAAACCGCATATACAAGTCATTCCACTAAGTACAGGGTAAACCGCGCATACAGGTTATTCCAACAGAATAATAAAGATTTGAATAACAAAAGAAGATCACCATGTATAAGGTATGTCGCGTATACAAGTTATTCCGACAGAATAATAAAGTATGGAATAACATAAGGATTTCACCAAGTAAAGGGTATGCCGCTTATACAGGTTATGTATAGGGTATGCCGCGTATATAGGTTATCCCAACAGAATAATAAAGAATGGAATAACCGAAGTTCTCTTCATGAATACAAAAGAATAATATCCCTTACCGTAAAAGAAACTGGATATAAGAGTAGGGAAGTAGCAGAATACTTTTCTATAGTTTCTCTATAATTTTTCTCTCTAGAGTTTCAGTGAATTTGTAAGAAATAATGAAGGAATGAACTTCTATTTATAGAAGAATGGAATGCATAGTAATTAATTCATGAACGGTCCAGATTGATTTACTTTAATCTGACGGTCCATATTTAAAGCAAAATCTTTTAAATAAAATATAATATATTATATTTATAATCTAATAAAACGAATAACTTTATAAAAGATTTTACTATGCAAATACTATGCAGGCACTATGCAAATACTATGCATAATAAAATATAATATAATCTAATTATTGTCTAATAAAACGAATAACTTTATAAAAGTATTCTGTTTTATATAAAAAGATTTTACTATTAGCCTAATAAAACGAATAACATTATAAAAGTATTTTGTTTTATATAAAAAACTTTTTTGTTTTATTACGTTAATAATACTAATAAAATAAAACGTATAAATCAACAATAATTGAATCAAATAATGTGAGATACTATGCAACAACTACTGTAGCAATAATTAAACAAAACTGAGTGTTTTCTCACGTAAGCATCAATAATCAATACCGTGTGCTACTATGCAACCACGCGTATTACTGTACTTTTACTACCGAGTAGTTCAACAGTTTTAACGGTAAAACCTCCGTCGTTATTTTCATAAAATATTTTGTTCGGGTAAATAGTAACTCGTGAATAGTACTCCGACACAAAAAGTGTCCCAAATACTCGAGTGAACAATACTAGAGTGAATAGTAATTTCAGTGAATAGTAACCCGTGAATAGTAACCTGTGAATAGTAACTCTGACATAAAAAAATATTTCCTGACCAATCGAATATAATATAACAACTTGCATACTTGCAAAATTTATAAATACTACCCACAACTCAAATTCACACCATAATATTAAAAATTTATTTCGAGAAAATTTAAATCTTTATTTATAAAATCTGGGGTCTCACAATCTCCCCTCCTTATGAAATTTCGCCCTCGAAATTTACGTACGTACCTGATATTCGAAGAGATGAGAATACCTTGCTTTCTTTTCAGATTGTACTTTTCTGGTAATTTCCTCGCTATCATGATTTTCTCATTTCTCATCTCCTGTATTTCAAATATCATTCTAGAACATAGTTTCAAAATGAGGGTTAATTAACATATCACATATTATCCCTATACTCTGACCGACCAAATAAATATCACATAAACTTAGGTAGGTCATACTAGCGAAGGAATTCCCCGTCTCTCCCCTCCTAGTTCTTGTCTCACATCTTAGCCAGGGATCATATCCCTAAGCTCTGATACCAACTGTGACGCTCCCAAAATTAGGTATACGTCACCCATCTTAGGTCGCCACTTACGTGGTACATAAATCAAATACAAACTAATTATACAACAGTCGTGTAAAATACGACAAAACATAAACTAAGAGTTTTAATAAGAATATTGTCATCTAGACAGTATTCAAACACAATGGAGTCCTCATTATATTTATTATCACACTATTTCACAGAATACTGAGGACTACTAATACACCATCTAGGACCGTCACTCCGTTCCCCGACTAGTCTCAGCTACGTTCTCATTTCCTGAAGAGAACAGTGAAAGAAAGGGTGAGCTCAACTAGCCCAGTAAGAAATATTATGACTAAGATAATGAAGAATAAATTATCGTTAGCCTTTAACAGTGTTAAACTGATACAATATAACAAACATCAAATTTAACTGTAGTGGAACAATCAATCCATTAGAAGAGTCAAGTAGAGAATAAAATATACTATCTTCTATGATTTAAAAATGTTTTTATCAACTTGTATCACCTGTATTCACCTGAACCACTAAAGATTATAATTAAGTTCACAATTCATATTTATAATAACATGAATTAACAATTCCTTCTTGCCACAAGGCTTAATAAAATGTTTACTCAATATCCTTACCCCAAAGACTGAAGATATTCAAGTGCTATAACAATGATCATAACAATCAGTTGTCTACCTTTGCACTACATGCTAAAGATATTCAACTATAAAATCAATCGCTGAGACTCAGCTAAATAAATAATCTACATCATTGAATCATCCCCGCACTACGTGCCAAGGATATTCGTTAGTATCACTAGTGGTCATGATCATGTCATACACCTGTCCATCTTCGCACTACGGGTCAAAGCTATTAAACAACAGATCATCTTTACTATCACGACAACGAATTATCCATGCACTACGTGCCAAAGATAATCGTGTTTTCATCAACGGTCCTGATCATGCCATAAAACAATTCATCTTTGCACTCTTAGCCGAAGAGAATCCATAGCCATAATCATACCAAAAAATATCCATCAATGCATTACAGGCCATTGAGAACTTTTACCACATCACTTATAACATCACAGTTCACGATTATACCAAATGATCCATGAAAAGATACTGGATGAAGCGCAAATATCAAGTATATTCCACTAATTTCATGGAGTATAGAAGTCAAAACTCTAACCAACTGAGTATAATAAAGAATATATGAAACTGCAAATGGATTTTCACTGCCATGCAGTAATCCACGTATACAGATCATTTCCATAATTTAATAAGGAATGAATACAAAGGATCATTCACTATGCATGTGGTAATCCATATAGACAAGTTATTCCAATAAATAATAAAGAATGGAATAACAAAAGACATCACCATGCATGCGATAGAGACCACACAGACAGGTTATTCTCAACAGAATAATAAATGCGTAATAATAAATAATGGAACCAGGTCAGGTGAAATTCACACCGACAGGATATTCCGACAGAATATTAAATGCGGAATAATAAAAGAAGATCACCAAGTATTGGGTAAACCGCATATACAGGTCATTCCACCAAGTACAGGGTAAACCGCGCATACAGGTTATTCCAACAGAATAATAAAGATTTGAATAACAAAAGAAGATCACCATGTATAGGGTATGTCGCGTATACAGGTTATTCCAACAGAATAATAAAATATGGAATAACATAAGGATTTCACCAAGTAAAGGGTATGCCGCTTATACAGGTTATGTATAGGGTATGCCGCGTATACAGGTTATCCCAACAGAATAATAAAGAATGGAATAACTGAAGTTCTCTTCATGAATACAAAAGAATAATATCTCTTACCGTAAAAGAAACTGGATATAAGAGTAGGGAAGTAGCAGAATACTTTTTTATAGTTTCTCTATAATTTTTCTCTCTAGAGTTTCAGTGAATTTGTAAGAAATAATGAAGGAATGAGCTTCTATTTATAGAAGAATGGAATGCATAGTAATTAATTCATGAACGGTCCAGATTGATTTACTTTAATCTGACGGTCCATATTTAAAGCAAAATCTTTTAAATAAAATATAATATATTTTATTTATAATCTAATAAAATGAATAACTTTATAAAAGATTTTACTATGCAAATACTATGCAGGCACTATGCAAATACTGTGCATAATAAAATATAATATAATCTAATTATTGTCTAATAAAACGAGTAACTTTATAAAAGTATTCTGTTTTATATAAAAAGATTTTACTATTAGCCTAATAAAACGAATAATTTTATAAAAGTATTATGTTTTATATAAAAAGCTTTTCTGTTTTATTACGTTAATAATACTAATAAAATAAAACGTATAAATTAACAATAATTGAATCAAATAATGTGAGATACTATGCAACAACTACTGTAGCAATAATTAAACAAAACTGAATGTTTTCTCACGTAAGCATCAATAATCAATACCATGTGCTACTATGCAACCACGCGTATTACTGTACTTTTACTACCGAGTAGTTCAACAGTTTTAACGGTAAAACCTCCGTCGTTATTTTCATAAAATATTTTGTTCGGGTGAATAGTAACTCGTGAATAGTAACTCGTGAATAGTACTCTGACACAAAAAGTGTCCCAAATACTCGAGTGAACAATACTAGAGTGAATAGTAATTTCGGTAAATAGTAACCCGTGAATTGTAACTCGTGAATAGTAACTCCGACACAAAAAAATATTTCCTGACCAATCGAATATAATATAACAACTTGCATACTTGCAAAATTTATAAATACTATCCACAACTCAAATTCACACCATAATATTAAAAAATTATTTCGAAAAAATTTAAATCTTTATTTATAAAATCTGGGGTCTCACAATTGTTGCATAGTATCTCACGTTATTTGATTCAATTATTGTCAATATTTTATATTATTAAATTAATAATTGAGATGACAATTATTCATATTATTATTTGCATAATTAAAAATGTCTAGAAGTTCTGTCAATGAGAGGTTAGGTAATCTAATTGTGCTTCAATAAAGAGAAATCCTTATTGAAAAGTCCCCCTCTTTCCTGGGAACGACCTGGTTGTTAATATTGCGAGTTATAATAATATAAATAAAGGTTGTTAAAATTATTGAGGGAATTTTTATGAGGTATTTGTTATAAATGTTGCTTATTATTTGGACCCCCATCTACCTATTTTTCAAAATAGTCGAGAGAAGTTATCTCAATTATATATATATTATAAATTTTGTTTTATTTGATTATAAATAGAATATATTATATTTTATTTAAAGTTTTTATTTTATTAGAATATTTTATTGCAAAATAATGAATAGTAAAATCAAAATTTTCTTCAATTTTCGCCAGTGAAGAATTCGCCGAATATATTACTGTGCGTCCGTGATTTCTAAAATTCAAATAGTATCATTTTCATTCTCCTATAAATAGGATGCTTAGTTAGAATTAAAAATTACACCAGAATTAGAGAATTCTTCTTCTATAATATTTAGCGTATTTCTTTCGAGTTTTAGGAAGCTTTGAGTGTAGAAAACAGTGAAAGTTTTCTTCAAGAATATATCCGCTATATGAATTGCTCAATTTTTGAGGTAAGGGTTATTATGTTTTTCATATTCTAAAGAGATATTATTTTTCGTATTCGTATGAATATTATTTTCGTTCAATATTCGTAATGAATATTATTTCCGTTCAATATTCATAAGGGTTATTTATTTCATATTCGCTTAAGATATTATTTTTTGTATTCGTAAGAAATTTTATTTCGTTCAATATTCGCAAGAAATATTATATTTGTTTAATATTTGTAAGGAATATTATTTTCGTTCAATATTCGTAAGGAATATTATATTCATTTAATATTCGTAAGGAATATTATTTTCATTTAATATTCGTAAGGAATATTATATTCGTTCAATATTTGTAAGGGATATTATTTTTTTTAAGTATTCGTATGAAATAATATTTTATTCCATACTCTGTAGTATGTATGTAATATTATTTCATTTCAGATTTCGAATTTTATACTCGTTTTGTTAAAGTTTTGGCTTCTATACTCCATGAAATTAGTAGAATATCCTTGATATTTGCGCTTCATCCAGTATCTTTTCATGAAAATATTATTCTGAGCATTCTTGATAATTAAGTTTTAACTTTTTTATGCCGGAGTACTATTCAAAGGGTTACTATTCCCAAAGTACTATTCACGAGATACTATTCACTCGGGTACTATTCACTCGGGGCACTATTCATGACAAAAATTGATTTTTTTTCGGTCCAAATCATTTTTGATACAATATTATTCTTGAATGTTATTGAATTCTGGATAAATTAAATTATAAATCTTTAAAATTTATCCTTGATCTCGTTTGATTGAATTATTATATCATTGTCATCATCCTCGTGCTTATATTGTTATGAAAGTCATCTTTGGCCCGTAGTGCATAGAAGGACTTGGTATGATTATGACCAGAGATTATTCGGTATAATCATGACCGTAAAGTTACAAATAATGTGGTAAAAGTCCTCATTGGCCCTTAGTGCATTGATGTACAGTTTTTGGTATGTCATGACCATGGGTTCTCATCGGCTAAGGGTACAAAGATGAATTATTTTATGGCATGATTATGACCGTTGATGAAAACACGATTATCCTTGGCCCGTAGTGCATGAATAATTCACAGTCGTGATACTAATGAATATCCTTGGCATGTATGTGACGCCCCCAAAAATAGGTATACATCACCCATTCTGAGTCGCCAGATACATGGTATAGAATTTAAATACAACTTAAATATACAACTGCTGTGTAAAATACGACAGAACATAAGCTGGGAGTTTTAATAAGGATATTGTCATCTAGACAATATTCACACTCAATGGAGTCCTCATTATTTTTATGATCACACTATTCCACAGAATAGTGAGGACTACTAATGCTATCATCTGGACCGTCACTCCGTTCCCAACTAGTCCCAGCTACGTTCTCATTTCCTGAAGAGAACAGTGAAAGAAAGGGTGAGCTCAACTAGCCCAGTAAGAAATATTATGACTAAGATAATGCAGAATAAATTATCATTAGCCTTCAACAGTGTTAAACTGATAAAATATAACAAACATCAAGTTTAACTACAGCGGAACAAGCAATTCATTAAAAGAGTCAAGTAGAGAATAAAATCTACTATATTTTATGATCTAAAAAGGTTTTCCATCACTTTTATTGCTGAGACTCAGCTTAATAAATAATCCACATCATCAAATCTTCCCTGTACTACAGGCCAAGGATATTATTTAGTATCACGACCACGAATTATTCATGCACTACGGACCAAAGATAATCGTGTTTTCATCAACGGTCCTGATCATGCCATAAAATAATTTATCTTTGCACCCTTGGCCGAAGAGAATCCATAGCCATAATCATACCAAAAACTATCCATCAATGCACTACGGGCCAATGAGGACTTTTTCCATATCATTTGTAATATTACGGTCATGATTTTACCGAATAATCCCTGGTCATAATCACACCAAGTCCATTTATGCACTACAGGCCACAGATGACTTTCAACATAATATAAACATGAGGATGATGACAATAATATAAGAATTCAATAAAAACAAGTTTAAAAATTAAATTATCCAAGAACCAATAACGTCCAAATTGTCAACATGATTCTTCTTTGTAGAGTAAAATTCAAGAATGTTGTGAAGAATATTTCCATGAGAAGATACTGGATGAAGCACAAATATCAAGGATATTCCACTAATTTCATGTAGTATAGAAGTCAAAACTTTAACCAACTGAGTATAATAAAGAATGAAATAACAAAAGAAATCACCATGCATGCGGTACTTCGCATAGACAGATTATTCCAACAGAATAATAATAACGGAACCAGGTCATGCGTAATACGCACCGACAGGATATTCCAACAGAATAATAAAGAATGGAATAACAACAGAAATCACCATGCATGCGGTACTTCGCATAGATAGGTTATTCCAACAGAATAATAAAGACGGAACCATGTCTGGCGTAAAACGCACAGACAGGATATTCCAACAGAATAATAATAAAGTCAGAACCAGGTCTGGCGTAAAACACACAGACAGGATATTCCAACAGAATAATAAAGAATGAAATAACAGAATAATAAAGACGGAACCAGGTCCGACGTAAAATGCACAGATAGGATATTCCAACAGAATAATAATAAAGAATAGAATAACAAAATAATAAAAACAGAACCAGGTCCGGCGTAAAAAGCACAGACAGGATATTCTAACAGAATAATAAAGAATGGAATAACAGAATAATAAAGACGGAACCAGGTTCGACGTAAAACGCACAGACATGATATTCCAACAAAATAATAAAGAATGGAATAACAGAATAATATCCCTTACCGTAAAAGAAACTAGATATAGGAAAAGAAAGTTAGCAGACTTCTCTTCTTCTTTCTCTCTATAATTTTCTCTCTCTAGAGTTTCAGTGAATTCGTAAGAAAATAATGAAGGAATGAACTTCTATTTCTAGAAGAATGGACTGCATAGTAAATGAGATAATCAGATCCTTCCTAGGAAAGGAAAAGTAATAAAACAAAACTTATATAATATAATCCTTCCTAGGAAAGGAAAAGTAATAAAACAAAACTTACATAATCTAATCCTTCCTAGGAAAGGAAAAGTAATAAAAACAAAACTTATATAATATAATCTAATAAAACGAATAACTTTATAAAAGTATTCTGTTTTATATTAAAAGCTTTTCTGTTTTATTACGTTAATAATACTAAAAAAACAAAACTGAGTGACTTATCACATAAGCATCAATAATCAATATCGTGTGCTACTATGCAACCACGCGTATTACTGTACTTTTACTACCGAGTAGTTCAACAGTATTAACGGTAAAACTTCCGCCGTTTATTTTCATAAAAATATTTTTGTCATTTTCTCAATCCGACAATAATTCCGTTGTGGGGTCCACCAATGATTGTACCGTCGTACGGATATTCCCCGACCAATCAAATATCAAATATAATATGATAACTTGTATACTTTGCAAAATTTAGAAATATTACCCACAACTATAACATTATATCAAATCCACACCATAATATTAAAAAAAAATATTTTGTGAAAATTAAATATTTATTCATAAAATCTGGGGTCTTACACTGTAGTGCAGCGATGATTCGATGATGTAGTTTATTTATTAAGCTGAGTTTCAGCGATAAAATTGATGATAAAATTTTTAAATCATAAAAGATAGTAGATATTATTGTTAGAATATTTTATTTCCTTATGTGGCCTCTACTATTTATGTAATTATTGGGCTTACATATTGTATTAATTTAATCACTTTATTTATGGGTTTGGTAATTAATTATGTGGCCCATAAATAATATACTAATAGTATTTGGCATAATGGGCCCTAGGGTTTCATAATCTTGATGGACGATTTTGACCCTTAGTTATTCTATAAATAAAACAGTTAGGGTTTGGTCCCATTTTCCATCTCAAGAATTTTATTTACACACCTATACATCCATCCTAAGTTGAGAGAGGCAATTGAAGATCTTCACCCTTAAGCGCAGCGGAAGCGTGATACATACAAGATGACTTCTCTCAATTCATGTAAGTACTTAATATTATGATTATTGATTTTATTTTATTCTTTACAATGACATGTTTCTGTATAATTTATCCAACATCTGGTATCAGAGCATGGTTACGTTATTGTATAAAAAAAATAATTATATATGATGTTATGCTTGAATTTTAATTCCGCATAATCTCGTGTATATATATATATATATATATATATATATATATATATATTATTTATTTATTTAGTACGTTAATATATATGTATATATATGCAGTACTATAAATTTATATTCCTTTTCATACATTCAATATGACTCATGTATTATAAATTCATTATGAACAGTATGAATCATATATTATTAATTTTCGTGAATCAAATATTGTATAATATTTCTCATTGGAAGGATCATATATTCATGATTCAATCTTTCATATCTAAATAATGTCAAATAATAATATCCTGATTCATGAAAAGTCATTTCCGAAAGAAACGTAAATATGCTAATTAGCATATATGATTAATTATGTTGATCAAGTCCTGCCAATTGATTCCTGATTCAATAGTTACCTTTATTATCATGTTTTTTTTATTACGCGCTTCTCGAGAGACATATATATTGAATCATGCCTCCTGCTTTATATTAGTAAAGAAAGCTATGATATTAAATAGACTAGCTTTTATTTTGCGCATGTCGTCATATATATAATTTCTGCAGATCATGTCATATATAATTCCTGCAGATCATGTCATACACCCATAAATACAGTGCGTTAATATATATTATTATATACATGGGATAATATTATAATATTCTTATACCTTCATGTATTCATGTTAAAATTAACGTGATTATTTTATAATCAATTCATGTTCATCATTATATATTTTAATTTAAAATTTTGAACATGATGTAATATATTATTAGGGCTTTTAATTAAGTTGTTACATGTAAATTTTAAATAATGTTAATTTTCAAACTTGATTAATGTGTTTAAAGAAAATTTATGTGTATGCGTGACTCTTTTATTATTAAAATCAATAATCAGCCCAACGGAGGATTATTAATTGAAACAATTAAAGATTAAGAAAAGTCACATAATGTTACATTTAATAAATGAATATTTTAATTTTATCCAACGAAAAATTAGAATTAGAATTTATTAAATGGAATTTTATTGCATAAGTAACATGTTTATTTCGTTTCTGCCCAACGGTGATGCGTGGATAAATGTGTTGTGCATTATTTTATGGGGATGTTAATAGCATATTATTAATTGGACCAATGAAAGATTGATAATTATGCACCAACGTCTCATTAAAATCTATTTTGGTGTTGTAAATAGATTTTATATAACTAACTGTTTGCCCTACAGTTGGTTTTTATTTGATTAATTATTAATCATTGTTGTACATTGTGGATTTCTTTTAGTTTTTTGTAAGCATGTTTATGATCTTGATTATGTTTCGACATTGACTCCAACTAGTATTTCTGGGTATCTCTCTGGAATTGAAATGTTTAATGAAACTAATATTACTTCTTGAAAAGTGTAAGTGAAAAATGTTCTTGGCACTATGGTTTTGGACTATGCATTACGAGTGGATCATCCTGCTCCACTTACAACTACTAGCTCAATTGAGCAAAAGGTTATTTATGAAAGTGGGAGCGATCCAACTGCATGTCCCTTATGATTATGAAAACTCTATCATGACAGTCATTCGAGGAGTCATTCATGACTTTGAGAATGTTAAAGAGTACTTAACTTCAGTTGAGTAACAATTTAAGGGTTCTTCTAAAAATCATGCAAGTACCCTTATTTTGAAAATGCTTACTAGCAGGTATGATAGGGTTAGTGGGGTGCGTGAGCACATTATGATGATGAATGGCATGGCCTTTAAATTAAACGGTATGAACATTGTGACATCCCCAAAATAGGTATACGTCACCCATCTTGAGTCGCCAGATATCACTCTATAAAAATCAAATACAAACTTCATTTATACAACGGTTGAACTGTCATGCAGAGTACGACAACAGATAAGCTGTGAGTTTCAATACAAAATCTATGTAACTCTCATGGTGCCTCAACCACAATACCTTACAAAGGAACTTTACATAAAATTATAGTCAAAAACTGTTTTAGGAATTAAAATCTTTGGGAAGTGCTCAATGAAACCTTCGTACATGGGAGGCCATGCGTCTAGGTTTTGGTAGATATCATATGTCCACAGAATTATCCTTGGTTGACCCAATAGACCCCAAAGAAAAACGAGAAGATTACTATCATCTTCTTTCTAATGGTGAGTCTTCTCTTGGCATATAACTATCTCCACTGTCTCCAAGTGGAAATTATATTTCAAATAAACTCCAAGATCATATAGGTAGTGCTCGTAGATATACTCAACAAGTGGATGTGCACAATCCTGTCTTATGATAACACGAGGTTGTATGTCATTAGACATCTTGTATGATAGTGACAAAACACCCTTCCAAAGTTGAGTTAGCCTCACCCTATTTGATTCACCAAATATAACTATTAAATGTCGTATAAAATACAACACACTTATCTTAAAGTTCTCAATGAAATTATTTCCATACTGTTTAGGGAGAACCTCAACAACTATAGACCACCGTTCTAATCCCCAGTTACCTCCGCTCAATCCAGCTATACTCTTATTACCTGAAAGGAATTGTGAAGCAAAAGGGTGAGCACAACTAGCTCAGTAAAGAATATTATGACTAAAGATAATTTAATTATCAATAGCTTTCGTCAATAATAAATCAGAGATTTAGAACATATGGTAGATGATAAAACTTTTCAACCATAGTCGCAGCGGAATGAGCAATCCATTAAAAGAGTCAAATAGACCATCAGGTCTATTATCTTCTCCATGTTAAAAGTCCACCAATAATGTTTTATCCTTGTAACATCAATCAACAATTCTTGTCCACAATCATATGAATAACTCATAATCATAATTGTGATTCTGAATTCCTTTTCGTACCCAGGACGAAGATGATTTACATCACATATCTTCACCTGAAACATCAAAAATCATGGTTATACCAAATCACAATTCCTGCTCATAACATACTAATAAATTCACCTTTACACTACGGCCAAAGACATACAACTGTATAACCAAAAATTAACAATTCATCTTTACACTACAGGCCAAAGATATACAACTGTAAAACCAAAAATCAACAGTTCATCTTTGCACTATAGACCAAAGATATACAACTGTAAAACCAATAATGCTGAGACTCAGCTTAATAGTATCACGACCATGAATTATCCATGCACTACGGGCCAAGGATATTCGTGTTTTCCATTACGATCATGATTATACCGAATAATCCCTAGTCATAATCATACCAAGTCCATCTGTGACGCCCCCAAAATTAGGTATACGTCACCCATCTTGGGTCGCCACTTACATGGTACAAAATACAACTACAAACTTAATTATACAATAGTCGTGTAAAATACGACAAAATATATACAATGAGTTTTAATAAGAATATTGTCATCTAGACAATATTCAAACACAATAGAGTCCTCATTACATTTATTATCACACTATTTCACAGAATAGTGAGGACTACTAATACACCGTCTAGGACCATCACTCTGTTCCCATTTCCTGAAGAGAACAATGAAAGCAAAGGGTGAGCTCAACTAGCCCAGTAAGAAATATTATGACTAAGATAATGCAGAATAAATTATCTTTAGCCTTCAACAGTATAACAACTGATAGAATATAATAGACAACAAGTTTTAGATCAAAAACAGCAGCGGAAATAAGCAATCCATTAAAAGAGTCAAGTAGAGAATAAAATCTACTATCTTTTAAGATTTAAAAGGTTTTTCATCACTTTTATCGCTGGAACTCAGCTTAATAAATAATCCACATCATCGAATCACCCATGCACTACAGCCAAGGATATTCTTTAGTATCACGACCACAAATTATCCATGCACTAAGGGCCAAGGATATTCGTGTATTCATCAATGGTCATGATCATGCCAACAACTGTCCATCAATGCACTACGGGCCAATGAGGACTTTTACCACATCATTTGTAACATTACGGTCATGATTATACCGAATAATCCCTGGTCATAATCATACCAAGTCCAACTATGCACTACAGGACACAGATGACTTTCAACATAATATAAACATGAGTATGATGACAATGATATAAGAATTCAATAAAACAACTTCAAGAATTAATTTGTCCAGGAACTAATAATGTCCAAATTGTCAACAAGATACTATTTTGTGGGGTAAAATTTAAGAATGCTCAGAAGAATATTTCCATGAAATGATACTGGATGAAGCGCAAATATCAAGGATATTCCACTAATTTCATGGAGTATAGAAGTCAAAACTTTAACCAACTGAGTATAATAAAGAATGGAATAACAACAGAAATCACCATGCATGCGGTACTTCGCATAGACAGGTTATTCCAACAGAATAATAAAGAATGGAATAACAACAAAAATCACCATGCATGCGGTACTTCGCATAGACAGGTTATTCCAACAGAATAATAAATACGAAATAATAAATAATGGAACCAGGTCAGGTGAAATTCACACCGACAGGATATTCTAACAGAATATTAAATGCGGAATAATAAATAATGGAACCAGATCAGGTGAAATTCACACCGACAGGATATTCTGACAGAATATTAAATGCGGAATAATAAATAATGGAACCAGGTCAGGTGAAATTCACACCGACGGGATATTCCGACAGAATGTTAAATGCGGAATAATAAAGGGATTTCACCAAGTATAGGGGAGTCCACGTATACAGGTTATTCCAACAGAATAAATAAGAATAGAATAACATAAGGATTTCACCAAGTACAGGGTATGCCGCTTATACAGGTTATGTATAGGGTATGTCGCGTATACATGTTATTCCAACAGAATAATAAAGAATGGAATAATCGAAGTTCTGTTCATGTATAAGAAAGAATAACAACCCTTGCCGTAAAAAAACTGGTTATAAGAGTAGGGAAATAGCAGAATACTTTTCTTCTTTCCCTCTGTAATTTCTCTCTCTAGAGTTTCAGTAAATTCGTAATAAAATAATGAAGGAATGAGCTTCTATTTATAGAAGAATGGACTGCATAGTAACTAATTCATGAACGGTCCAGATTGATTTACTTTTAATCGGACGGTCCAGATTTAAAGTAAAATCTTTTAAATAAAATATAATATATTCTATTTATAATCTAATAAAACGAATAACTTTATAAAAGTAATTTATTTTATATAAAAATATTTTACTATGCAAACACTATGCATAATAAAATATAATATAATCTAATTATTGTCTAACAAAACGAATAACTTTATAAAAGTATTCTGTTTTATATAAAAAGATTTTACTATTAGCCTAATAAAACGAATAACTTTATAAAAGTATTCTGTTTTATATAAAAAGTTTTTCTGTTTTATTATGTTAATAATACTAATAAAACAAAGCTTAAATATATAATATAACAATCGACAATAATTGAATCAAATAACGTGAGATACTATGCAATAACTACTGTAGCAATAATTAAACAAAACTGAGTGTTTTTTCACGTAAGCATCAATAATCAATACCGTGTGCTACTATGCAACCACGCGTATTACTGTACTTTTACTACCGAGTAGTTCAACAGTTTTGATGGAAAAACTTTCGCCGTTATTTTTATAAAAATATTTTTGTCTTTTTCTTAATCCGACAATAATTCTGTTGTGGGGTCCACCAATGATTGTACCGTCGTACGGATATTCCCCGACCAATCGAATATTATATAACAACTTGCTTACTTTGTAAAATTTATAAATATTACCCACAACTATAACATTATATCAAATTTACTCCATAATATTAAAAAAAATATTTCGAGAAATTTAAATCTTTATTTATAAAATCTGGGGTCTCACAATCTCCCCTCCTTATAGAATTTCGCCCTCGAAATTTACGTATGTACCAGGTATGCCGAACAGGTGAGGGTACCTTGACTTCATTTTAGATTCTAACTCTTGAGGTATAACCTTTGAGTGTTGAATACGATTCTTCTTATCCAGGATTTTAACAGGTACATCTTCATACGTTAAATTATCCGCTATCTCGTCCGGTTCTAAATCAATAATGTGGTTCGGGTCGTCCACATATTTACATAATATCGATACGTTACAAACGTTATAAATACGTGACATTTTTTGCTGTAAAACGAGTCTATAGGCCACAGTTCCTACTCGAACGAGGATTTGAAATGGGCCAATTAAATCGACGGTTGAGATTTCCTCTCTTCAGCAACTCTTGCTTTTAAAATAACGCCCTCTTGAACCTTCTTCTTAGCTCCGGGTCTATAGCTTGTACGACTTTAACTTTATCGATTAAAGTTAATTCTACTCGTATATTTGTTATCTTCATGTGTGTCCCTCGAGTCTTTAACTCTATCTTCATCATTTGTAAGTTATGTTAACAAATGAGTCTTTATGTTAACAACATCGCACTCATAAACGCATACGATCTTCTGCTCAACACGTCAGCTACCACATTCGCTCTTCCACGATGATATTGAATGATACTATCGTAATCTTCAATAGCTCGAGTCAATGTCTTTGGCGCATTATACGTCCGTTTTAAGTAAAGAAATATTTGAGGGTTTAAGAAATGGGTTTTTGTACGGGGGTCAATACAAAATTCGATTTCGCGCTCTAGGGTAGGCTAAGAAGTCTTCAAGAATACGTCAGGAAATTTATAACAATAGAAATATCCTTCAAAACTGTGACCCTCATCCAAGACTTGGAAAGCACGTCACATTTATACCTATTAATTTGTCATCGTCATTTATGACGTCGCCTACGAAAAGTCTGGCTTCGGTGCATTCCACACAAGGAAGTCAAAAACGAAAGGATCGGGGCTCTTTACTTATGGCTTGATATGACAATAATTGACTTTAGTGGTTTGATTGCTTGAATTCGCATAACAGGTTGGTTAGAAATATAAAAGCTAACCACCTTACGAAAAGCATGATGAGTAGTTAACCAATCGATTTCTAAAATCACATCAAAGATAAGTATTTTCAAAGAGATAAGATCGACAGGTAACGTAAAAATGTCAATTTGAATCAAACAAGATTTATAAATAGTGGAGGTAACGAAGGCTCCTACTAACGAAGTTTCAACCAATAAGTCAAAGTCTAACTTCTCCGGAGTCAAATTTAAACGTTGAGCGCAAGCAAGAGAAATAAAAGAATGGGTAGAACCGATATCTAAAAAGGTATGGGCTTCGCAAGTGTTTATGATTTACTTACCCGTGATAACTTCGTTCAGGTTACTCACTTTTTGAGAAGTCGCGAAAAACGCTCTTCCTGAAACCACCGACTTTGTTTTGTCCGTATCCACCTTTGGTGCCACCATCCCAGCTGGACTTGACTCTGGTACACGACAAAATCGAGCTAAATGACCTTCTCTTCTTGAAATTTCCACTTCTATTATCTTGGCCATGATTTCCACCGAAGTGGTTACCATTCTTGGCATGATAATTTCCCCCACGATGGTTATCATTATTCCGATGGCCGTTGCCACCGGTATGATTATTATCGTGTTGTTGGTCGTTAGCTTTTGGTTGAGCTGAATCAACGCTCTCATGCGCTTCATTGCTTATCTCAGCATTTTCAGATGCCATTTTCAAACACTGTCACAAAACAAGGGTTAATTGACATATCACATATTATCCTTATTCTCTGACCAACCAATTAAATACCAAATAAACTTAGGTAGGTCATACTAGCGAAGGAATTTCCCGTCTCTCCCCTCCTAGTTCGTGTCTCACATCTCAGCCAGGGATTATATCCCTAACTTTGATACCAACTGTGACGCCCCCAAAATTAGGTATACGTCACCCATCTTGGGTCGCCACTTACATGGTACAAAATACAACTACAAACTTAATTATACAATAGTCGTGTAAAATACGACAAAATATATACAATGAGTTTTAATAAGAATATTGTCATCTAGACAGTATTCAAACACAATAGAGTCCTCATTACATTTATTATCCCACTATTTCACAGAATAGTGAGGACTACTAATACACCGTCTAGGACCATCACTCTGTTCCCCGACTAGTCCCTTCTACGTTCTCATTTCCTGAAGAGAACAATGAAAGCAAAGGGTGAGCTCAACTAGCCCAGTAAGAAATATTATGACTAAGATAATGCAGAATAAATTATCCTTAACCTGCAACATTATAACACCTGATAGAATATAATAGATAACAAGTTTTAGATCAAAAACTGCAGCGAAAATAAGCAATCCATTAAAAGAGTCAAGTAGAGAATAAAATCTACTATCTTTTAAGATTTAAAAGGTTTTTCATCACTTTTACCGCTGGAACTCAGCTTAATAAATAATTCACATCATCGAATCACCCCTGCACTACGGCCAAGGATATTCTTTAGTATCACGACCACAAATTATCCATGCACTACGGGCCAAGGATATTCGTGTATTCATCAATGGTCATGATCATGTCAACAACTGTCCATCAATGCACTACGGGCCATTGAGGACTTTTACAACATCATGATCACCATGCATGCGGTACTTCGCATAGACAGGTTATTCCAACAAAATAATAAATACGAAATAATAAATAATGGAACCAGGTCAGGTGAAATTCACACTGACAGGATATTCCGACAGAATATTAAATGCGGAATAATAAATAATAGAACCAGGTCAGGTGAAATTCACACCGACAGGATATTCCGACAGAATATTAAATGCGAAATAATAAAAGGATTTCACCAAGTATAGGGGAGTCCACGTATACAGGTTATTCCAACAGAATAAATAAGAATGGAGTAACATAAGGATTTCACCAAGTACAGGGTATGCCACTTATACAGGTTATGTATAGGGTATGTCGTGTATACATGTTATTCCAAAAGAATAATAAAGAATTGAATAACCAAAGTTCTCTTCAGGAATAAGAAAGAATAACACCCCTTACCGTAAAAGAAACTGGTTATAAGAGTAGGGAAGTAGCAGAATACTTTTCTTCTTTCTCTCTATAATTTCTCTCTCTAGAGTTTTAGTAAATTCGTAAGAAAATAATGAAGGAATGAGCTTCTATTTATAGAAAAATGGACTGCATAGTAACTAATTCATGAATGGTCCAGATTGATTTACTTTTAATCGGACGGTCCAGATTTAAAGCAAAATCTTTTAAATAAAATATAATATATTCTATTTATAATCTAATAAAACGAATAACTTTATAAAAGTATTTTATTTTATATAAAAAAATTTTACTATGCAAACACTATGCAGGCACTATGCAAATACTATGCATAATAAAATATAATATAATCTAATTATTGTCTAATCAAACGAATAACTTTATAAAAGTATTCTGTTTTATATAAAAAGATTTTACTATTAGCCTAATAAAACGAATAACTTTATAAAAGTATTCTGTTTTATATAAAGAGTTTTTCTGTTTTATTACGTTAATAATACTAATAAAACAAAGCTTAAATATATAATATAACAATCGACAATAATTGAATCAAATAACGTGAGATACTATGCAACAACTATTGTAGCAATAATTAAACAAAACTGAATGTTTTCTCACGTAAGCATCAATAATCAATACCGTGTGCTACTATGCAACCACGCGTATTACTGTACTTTTACTACCGATTAGTTCAACAGTTTTGACGGTAAAACTTCCGCCGTTATTTTCATAAAAATATTTTTGTCATTTTCTCAATCAGATAATAATTCTGTTGTGGGGTCCACCAATGATTGTACCGTCGTACGGATATTCCCCGACAAAAAGAATATACCCCTACCAATCGAATATTATATAAAAATTGCTTACTTTGTAAAATTTATAAATATTACCCACAACTATAACATTATATCAAATTTACTCCATAATATTAAAAAAAATATTTCGAGAAATTTAAATCTTTATTTATAAAATCTGGGGTCTCACACCATCTATGCACTACGACCAAAGATGACATTTACCACATTCATAAATTAATATTTCATCACTGAGACTCAGCTCAATAATTAATCCACATCATCAAATCATCCCTGCACTATAGGTCAAGGATATTATTTAGTATCACGACCACGAATTATCCATGCACTACGGGCCAAAGATAATCGTGTTTTCATCAACGGTTCTGATCATGCCATAAAACAATTCATCTTTGCTCCCTTGGCCGAAGAGAATCCATAGCCATAATCATACCAAAAAATGTCCATCAATGCACTACGGGCTAATGAGGAATTTTTCCACATCATTTGTAACATTACGGTTATGATTATACCGAATAATCACTGGTCATAATCATACCATGTCCATCTATGCACTACAGGTCACAGATGACTTTCAACATAATATATACATAAGGATAATGACAATAATATAAAGAATCAATCAAATGAGATAAAGGATAAATATTAAACATCTATAATATAGTTTATTCAGCGTTCAATAATAACCAAATGTTATCAAAATCCCTTATTAAAAATCTGCATATACCTTATATAGGATTTTCAAGCCATAAAATCCTATTTTGCAACTTTGTTACTTCACATAACATATTTAACTCATATGTTCGTAACTAAACTATTTTCATGAAAAATACCAAATCAGTCCCAAAAATATTTCTTTTCTGGGATTTAGCATAATATAGTCCCATAATGAAAATATATTTTTCTCGAAATTTTTAAAATTCATTTACTATTTTTCAAAAATTAATTTCAATTTAATTCCTTAAGAAATTAGTTACCTCAAGGTTAACTCCAAAAATTTCCAAATCTTGGCAGAATCTTACACATGTTAACGTAAGCCTCCAGTTTAAATTTCATGGTCATCGGAGTTATAGAACTCCGGTTATAGCATTTTTCGTTAGAAAAACCTAAATATTGAAATGGTCATAACTTGCTCATTTTAAGTCGGAATGAGCTCATTTTTGGCAAGGATGTTCTTTATACCATATACTTTTATGTCCCAAAAGGCCAGAATTTTTCTCATAAATTAAGTGGCCGAAAATGCCCTTTTTAAAATCTGGATAGAAACTTTTCGGTATTTTGCAGCTTTTGACTCCTTTGCTAAAATCAATCCACACAAAAATTTACAACACCTTTTATAGTGATTCCACTTGGATATGCTACAAGACTCATAGATATAACTCTGGAACCTGACCGCACTCAAAAATTCAAAATATAATAGGAGATATGATCAATTGAATTTCATGTTCCATTTTCACAAAAATCTGATTTTCAACCCTTTGTGATTTCTAAGAAACTTTTTATGTTTTCACATAATAACCAACATAACTCATCATAACACTTACTAATACTTCATATACATATGATTTTCATTATTCTAATGCTTTTATTATGACTCTCATCATAATCAACGTAAATAGATCATTTTTATAAAGGATCATTCACCATGCATGCGACAGAGACTGCACAGACAGGTTATTCCAACAGAATAATAAATAACGGAACTAGTTCAGGTGAAATTCACACCGAAAGGATGTTCCAACGGAATAAATGAATAATAAAGATGGAACCAGGTCCGGCGTAAAGCACAGACATGATATTCCAACAGAATAATAAAAAACGGAACCAGGTCAGGTGAAATTCACACCGACATGATATTCCAACAGAATATTAAATGCGTAATAATAAATAATGGAACCAGGTCCGGCGTAAAACGCATAGACAGGATATTCTGACAGAATAGTAAAGAATTGAATAATATGAGAATTTCACCATGTATGCAGTACTTTGCATATACAGGTTATTCCAACGTAATAATATAGCATGGAATAATAGAAGAATTTCACCATATATGTGGTACTGCGCATAAACAAGTTATTCTAACATAATAATAATGAATGGAATAACAGAGGGATTTCACTAAGTATAGGGTATGTCGCGTATACAGGTTATGTATAGGGTATACGGCGTATACAGGTTATTCCAACAGAATAATAAAGAATGAAATAACAGAAGTTCTCTTCATGAATAAGAAAGAATAACACCCCTTACACAATAATGATATCCCTTACCTTAGAAAGAAACTGAATACTGGAGTAGAGAGGTAGCAGACTTCTCTTCTTCTTTCTCTCTATAGCATCTCCCTCTATAATTTCTCTCTATAATAAATGCTCTATAGCGTTAGTGAATTGGTGAGAAATGAAGAAGAATGAGCTTCTATTTATAGGAAAACATAGTTTCAATAATTGCACATTTTGGGGCTCAGAATATTACAGTATAACACCTCCCTCTTTTCCTTTATATTTAATTTAGTCATCCAAGTATTATCAAACTTGCATCACCTCCCCTAATAATAAATCATGTCAATTAATAGTTTATTCATGTGACTCAATATTAAAATCATGTGAAAAAACTAATTACATTATAGTACCTTCATCTATACCTCTATTTTTAACTTAGTCATGTAAGTATTATCAATCTTGCACCAACTCCCCTAATAGTAGCAAGAATGTTAATCAATAGTACACACATGTGAACAAATAGTTATAAACATGTGAATTAGTAGCAATTAATTGCTGATTTATCTGAGACCTCAAAGAAAAATGAGAAGATTACTATCATCTTCTTTCCAATAGTGAGTCTTCTCTTGACATATAACTATCTCCACTGTCTCCAAGTGGAAATTATATTTCAAATAAACTCCAAGATCATATAGGTAGTGCTCGTAGATATACTCAGCAAGTGGATGTGCACAACCTTGTCTTATGATAACACGAGGTTGTATGTCATTAGACATCTTGTATGATAGTGACAAAACACCCTTCCAAAGTTGGGTTTGCCTCACCCTATTTGATTCACCAAATATAACTATTAAATGTCGTATAAAATACAACACACTTATCTTAAAGTTCTCAATGAAATTATTTCCATACAGTTTAGGGAGAACCTCAATGGCTATAGACCATCGTTCTAATCCCCAGTTACCTCCGCTCAACCCAGCTACACTCTTATTACATGAAAGGAATTGTGAAGCAAAAGGGTGAGCACAACTAGCCCAGTAAAGAATATTATGACTAAAGATAATTTAATTATCAATAGCTTTCGTCAATAATAAATCAGAGATTTAGAACATATGGTAGATGATAAAACTTTTCAACCATAGTTGCAGCGGAACGAGCAATCCATTAAAAGAATCAAATAGACCATCAGGTCTATTATCTTCTCCATGTTAAAAGTCCACCAATAATGTTTTATCCTTGTAACATCAATCAACAATTCTTGTCCACAATCATATGAATAACTCATAATCGTAATTGTGATTCTGAATTCCTTTTCGCAGCCAGGACGAAGATAATTTACATCACATATCTTCACCTGAAACATCAAAAATCATGGTTATACCAAATCACAATTCCTGCTCATAATCATACTAATAAATTCATCTTTGCACTACGGCCAAAGACATACAACTGTATAACCAAAAATCAACAGTTCATCTTTGCACTACAGGCCAAAGATATACAACAATAAAACCAAAAATCAACAGTTCATCTTTGCACTAAAGGCCAAAGATATACAACTGTAAAACCAATAAAGCTGAGACTCAGCTTAATAGTATCACGACCACGAATTATCCATGCACTACGGGCCAAGGATATTCGTGTTTTCCATTACGGTCATGATTATACCGAATAATCCCTGGTCATAATCATACCAAGTCCATCTATGCACTACGGCCAAAGATGACTTTTACCACATTCATAAATTAATATTTCATCGCTGAGACTCAACTAAATAATTAATCAACATCATCAAATCATCCCTGCACTATAGGCCAAGGATATTATTTAGTATCACGACCACGAATTATCCATGCACTACGGGCCAAAGATAATCGTGTTTTCATCAACGGTCCTGATCATGCCATAAAACAATTTATCTTTGCTCCCTTGGCCGAAGAGAAGCCATAATCAAACCAAAAACTGTCCATTAATGCACTACGGGCCAATGAGGACTTTTTCCACATCATTTATAACATTACAGTTATGATTATACCGAATAATCACTGGTCATAATTATACCAAGTCCATCTATGTACTACAGGCCACAGATGACTTTTAACATAATATATACATGAGGATAATGACAATGATATAAAGAATCAATCAAATGAGATAAAGGATAAATATTAAATATTTATAATACAGTTTATTCAGCATTCAATAATAACCAAATGTTATCAAAATCCCTTATCAAAAATCTGCATATACCTTATATAGGATTTTCAAGCCATAAAATCCTATTTTTCAACTTTGTTACTTCACATAACATATTTAACTCATATGTTCGTAACTAAACTATTTTCATGAAAAATACGAAATTAGTCCCAAAAATATTTCTTTTTTGGGATTTAGCATAATATAGTCCCATAATGAAAATATATTTTTCTCAGAATTTTTAAAATTCATTTACTATTTTTCAAAAATTAATTTCAAATTAATTCCTTAAGAAATTAGTAACCTCAAGGTTAACTCCAAAAATTCCCAAATCTTGGCAGAATCTTACACATGTTAATGTGAGCCTCCAGTTTAAATTTCATGGTCACCGAAGTTCTGAGTTATAAAACTCTGGTTATAGCGTTTTTCGTCCGAAAAATTAATTATATTGAAATGGTCATAACTTGCTCATTTTAAGTCGGAATGAGCTCATTTTTGGACAGAATGTTCTTTATACCATATACTTTCATGTCCCAAAAGGTCAGAATTTTTCTCATAAATTAAGTGGCCAAAAATGCCCTTTTTAAAATCTGGACAAAAACTTTTCGGTATTTTGCAACTTTTGACTCCTTTGCTAAAATCAATCCACACAAAAATTTACAACATCATTTACAGTGATTCCACTTGAAGATGCTACAAGACACATAGATCTAACTCTGGAACCTGACCACACTCAAAAATTCAAAATATAATAGGAGATATGATCACTTGAATTTCATGTTCCATTTTCACAAAAATCTTATTTTCAACCCTTTGTGATTTCTAAGAAACTTTCATGTTTTCACATAATAACCAACATAACTCATCATAACACTTACTAATACTTCATATACACATGATTTTCATTATTCTAATGCTTTTATTATGACTCTCATCATAATCAACGTAAATATATCATTTTTATAAAGGAACATTCACCATGCATGCGATAGAGACCGCACAGACAAGTTATTCCAACAGAATAATAAATAACGGAACCAGGTCAGATGAAATTCACACCGACAGGATGCTCCAACGGAATAAATGAATAATAAAGACAGAACTAGGTCCGGCGTAAAGCACAGACAGGATATTCCAATAGAATAATAAAAAAACAGAACCAGGTCAGGTGAAATTTACACCGACAGGATATTTCAACAAAATATTAAATGCGTAATAATAAATAAAAGAACCAGGTTCGGCGTAAAATGCATAGACAGGATATTCCGACAGAATAGTAAAGAATTGAATAATATTAGAATTTCACCATGTATGCAGTACTTTGTATATACAGGTTATTCCAATGTAATAATATAGAATGGAATAATAGAAGAATTTCACCATGTATGCGGTACTTCACATAAACAGGTTATTCTAACATAATAATATAGAATGGAATAATAGAGGGATTTCCCCAAGTATAGGGTATACCGCGTATACAGGTTATATATAGGGTATGCCGCGTATGCAGGTTATTCCAACAGAATAATAAAGAATGGAATAATAGAAGTTCTCTTCATGAATAAGACAGAATAACACCCGTTACACAATAATGATATCCCTTACCTTAGAAAGAAACTGAATACTGGAGTAGAGAGGTAGCAGACTTCTCTTCTTTTTTCTCTCTATAGCATCTCCCTCTATAATTTCTCTCTATAATAAATGCTATATAGCTTTAGTGAATTGGTGAGAAATGAAGAAGAATGAGGTTCTATTTATAGGAAAACATAGTTTCGATAATTGCACATTTTGGGGCTCAGAATATTACAGTATAACACCTCCCTCTTTTCTTTTATTTTTAATTTAGTCATCCAAGTATTATCAAACTTGCACCACCTCCCCTAATAGTAAATCATGTGAATTAATAGTTTATTCATGTGACTCAATAGTAAAATCATGTGAAAAAACCAATTACATTATAGTACCTTCATCTATTCCTCTATTTTTAACTTAGTCATGCAAGTATTATCAATCTTGCACCAACTCCCCTAATAGTAACAAGAATGTGAATCAATACTACGCACATGTGAACAAATAGTTATAAACATGTGAATTAGTAGCAATTAATTGCTCATTTATCCGATAAATTATCCGATTTATCAATATAACCCCCAGACATCAATTATCATTGAAATAAATGTCGATTTTCACTAACACAAATAATTCTAACATAATGAAACTATTTTTATCAAAAATATAAATTTTGAAATTTCAAAGTTTGACTTTTCCTGAAAAAGTCAACAGTTGACTTTTTGACCAAATAGTGAATCCCAGAAAATTTTGTGTTTATAGACTATTTTTACTAATTTCGTCGTTCCGGACTCAAATATCACGTCCGCGTCTCCAAATTCAAATCTGAACTCAAATTTGAATTTTTTTATAACAACTTTCATACTTTATAAAATTTTCAAATATCACCCTTAACTTTAACCTTTATCAATTTAACCATTTACTAAATAGAATAATTATAAGAAAATTGAATAATTTTATTTCATAAAATTCGGGGTCTCACAAACATGGCGATTTTGAGGGATTTCTTATTCACTTCATTATGACTTCTCTTCCAGCACAGTTTGATCCATTTAAGATCAATTATAACACGCAAAAAAAAAGTGGAAGATGAGCAAGTTAATCTCCATGTGCGTCCAAGATGAAGAAAGGCTTAAGGTTAAAAAACCTAATGTTGCTCATTTGACTACCACTGGATCCTATTATATGAGGAAGGCTTATAAAAATGGCAAAGGTTTTAATAATAAGGATAAACCAATTTTTACCAAAACAAATAAGGTAAATTATTCAGGTAACAACTCTGAGACATGTCCTAAATGTCACTTCTGTAAGAAACAATGACATATTCAGAAAGAATGCCCTAAATTAAGAGAATGACTTAAAAAGAAAGGTATATCGTCCATCAATTATGTTACTTATGAATCCTTTCTAATTGATGTTCCTTCTAATACATGGTGGCTTAACATTGATGTTATGGTTCACATTACTAATTCATTGCTTGGATTTCTTTCAAAGAAGACACTCCAAAAGGGGGAAAGAACCATTAAAGTTGACAATAGAGAGTCTATACAAGTTGAAGTTGTAGGAACTCTTCCTTTAGTTATGGAGAGTGGTTTCATCTTGTATTTATATGATACACTTTATGTTCCCAGTATGACACGTAATTTATTTATGTATCTAAACTTATGTTGATGGATTTTTGTTTAAGTTTGGGAATAATAAAATAATGATTTATCATTACTCTCATGTTATTGGTTCTAGCTCTTTAGAGGGAAACCTCTATAAGATAAATTTGGATAATGGCTTCGCTGAATCCTTTTTAACAATGAATGTGACAGAAAATACCTCTAAAAGTGGAAATAAGAGAAAACTAGACAATGAGAATTCTTCAAAATTGTGGCATCAACGCTTAGGCCATATTTTAGAAGACAGAATGCAACGTCTTATAAAGGATATGAAATTCTTCATTCACTAGATTTTTCTGATCTTAACCATTGTATTGAATGTATAAAAGGAAAAATTTGTGAAAGGTAATAAGAAAGGAGCCACTAGAAGTAGTGCACTTCTTGAGGTGATTCACACTGATATATGTGGACCATTTTCTCCAGGAATTGGTGGACACAAATCTTTTATTACGTTCATTGATGACTATTCTCGTTATACTTATGTCTACCTGATTAATGAAAAATATGAATCATTAAATATGTTTAAATTTTTCAAGGGTGAATTTGAAAATCAACTTGACCGAAAAATTAAAGTAGTGAGATCAGATAGAGGCGAAGAGTATTATGGTAAACACTCCGATACAGGTCATAGTCCTGGCCCATTTGCCTTATTTTGTCAAGAAAATGGAATCGTCACTCAGTATAAAATGTCTGGTACACCACAGCAGAATGGTGTAGTTGAGAGGCAAAATCGTACCCTTATGGATATGGTACATAGTATGTTATGCAATTCTAGCTTACCTGTGTTTTTGTGGACTGAGGCATTAAAGACAGTTGTTCATATTTTAAACCGGGTTTGTGAGACCCCGAATTTTATGAAATAAAAGTATTCAATTTTTCTATTTTGGTAAATAATTAAATTGATAAAAGGTTAAAGTTAAGGGTGATATGTGAAAAATTTTCAAAGTAAACAAGTTGTCATAAAATACTTGGTCACTATTCACTCTAGTATTATTCACTCGGGTATTCGGGGCACTTTTTGTGTCAGAGTTACTATTCATGAGTTACTATTCATGATTTACTATTTACGAGTTACTATTCATGAGTTACTATTCACGAGTTACTATTCACCCGGCTACTATTCACTCTAGTATTGTGCATTCGGGTATTTGGGTACAATATTATTCCATGAGGAGATGTGCTAATTTTTCAGACCGTTGATTGAAGTTATAATAGTAAATCAATATGGATCGTTGGTTGAATATATAATAGTGAATCAATATGGACCGCTGGTGGAAAGTTATAATAGTGAATCAATATGGATCGTTGGTTTAAAGTTTTAATAGTGAATCAGTATGGACCGTTGCTTTAAGTTTTAATATAGACCGTCCGTTTAAAAGTAAATCGATCTGGACTGTTCATGAATTAGTTACTATTCATTCCATTCTTCAATAAATAGAAGCTCATTCCTTCATTATTTCTTACGAATTCACTGAAACTCTAGAGAGAGAAACTATAGAGAGAATTTTTCTTCTATAATCTTGAGTGTATTTCTTTAGAGTTTAAGAAAATTTTGAGAGTAGTGCAAGTTTTCTTCGAGTATATCCTTGTCCTACTAGTCGGAATACTCTTATTTGAAAGGTAAAGGGATATTATTATAGTAAGGAATATTATTTGTTGTACCTGTAAGGGGTGTTATTCTTTCTTATTCATGAAGAGAACTTTGGTTATTCCATTCTTTATTATTCTGTTGGAATAACCTGTATATGCGGCATACCCTATACATAACCTGTATACACGGCATACCCTGTACTTGGTGAAATCCTTATGTTATTCCATTCTTTATTATTCTGTTGGAATAACCTGTATACGAGGCATACCCTATACATAACCTGTATACGCGGCATACCCTGTACTTGGTGAAACCCTTATGTTATTCCATTCTTATTTATTCTGTTGGAATAACCTGTATACATTGACTCCCCTATACTTAGTGAAATCCTTATTTTATTACATTCTTTATTATTCTGTTGGAATAACCTGTATACGCGGATTACCGTATACCTGGTGAAGTCTGTTGTTATTCAATTCTTTATTATTCTGTTAGAATAACGTGTATACGCAGATTACCGTATACCTGGTGATTTCTGTTGTTATTCCATTCTTTATTATTCTGTTGGAATATCCTATCTGTGTGTTTTACAACGGACCTGGCTCCGTCTTTATTATTCTGTTGGAATAACCTGTATACGCTGATTACCGTATACCTGGTGATGTTTGTTGTTCTTCCATTCTTTATTATTCTGTTGGAATAACCTGTATACGCGGATTATCGTATACCTGGTGAAGTCTGTTGTTCTTTCATTCTTTATTATTCTGTTGGAATAACTTGTATACGCGTATTACTGTATACCTGGTAAAGTCTGTTGTTCATCCATTCTTTATTATTCTGTTGGAATAACCTGTATACGCGGATTACCGTATACCTGGTGAAGTCTGTTGTTCTTCCGATATTTATTATTCTGATGGAATAACCTGTATACGCGGATTACCGTAAAACTGGTGAAGTCTGTTGTTTTTCCATTCTTTATTATTCTGTTGGAATAACCTGTATACGCTGATTACCGTATACCTGGTGAAGTTTGTTGTTCTTCCATTATTTATGATTCTTTTGGAATAACCTGTATACGCGGATTACAGTATACCTGGTGAAGTCTGTTGTTATTCCATTCTTTATTATTCTGTTGGAATAACCTGTATATGCGGATTACCGTATAACTGGTGAAGTCTGTTATTATTCAATTCTTTATTATTCTATTGGAATAACCTGTATACGCGGATTACCGTATACCTAGTGATTTCTGTTGTTATTCTATTATTTATTATTCTGTCAGAATATCCCGTCTGTGCGTTACACATGACCTGGTTCCATTATTTATTATTCTGTTGGGATAACCTGTCTGTGCGGATTACGAACGCATGGTGAAATTCTTCTGTTATTCCATTCTTTATTATTATATTGGAATAACCTGTCTATGCGAAGTACTACATACATGGTGAATTCTTTTATTATTCTATTCTTTATTATTATGTTGGAATAATATGTCTATGCGAAGTACTGCATACATGGTAAAATTCTTTTATTATTCCATTCTTTATTTTACTGTTGGTTATTGGTTTTACAGTTGTATGTCTTTGGCCTGTAGTGCAAAGATGATATGTTGTTGAATATCTTTGGCCTGTAGTGCAAAGATGATCTGTTGTTTGATAACTTTGACCCTTAGTGCAAAGATGGATAGTTGTATGACATGATCATGACCTATGGTGATACTAACGAATATCCTTGGTCGTAGTGCATGGATAATTCAATGATGTGATTGGCAGGATCATGACCATTAGTTAACTGTTGAATGTCTTTGACCGTAGTGCACTAACAGACAATTGATTTGTATGATCACGACCATTGGTTTTATATTTGAATATCTTTGGCCCGTAGTGCAAAGATACACAACTGATTGGTATAATCATTGTTATTACATTTGAATATCTTCAGCCTTTGGGGTAAGGATATTGAGTAAACGTTCTATTAAGCCTTTGTGACAAGAAGGAACTGTTAATCCACATTATTATAAATATGAATTGTGAATTTAACTAACATCTTTGGTGGTTCAGGTGAAGACAAGTGTTGAAAGTTCTATTTGTCTTAAGTATAACAAAGAACTGTTGATGAGTATTACAGGAATAAAATATCAACGATGGACTTTTAATTTAGAGAAGATAGTAGACATTATGTTCTACTTGACTCTTCCAAATGATTGTTGATTCCACTACAATTATGGTTGAAAACTTTTATTATCTACCATATGTTATAAATCTCTGATTTATTCTGATAAAGGCTGTTGATAAATTAATTATCTTAGACATGATATTCTTTACTGGGATAATTGTGCTCACCCTTTTGCTTCACAATTCCTTTCAGGTAATAAGAGTGTAGCTGGGTCGAGCGGGGATAACAGGGAAATAGAGGGATAGTCTGAGACTGTCAAAGTTTCTCAATACATTATAAAATCACATAACGTACAACAGATAATTGTATTGGGGACATAAGATGTGTGTGTCGTATTTTATACGTCACTTAATAATTGATTTTGGCGAACAACAATAGGGTGATGAGAACCCGACTTTGAAAGAGTCAAAAGTGCACCTCATTAGAATGAATATGATAGTAATCTTCTCGTTCTTCTTTGGGGTCTTCAAATATTTGCTGCTGTATTTTATATGGCATTGTAACCATTTGAGTTTGGATACTGTCTATGAGACAATATTGTATTAAAACTCACAGTTAACTGTGGTCGTATTCTATACGACAGTTCAACAGTTGTATAAATAAAGTTTGTATTTGAATTTTATAATATGATATCTGGCGACTCAGAATGGGTCGTGTGGACCTATTTTGGGGGCGTCACAATTGGTATCAGAGCTTAGGGATATGGTCGCTGGCGTAGATAAGAGTCTAGAACTAGGAAGGGAGAGACGAGTTATATACTTCGCTAGTGTGTGACTTACCTAAACTGGAATTGTTTACTTGATAAGTTGACAAATTGTTTTATGTCAATTAACCTTTATTTTGAAGCTATATTCTAGAATGATATCTGAAATACAGGAGATGAGAAATGAGAAAATCATGATAGCGAGGAAATTACCAGGAATGTACAATTTGAAAAGAAAGCAAGGTATTCTCATCTCTTCGAATATCAGGTACGTACGTAAATTCGAGGGCGAAATTTTATAAGGATGGGAAATTGTGAGACCCAGGATTTTATGAAATAAAAGTATTCAATATTTCTATTTGGGTAAATAATTAAATTGATAAAAGGTTAAAATTAAGGGTGATATGTGAAAATTTTTCAAAGTAAACAAGTTGTCATAAAATACTTGGTCACTATTCACTCTAGTATTATTCACTCGGGTATTCGAGGCACTTTTTGTGCCGGAGTTACTATTCACGAGTTACTATTCATGAGTTACTATTCACGAATTATTATTCATGAGTTACTATTCACGAGTTACTATTCACGAGTTATTATTCACGAGTTACTATTTACCCAGTTACTATTCACTCTAGTATTGTGCATTCGGGTATTTGGGTACAATATTATTCCATGAGGAGATGTGCTAATTTTTCAAACCGTTGGTTGAAGTTATAATAGTAAATCAATATGGATCGTTGGTTGAAGATATAATAGTGAATCAATATGGACCGCTGGTGGAAAGTTATAATAGTAAATCAATATGGATCGTTAGTTTAAAGTTTTAATAGTGAATCAGTATGGACCGTTGCTTTAAGTTTTAATATGGACCGTCCATTTAAAAGTAAATCGATCTGGACTGTTCATGAATTAGTTACTATTCATTCCATTCTTCTATAAATAGAAGCTCATTCCTTCATTATTTCTTACGAATTCACTGAAACTCTAGAGAGAGAAACTATAGAGAGAATTCTTCTTCTATAATCTTGAGTGTATTTCTTTAGAGTGTAAGAAAACTTTGAGATTAGTGCAAGTTTTCTTCGAGTATATCCTCACCCTACTAGTCGAAATACTCTTATTTGAAAGGTAAAGGGATATTATTATAGTAAGGGATATTATTTGTTGTACCTGTAAGGGGTGTTATTCTTTCTTATTCATGAAGAGAACTTCTGTTATTCCATTCTTTATTATTCAGTTGGAATAACCTGTATATGCGACATACCCTATACATAACCTGTATACGCAGCATACCCTGTACTTGGTGAAATCCTTATGTTATTCCATTCTTTATTATTCTGTTGGAATAACCAATATACGAGGCATACCCTATACATAACCTGTATATGTGGCATACCTTGTACTTGGTGATATCCTTATGTTATTCCATTCTTTATTATTCTATTGGAATAACCTGTATACGCGGCATACCCTATACATAACCTGTATACGCAGCATACCCTATACTTGGTGAAATCCTTATGTTATTCCATTCTTTATTATTCTGTTGGAATAACCTGTATACACGGCATACCCTATACTTGGTGAAATCCTTATGTTATTCCATTCTTTACTATTCTGTTGGAATAACCTGTATATGCGGTATACCCTATACATAACCTGTATACGAGGCATACCCTGTACTTGGTGAAATCCTTATGTTATTCCATTCTTTATTATTCTGTTGGAATAACCTGTATACGAGGCATACCCTATACATAACCTGTATACGCGGCATACCCTGTACTTAATGAAATCCTTAAGTTATTTCATTCTTATTTATTCTGTTGGATTAACCTGTATACGCGGACTCCCCTATACTTGGTGAAATCCTTATGTTATTAAATTCTTTATTATTCTGTTGGAATAACCTGTATATGTGGATTACTGTATACCTGGTGAAGTCTGTTGTTATTCAATTCTTTATTATTTTGTTAGAATAACCTGTATACGCGGATTACTGTATACCTGGTGATTTCTGTTGTTATTCAATTCTTTATTATTTTGTTAGAATAACCTGTATACGCGGATTACCGTATACCTGGTGATTTCTGTTGTTATTACATTCTTTATTATTCTGTTGGAATATCCTGTCTGTGTGTTTTACACCGGACCTGGTTCCGTCTTTATTATTCTGTTGGAATAACCTGTATACGCGGATTACCGTATACCTGGTGATATCTGTTGTTCTTCCATTCTTTATTATTCTATTGGAATAACCTGTATACGCGGATTACCGTATACCTGGTGAAGTTTGTTGTTCTTCCATTCTTTATTATTCTGTTGGAATAACCTGTATACGCGAATTACCGTATACCTGGTGAAGTCTGTTGTTCTTCCATTATTTATTATTCTGTTGGAATAACCTGTATACGCGAATTACCGTATACCTGGTGAAGTCTGTTGTTATTCCATTCTTTATTATTTTGTTGGAATAATCTGTATACGCGGATTACCGTATACCTGGTGAAGTCTGTTGTTATTCAATTCTTTATTATTCTGTTGGAATAACCTGTATACGCGGATTACCGTATACCTGGAGATTTCTGTTGTTATTCCATTATTTATTATTCTGTCAGAATATCCTGTCTGTGCGTTACCCATGACCTGGTTCCATTATTTATTATTCTGTTAGGATAACCTGTCTGTGCGGATTACGCACGCATGGTGAAATTCTTATGTTATTCCATTCTTTATTATTATGTTGGAATAACCTGTCTATGCGAAGTACTGCAAATATAGTGAATTCTTTTATTATTCCATTCTTTATTATTATGTTGGAATATCATGTCTATGTTAAGTACTGCATACATGGTGAAATTCTTTTATTATTCCATTCTTTATTATACTGTTGGTTATTGGTTTTACAGTTGCATGTCCTTGGCCTATAGTGCAAAGATGACATGTTGTTGAATATCTTTGGCCTGTAGTGCAAAGATGATCTGTTGTTTGATAACTTTGACCTTTAGTGCGAAGATGGACAGTTGTATGACATGATCATGATTTATGGTGATACTAACGGATATCTTTGGCCGTAGTGCATGGATAATTCAATGATGTGTTTGGCATGATCATGACCATTAGTTAACAGTTGAATGTCTTTGGCCGTAGTGCACTGACAGGCAATTGATTGGTATGATCATGACCATTGGTTTTATAGTTGAATATCTTTGGCCCGTAGTGCAAAGATAGACAACTGATTGGTATGATCATTATTATTACATTTGAATATCTTCAACCTTTGGGGTAAGGATATTGAGTAAATGTTCTATTAAGCCTTTGTGACAAGAAGGAACTGTTAATTCACATTATTATAAATATGAATTGTGAATTTAACTAACATCTTTGGTGGTTCAGGTGAAGACAAGTGTTGAAAGTTCTATTTGTCTTAAGTATAACAAAGAACTGTTGATGAGTATTACAGGAATAAAATATCAAAGATGGACTTTTAATTTAGAAAAGATAGTAGACATTATGTTCTACTTGACTCTTCCAATGGATTGTTGATTCCGCTGCAATTATGGTTGAAATTTTTTATTATCTACCATATGTTATAAATCTCTGATTTATTCTGATAAAGGTTGTTGATAAATTAATTATCTTAGCCATGATATTCTTGACTGAGCTAATTGTGCTCATCCTTTTGCTTCACAATTCCTTTCAGGTAATAAGAGTATAGTTGGGTCGAGCGGGGATAACAGGGAAATAGTGGGATGGTCCGAGACTGTCGAAGTTTCTCAATACATTATAAAACGGCATGACATGCAACAGATAATTGTATTGGGGACATAAGATGTGTGTGTCGTATTTTATATGTCACTTAATAATTGATTTTGGCGAACAACAATAGGGTGATGAGAAGCCAACTTTGAAAGCGTCAAAAGTGCACCTCATTCGAATGAATATGATAGTAATCTTCTTGTTCTTCTTTGGGGTCTTCAAATATTTGCTGTTGTATTTTATATGGCATTGTAACCATTTGAGTTTGGATACTGTCTATGAGACAATATTGTATTAAAACTCACAGTTAACTGTGGTCGTATTCTATACGACAGTTCAACAGTTGTATAAATAAAGTTTGTATTTGATTTTTATAATGTGATATCTGGCGACTCAGAATGGTTCGTGTGGACCTATTTTGGGGGCGTCACAGGGTTCCTAGTAAATCTATCCCTAACATTCTTTATGAAATTTGGACAGGTAAGAAACCTAATTTAAAATACTTACGGGTGTGGGGCTGTCCAGCCGAGGCTAAGATTTTTTAATCCACAAATAAAGAAACTTGACTCCAAAACCATTAGTTGCTATTTTATTAGATATCCTGAGAGATCTAAGGGTTTTCGATTTTACTGTCCCTTGCATACCACTAGAATTGTTAAGACTAGGCATGCAGAGTTTTTAGAGAATGGTGATTTAAGTAGGAGTGGTGAGTCTGGAAAAATTGATCTTGAAGAAAACAGGTTTTATGTTTCTAATCTTGTAATTCAAGAGGGTGAGGCATAACAACCTCCTATTGAGGCGAATGATGTCCCTGAGATAGCTGAGCCACCACCTAATGTTGAACCTCACATTATTGAAAATCATATTCCTGAAATTGTGCAGCCTTTACGTAGGTCCGAAAGACCTAGAAAGCCTATTAATTTTGATGATTTTATAACATATCTTTATAAGATTGACTATGATTCAAGTAAGATTAATGATCATATCTCCTATAAAGAGGCCATTATGAGTGCCCAATCAACTCAATGGCTTAAAGCCATGAATGATGAGTTAAAATCAATAGAGCTTAATAACGTTTGGGATCTTGAGGAATTGCCAAAAGGTTTTAAACCTGTTGGTTGCAAGTGGGTCTATAAGACCAAATTAGATCCTAAAGGGAACGTTGAAAGGTATAAAGCTCGATTGGTTGCTAAGGGTTTCACTCAAAAAGAAGGTGTGGATTATAATGAAACTTTCCCTCCAGTATCCAGGAAAGATTCATTTATAATAGTCATGGCTTTAGTAGCTCATTATGATTTAGAGTTACATCAGATGGATGTTAAAACTGAATTCCTTAATGGTAACTTGCATGAGAATGTCTATATGACACAACCAGAAGGTTTTTGGTTAAAGGCAAGGAACATATGGTATGTAGACTTAAGAAGTCCATATATGGGTTAAAACATGTTTCTCGACAATAGTATCTTAAGTTTCACGAGGTGATGAGTAATTTTGATTTTAAGAAAAATATAGTGGATCAATGTATATACTTGAAGGTCAGTGGGAGTAAATTTGTTATTCTTGTTTTGTATGTTGATGATATACTACTTGCAAGTAATAACTTAGACATGTTGCATGAGACCAAACGTTTCCTTTTTGGAAATTTTGATATGAAGGATCTCGGTGAAGCCTCTTATGTTATAGGTATTGAAATTCATCGAGATAGGTCTTGTGGGATATTAGGATTGTCCCAAAGAGCTTATATTGACAAAGTTCTTAACAAATACAACATACAAAATTACTCCACTACTGTCGCCCCTATTGTTAAAGGTGACAAATTTGGCTCATATCAATGTCCTAAGAATACACTTGAATGTGATCAAATGAATCTTATCCCCTATACTTCTGTGGTTGGGAGTCTTATGTACTCTACTTATAGGGTACTAAGAATATTATGCTTACATTTAGAAAACAGATAACCTTGAAGTTTTTGGTTATTCTGATTCTGATTTTGCTAAGTGTAAAGACGAAAAGAAATCTACATCAGGGTACATCTTTATGCTTTCAGGAGGCCCTATTTCGTGGAGAACTCATAAGCAGGAATTAACTACCACTTCCACGATGATGGCAGAATACGTGGCTTGTTATCATGCTACTTGTCACACCATATTATTAAGGAATCTTATTGCAGGACTTAAGGTTGTAGATTCCATTTCAAGGCCATTGAAAGTATTTTGTGATAATGATTCTGCTGTTAGTTTTTCCAACAGCACTAGTTCGAGTGGTGCTGGACTATACCTCAAAACTAAGTACTTATTTGTCAGGGAAATAGTTGAAGATTAAAACGTTGTCATTAAGTATATTAGTACGCATGATATGTTAGCGGATCTACTTACGAAAGGCTTACCACCCAAGCTCTTTTTAGAGCATATTGTCGGTATGGGTTTAACTGGTAGTCTTAATTAGGGAGTTATTTTAATGTAAGACAACAATTTTGAGCTCGTTGTTTTGAACTTCACATTATGTTTATGGTTTGTTATTATCTTTATTGTGCACACTTGAGAACTTATGAGAAAACGGTACGGTAATGTTTTTGGACCATATGAATGTGTTTAATCTATTACCACTTATGTAAACTCTATTCATACTTGTTATGTTTAATGTTAATCTTTGTTTTAATAAAAGTACTAATTGTGTAACTAATGGGGATCTTGTGTTAATAGTGACACAAAGATTGTATTAATTCGCATTGGTATTTTTATTTGAACGAGATGTAGATATTAAATTAATACTTGGCCAAATTAATGATTGTAAGCATTTTGTTTTGTATATAAATAGTATTTCGGCCAAGTGGGAGAATGTTAGAATATTTTATTTCCTTATGTGACCTCTACTATTTATATAATTATTGGGCTTACATATTGTATTAATTTAATCACTTTATTTATGGGTTTGGTAATTAATTATGTGGCCCATAAATAATATACTAATAGTATTTGGCATAATGGGCCCTAGGGTTTCATAATCTTGATTGATGATTTTGACCCTTAGTTATTCTATAAATAAAAAAGTTAGGGTTTGGTCCCATTTGCCGTCTTAAGAATTTTATTTACACACCTATACATCCATCCTAAGATTGAGAGAGACAATTGAAGACCTTTAGCCTTAAACGCAGCGAAAGCGTGATACATACAAAATGACTTCTCTCAATTCATTTAAGTACTTAATATTATGATTATTGATTTTATTTTATTCTATACAATAACACGTTCTTGTTTAATTTATCCAACAATTATGCTCTACTTGACTCTTCTAATGGATTGTTTATTTCGCTGCAGTTGTTGATCTAAAACTTGTTGTCTATTATATTCTATCAGTTGCTATACTGTTGAAGGCTAAGGATAATTTATTCTGCATTATCTTAGTCATAATATTTCTTACTAGGCTAGTTGAGCTCACCATTTGCTTTCATTGTTCTCTTTAGAAAATAAGAATATAGCTGAGACTAGTCGGGAAACGGAGTGACGGTCCAGATGATAGCATTAGTAGTCTTCATTATTCTGTTAAATAGTGTGATAATAAATGTAATGAGGACTCCATTTAGTGTGAATATTGTCTAGATGACAATATTCGTTTTAAAACTCTCACATTATGTTTTGTCGTATTTTACACGACAGTTGTATAATTAAGTTGTATTTAAATTTTGTACCATGTATTTGGCGACTCAAGATGGGTGATGTATACCTATTCTAGGGGCGTCGCAACTTTGTAATGAATGTTTATTAAAATTGAGGTTCTATATAAAATACAAATATTTATTAAGGTTTTTAAATGGAGTTTAATTAAATATAAAAGAGTTGTTTGATAATCAATTTTTATAATTGGTCTGAATATAATATTTTACTATTTTATCCTTATTATCAATTTATATAATCTTAATTAGGGTGAAAGTATAATAAATTTAAATAATTAATTCAAATAATTCACCAATAATTAAAATATTTCAAACATAATTTTACATAATTAATATAAATATATAACGATCATGGAGTACTACTTGTTTAAAATTTTATTAGTATAGTTTTTTAACATTTTATTATTCATATTAATAATTTTTATATCATATTATTACTTAATTAATTTAATTGTGACGGTCATAATTTTATTTTTCAAAAGTTCTATTTAAAAGTCAAAACATCTTAAAATGGTTAATGTGAAACCCCAAATTTTATGAATAAAGATTTAATTTTCTCAAAATAATTTTTTTTATATTATGGTGTGGATTTGATATAATGTTATAGTTGTGGGTAATATTTATAAATTTTGCAAAGTAAGCAAGTTGTTATATAATATTCGATTGGTCGGGGAATATTCTTTTTGTCGGGGAATATCCGTACGACGGTACAATCATTGGTGGACCCCACAACGGAATTATTGTCAAATTGAGAAAACGACAAAAATAATTTTATGAAAATAATGGTGGAAGTTTTACCGTTAAAACTGTTAAACTACTCGGTAGTAAAAGTACAGTAATACGCATGGTTGCATAGTAGCACATAGTATTGATTATTGATGCTTACGTGAGAAAACACTCAGTTTTGTTTAATTATTGCTACAGTAGTTGCTGCATAGTATCTCACGTTATTTGATTCAATTATTGTCGATTGTTATATTATATATTTAAGCTTTGTTTTATTAGTATTATTAGTGTAATAAAACAGAAAAGCTTTTTATATAAAACAGAATACTTTTATAAAGTTATTCGTTTTATTAGGCTAATAGTAAAATCTTTTTATATAAAACAGAATACTTTTATAAAGTTATTCGTTTTATTAGACAATAATTAGAATATATTATATTTTATTATGCATAGTATTTGCATAGTGCATGCATAGTATTTGCATAGTAAAATCTTTTATAAAGTTATTTATTTTATTAGATTATAAATAGAATATATTATATTTTATTTAAAAGATTTTGCTTTAAATATGGACCGTCAGATTAAAGTAAATCAATCTGGATCGTTCATGAATTAGTTACTATGCAGTCCATTCTTCTATAAATAGAATCTCATTCCTTCATTATTTCTTACGAATTTACTGAAACTCTAGAGAGATAAAACTATAGAGATAAAGAAGAAAAGTATTCTGCTACTTCCCTACTCTTATATCCAGTTTCTTTTACGGTAAGGGATATTATTTGTTGTACCCGTAAGGGGTATTATTTCTTTCTTATTCATGGAGAGAACTTATGTTATTCCGTTCTTTATTATTCTGTTGGAATAACCTATATACACGGAATACCCTATACTTGGTGACATTCTTCTATTATTCCGTCTTTATTATTCTGTTTGAACATCCTGTCTGTGTGTTTTACACCAGACCTGGTTCCGTCTTTATTATTCTGTTGGAATATCATGTCTGTGTGTTTTACACCGGACCTGGTTCCGTCTTTATTATTCTGTTGGAATATCCTGTCTGTGTGTTTTACACCGGACCTGGTTCCGTCTTTATTATTCTGTTGGAATAACCTGTCTATGCGAAGTACCGCATGCATGATGATTTCTTTTGTTATTCCATTCTTTATTATACTCAGTTGGTTAAAGTTTTGACTTCTATACTCCATGAAATTAGTATAATATCCTTGATATTTGCGCTTCATCCAATATCTTTTCATGGAAATATTCTTCTGAGCATTCTTGAATTTTACACCACAAAATAATATCTTGTTGACAATTGGGACGTTATTGGTTCCTGGACAAATTAATTCTTGAACTTGTTTTATTGAATTCATATATCATTGTCATCATCCTCATGTTTATATTATGTTGAAAGTCATCTGTGGCCTGTAGTGCATAGATGGACTTGGTATGATTATGACCAGGGATTATTCGGTATAATCATGACCGTAATGTTACAAATGATGTGGTAAAAGTCCTCATTGACCCGTAGTGCAATGATGGACAGTTGTTGGCATGATCATAACCATTGATGAATACACAAATATCCTTGGCCCGTAGTGCATGGAATTTGTGGTCGTGACCCTAATGAATATCCCTGGCCGTAGTGCAAGGATGATGTGGATTATTTATTTAGCTGAGTCTCAGCGATAAAAGTGATGAAAAACTTTTTAAATCATAAAAGATAGTAGATTTTATTCTCTACTTGACTGTGACGCCCCCAAAATAGGTATACATCACCCATCTTGAGTCGCCGGATACATGGTACATAAATACAAATACAAACTAATTATACAACAGTCGTGTAAGATACGACAAAATATATACAATGAGTTTTAACTCGAATATTGTCATCTAGACAGTATTCAAACACAAATAAGTCCTCAATACATTTATTATCACACTATTTCACAGAATAGTGAGGACTACTAATGATATCATCTGGACTGTCACTCCATTCCCCGACTCGTCACAGCTATATTCTCATTTCCTGAAGAGAACAGTGAAAGAAAGGGTGAGCTCAACTAGTCCATTAAGAAATATTATGACTAAGATAATGCAGAATAAATTATCATTAGTCTTCAACAATGTTAAACTGATAAAATACAATAGACATCAAGTTTAACTGCAGTGGAACAAGTAATTCATTAAAAGAGTCAAGTAGAGAATAAAATCTACTATCTTTTATGATTTAAAAGGTTTTTCATCACTTTTATCGCTGAGACTCAGCTTAATAAATAATCCACATCATCGAATTACCCCTGCACTACAGCCAAGGATATTCTTTAGTATCTTGACCACGAATTATCCATGCACTACGGCCAAAAATAATTGTGTTTTCATCAACAGTCCTGATCATGCCATAAAATAATTCATCTTTGCACCCTTGGCCGAAGAGAATCCATAGCCATAATCATACCAAAATTTGTCCATCAATGCATTATGGGCCAATGAGGACTTTTTCCACATCATTTGTAACATTACGGTTATGATTATACCGAATAATCCCTGGTCATAATCATACCAAGTCCATCTATGCACTACAGGCCACATATGACTTTCAATATAATATAAACATGAGGAAGGTGACAATGATATATGAATTCAATAAAACAAGTTCAAGAATTAATTTGTCCAGGAACCAATAACGTTCCAATTGTTAACAAGATATTGTTTTGTGGTGTAAAATTCAAGAATGCTCAGAAGAATATTTCCATGAAAAGATATTGGATGAAGCGCAAATATCAAGGATATTCCACTAATTTCATGGAGTATAGAAGTCAAAATTTTAACCAACTAAGTATAATAACGAATGGAATAACAAAAGAAATCACCATGTATGCGGTACTTCGCATAGACAGGTTATTCCAACAAAATAATAATAACGGAACCAGGTCAGGTGAAACTCACACCGACAGGATGTTCCAACAGAATAATAAATAATTAAAATGGAACCAAGTCCGGCGTATAGCACCGACAGGATGTTTCAACAGAATAATAAATAATTAAAACGGAACCAGGTCCGGCGTATAGCACAGACAGGATATTCCAACAGAATAACTGAATAATTAAAACGGAATCAAGTCCGGCGTATAGCACAGACATGATATTCCAACAGAATAATAAAGACGGAACCAGGTCCGGTGTAAAACACAAAGACAGGATGTTCCAACAGAATAATAAAGACGGAACCAGGTCCGGTGTAAAACACACAGACAAGATGTTCCAACAGAATAATAGAAGAATGTCACCAAGTATAGGGTAGACCGCGTATACAGGTTATTCCAACAGAATAATAAGCAATGGAATAACAACAGTTCTTTTCATGAATAAGAAAGAATAACACCCCTTACGGGTACAACAAATAATATCCCTTACCATAAAAGAACTGAATATAAGAGTAGTTAAGTAGCAGAAAACTTTTCTATAGTTTCTCTATAATTTTTCTCTCTGGAGTTTCAGTGAATTCGTAAGAAATAATGAAGGAATGAGCTTCTATTTATAGGAGAATTGAAAGACACTGTGTAAGGATTTATTACAGATGAAATAATTTTACAAAATTATTTTTCAATCAACTAACAATTAAGTCAATCAACTAACCAATAAAATCACAACAAAATTAAAATATAATACATATATATAAACACATGTTTTCAACTTATATATATCATTATTATATATACACCACTAGATTTTTCTCCCCCATAACCAACATCAATCCCCCACCCACCCAAAAATCAATTCACTACACTCTTACACATCATTATCACAGTACCACTTTTCCACCATTTTCCACTCACACACATCACACACCTATCACTATCACATATCATTTTCTCTCACCCTACACTCAATACATACATATACTACCATACGTATCTTCCATTTCCAAAATCATTTTTCCAACACATATGGGCCCCAAATGTGGGCCCCACCTTTAAAAATTTTTCTATCGATTATTTTAAAAAATGGATAAATAGAGATCCATAAAATAAGCAAAACTTCATAAAAATCACCTTAATAATTTTAATAATATTTATCATCTTTATTACAATTCACAAGATTAATCGACCAGATCGTTCCCAGGAAAGTGGGGGCCTTCCGGTAAGGATTTCTCCTCACTGGCGCGCAATAACCTAACCTCTCCTTGACAGAACTTCTAGATATCGTTAATATTGCAAATAATAATATTAATAATTTTGTCGTCTCAATTATTGATTTAATAATATATAAAATATCGATAATAATTGCATCAAATAACGTGAGATACTATGCAACAAATACTATAGCAATAATTGAACAAAACTGAGTGACTTCTCACGTAAGCATCAATAATCAATACCATGTGCTACTATGCAACCACGCGTATTACTGTACTTTTACTACCGAGTAGTTCAACAGTATTAACGGTAAAACTTCCGCCGTTATTTTCATAAAAATATTTTTGTCGTTTTTTTCAATCCGACAAAAATTTCGTTGCGGGGTCCACCAATGATTGTTCCGTCGTACGGATATCCCCGACAAAAAGAATATTCCCTATTAAAATGAATAATTCCCGACAAATCGAATATAATACAACAACTTGCATACTTTGTAAAATTTATAAATACTACCTACAACTATAACATTATATCAAATCCACACCATAATATTAAAAAAAATATTTCGAAATTTAAATCTTTATTCATAAAATCTGGGGTCTCACATTGACTCTTTTAATGGATTGCTTATTCCGCTGCAGTTAAACTTGATGTTTATTGTATTTTATCAGTTTAACATTGTTGGAGACTAATGATAATTTATTCTGCATTATCTTAGTCATAATATTTCTTACTGGGCTAGTTGAGCTCACCTTTTGTTGAGCTCACCCTTTCTTTCACTGTTCTCTTCATGAAATGAGAACATAGCTGGGACGAGTCGGGGATCGGAGTGATTGTCCGGATGATAGTTGTGACGCCCCCAAAGTAGGTATACATCACCTATTCTGAGTCACCAAATACATGGTACATAATACAAGCTTAATTATACAATTGTCGTGTAACATACGACAAAACATAGCTGGGAATTTTGAAACGAATATTGTCTTCTAGACAGTATTCAAACACAATGGAGTCCTCATTACAATTATTATCATATTATTTCACATAATAGTGAGGACTACTAATGTTATCACCTGGACCATCACTCCGTTCCCCAACTAGTCCCTGCTACGTTCTAATTTCCTGAAGAGAACAGTGAAAGAAAGGGTGAGCTCAACTAGCCCAGTAAGAAATATTATGACAAAGATAATGCAGGATAAATTATCATTAGCCTTCAACAATGTTAAACTGATAAAATACAATAGACATCAAGTTTAACTGTAGCGGAACAAGAAATCCATTAAAAGAGTCAAGTAGAGAATAAAATCTACTATCTTTTATGATTTAAAAGGTTTTTCATCATTTTTATCGCTGGGACTCAGCTTAATAAATAATCCACATCATCGAATCACCCCTGCACTACGACCAAGGATATTCTTTAGTATCACGACCATAAATTATCCATGCACTACGGGCCAATGATATTCGTGTATTCATCAATGGTCATGATCATGCCAATAACTGTCCATCAATGCACTATGGTCAAGGATATTCATTAGGGTCACAACCACAAATTGTCCATGCACTACGGGCCAAGGATATTCGTGTATTCATCAATGGTCATGATCATGCCAACAACTGTCCATCAAATCACTACGGACCAATGAGGACTTTTATCACATCATTTATAACATTACGGTCATGATTATACCGAATAATCCCTGGGCATAATCATACCAAGTCCATCCATGCACTACAGGCCACAGATGACTTTCAACAGAATATAAACATGAGTATGATGACAATGATATAAGAATTCAATAAAACAACTTCAAGAATTAATTTGTCCAGGAACCAATAATGTCCAAATTGTCAACAAGATACTGTTTTGTGGTGTAAAATTAAAGAATGCTCAGAAGAATATTTCCATGAAACGATACTGGATGAAGCGCAAATATTAAGGACATTCCACTAATTTCATGGAGTATAGAAATCAAAACTTTAACCAACTGAGTATAATAAAGAATGGAATAACAACCGAAATCACCATGCATGCGGTACTTCGCATAGACAGATTATTCCAACAGAATAATAAAGAATGGAATAACAACAGAAATCACCATGCATGCGGTACTTCGCATAGACAGGTTATTCTAACAGAATAATAAATACAAAATAATAAATAATGGAACCAGGTCAGGTGAAATTCACACCGACAGGATATTTCGACAGAATATTAAATGCGGAATAATAAATAATGGAACCAGGTCAGGTGAAATTCACACTGACATGATATTCCGACAAAATATTAAATGGGGAATAATAAATATTGGAACCAGGTCAGGTGAAATTCACACCGACAGGATATTCCGACAGAATATTAAATGCGGAATAATAAATATTGGAACCAGGTCAGGTGAAAATCACACCGACAGAATATTAAATGACGGAATAATATAAGGACTTCACCATGTATAGGGTATGCCGCGTATACAGGTTATTCCAACAGAGTAATAAAGAATGGATTAAAAGAGTCAAGTAGAGAATAAAATCTACTATCTTTTATGATTTAAAAGCTTTTTCATCATTTTTATCGCTGGGACTCAGCTTAATAAATAATCCACATCATCGAATCACCCCTGCACTACGACCAAGGATATTCTTTAGTATCACGACCATAAATTATCCATGCACTATGGGCCAAGGATATTCGTGTATTCATCAATGATCATGATCATGCCAATAACTATCCATCAATGCACTACGGCCAAGGATATTCATTAGGGTCACGACCACAAATTGTCCATGCACTACGGGCCAAGGATATTCGTGTATTCATCAATGGTCATGATCATGCCAACAACTATCCATCAATGCACTACGGACCAATGAGGACTTTTATCACATCATTTATAACATTACGGTCATGATTATACCGAATAATCCCTGGTCATAATCATACCAAGTCCATCCATGCACTACAGGCCACAGATGACTTTCAACATAATATAAACATGAGTATGATGACAATGATATAAGAATTCAATAAAACAACTTCAAGAATTAATTTGTCCAGGAACCAATAACGTCCAAATTGTTAACAAGATACTGTTTTGTGGTGTAAAATTCAAGAATGCTCAGAAGAATATTTTCATGAAACGATACTGGATGAAGCGCAAATATTAAGGATATTCCACTAATTTCATGGAGTATAGAAGTCAAAACTTTAACCAACTGAGTATAAAAAAGAATGGAATAACAACAGAAATCATCATGCATGCGGTACTTCGCATAGACATGTTATTCCAACAAAATAATAAAGAATGAAATAACAACAGAAATCACCATGCATGCGGTACTTCGCATAGACAGGTTATTCTAACAGAATAATAAATACGAAATAATAAATAACGGAACTAGGTCAGGTGAAATTCACACCGACAGGATATTCCGACAGAATATTAAATGCGGAATAATAAATAATGGAACCAGGTCAGGTGAAATTCACACTAACAGGATATTCCGACAGAATATTAAATGGGGAATAATAAATATTGGAACCAGGTCAGGTGAAATTCACACCGACATGATATTCCGACAGAATATTAAATGCGGGATAATAAATATTGGAACTAGGTCAGGTGAAATTCACACCGACAGGATACTCCGACAGAATATTAAATGATGGAATAATATAAGGACTTCACCATGTATAGGGTATGCCGCGTATACAGGTTATTCCAACAGAATAATAAAGAATGGATTAAAAGAGTCAAGTAGAGAATAAAATCTACTATCTTTTATGATTTAAAAGGTTTTTCATCTTTTTTATCGATGGGACTCAGCTTAATAAATAATCCACATCATCGAATCACCCCTGCACTACGACCAAGGATATTCTTTAGTATCACGACCACAAATTATCCATGCACTACGGGCCAAGGATATTCGTGTATTCATCAATGGTCATGATCATGCCAATAACTGTCCATCAATGCACTACGGCCAAGGATATTCATTAGGGTCACGACCATAATTGTCCATGCACTACGGGCCAAGGATATTCGTGTATTCATCAATGGTCATGATCATGCCAACAACTGTCCATCAATGCACTACGGACCAATGAGAATTTTTATCACGTCATTTATAATATTACGGTCATGATTATAACGAATAATCCCTAGTCATAATCATACCAAGTCCATCCATGCACTACAGGCCACAGATGACTTTCAACATAATATAAACATGAGTATGATGACAATGATATAAGAATTCAATAAAACAATTTCAAGAATTAATTTGTCCAGGAACCAATAACGTCCAAATTGTCAACAAGATACTGTTTTGTGGTGTAAAATTCAAGAATGCTCAGAAGAATATTTCCATAAAACGATACTGGATGAAGCACAAATATTAAGGACATTCCACTAATTTCATGGAGTATAGAAGTCAAAACTTTAACCAACTGAGTATAATAAAGAATGGAATAACAACAGAAATCACCATGCATGCAGTATTTCGCATAGACAGGTTATTCCAACAGAATAATATAGAATGGAATAACAACAGAAATCACCATGAATGCGGTACTTCGCATAGACAGGTTATTCTAACAGAATAATAAATACGAAATAATAAATAATGGAATCAGGTCAGGTGAAATTCACACCGACAGGATATTCCGACAGAATATTAAATGCGGAATAATAAATAATAAAACCAGGTCAGGTGAAATTCACTTCGACAGGATATTCCGACAGAATATTAAATGTAGAATAATAAATATTGGAACCAGGTCAGGTGAAATTCACACCGACAGGATATTCCGACAGAATATTAAATGACGAAATAAATTAAGGACTTCACCATGTATAGGGTAGGTCGCGTATACAGGTTATTCCAACAGAATAATAAAGAATGGAATAACATAAGGATTTCACCAAGTAAAGGGTATGTCACGTATACAGGTTATTCCAACAGAATAATAAAGAATGGAATAACATAAGGATTTCACCAAGTAAAAGGTATGCCACTTATACAGGTTATGTATAGGGTATGCCGCGTATACAGGTTATTCCAACAGAATAATAAAGAATGGAATAATCGAAGTTCTCTTCATAAATAAGAAAGAATAACACCCCTTACCGTAAAAGAAACTAAAAATAGAAGTAGTGAAGTAGCAGAATACTCTTATTCTATCTCTCTATAATTTTCTCTCTAGAGTTTCAGTGAATTCGTAAGAAAATAATGAAGGAATAAGCTTCTATTTATAGAATAATGGAATGAATAGTAACTAATTTATGAACGGTCCAGATCGATTTACTTTTAAACGAACGATCCAGATCGATTTACTATTAAAACTTAATGCAATGGTCCATACTGATTCACTATTCTAACTTTTAAACCAGCGATTCATATTGATTCACTATTATAACTTTCCACCAGCGGTCCATATTAATTCATTCAACCAACGGTCTGAAAAATTATCACATCTCCTCATAGAATAATATTGTACCCAAATACCCGAATGCACAATAATAGAGTAAATAGTAACTGGGTGAATAGTAACTCGTGAATAGTAACTCATGAATAGTAACTCCGACACAAAAAGTGTCCCAAATACTCGAGTGAACAATACTAGAGTGAATAGTAATTTTGGTGAATAGTAACCCGTGAATAGTAACTTATGAATAGTAACTCCGACACAAAAAGTATCCCAAATACTCTCCAGACCTCAATTATTGATTTAACAATATAACAAATAATGCAGATGATACTGTGACAATAATCGAATCAATAATATGAGAAGCAATTACTGTAGCAATAATTGAGTATAACTGAGTGACTTATCACGTAAGCATCAATAATCAATACCGTGTGCTACTATGCAACTATGCTTATTACTGTATTTTTACTACCGGGTAGTTCAACAGTATTAACGATAAAACCTCCGCCGTTATTTTCATAAAATATTTTTGTCGTTTTCTAAATACGAAAATTCTTCCGTTGTGGGGTCTACCAATGATTGCGCCGTTGTACGAATATTCTCTGCTAAAACGAATATTCCCCGACCAATCGAATATTATACGACAACTTGCATACTTTGCAAAAATTTTAAATACTACCCACAAATATAACATTATATCAAATCCACACCATAATATTAAAAAAAATATTTTGAGAAATTTAAATCTTTATTTATAAAATCTGGGGTCTCATAATAGTATTAGCTAGTAGTCCTCACTATTCTGTTAAATAGTGTGACAATAAATGTAATGAGGACTTATTTATGTTTGAATACTGTCTAGAAGACAATATTCGAGTTAAAACTCACAGTATATTTTTTTGTCGTATTTAACACGACTGTTGTATAATTAGTTTGTATTTGTATTCAGTACCATGTATTTGGCGACTCAGAATAGGTGATGTATACCTATTATGGGGGCGTCACAGTTAATATGGTTTTTAATCATAACCATATAGTTCTAACCCACACAACCCATATTAAAAATGGTTAATATGGTTTTAGTTCTTAAATGGAACCATAACCCTATTTTGAAAACCAAAACCAACCCATAACCATATTTTGTCATGCCTAACAATATATAATTTGACTGTATTTCACTCCTTATATATTTTACATGCATAATTAACTCAACTAATTAATTAAAATTAATGCGTGTTAAATAATTAGTAAAAATATTAAATACAATATTAAACCTAAAATAGTAGTCTTTAATAAGAGACAACTAGTTATGGATAAATGAAAATTGATTTGGGTGAAAACTGAAAAGATAAATCGTGTGAAGTTGGTGGTTATTTTATAGCTTATGGATTTTAGAGAAAGTGGGAGAGAGAAAACTAGATGTTAAAAACTTGGATAGTTTCAAAACGGTAAATTAATAAGGGTAATAATTTAAAACATACTCCCTCCGTCCTTATTTAAATGACGTTTTAGAGATGGGCACAAGAATTAAGATAATAATTAAAAATCATTAAATATAGTACTCAATTGTCTATAATACCCTTAAATCATTAATTTATCATAGTACAAAAGTTTAAAGTACCAAAAAAATAGGTAGAGTAATGAGGAGTAATTTTAGAAAAATTATCATTAATTCTCCTAGATTTGAACAAGCGTCAACTAATTAGGGACAAATAAAAAACTCTGAAACGTCATTTAAATAGGGACGGATGGAGTATTTAATCACAAGGTGTGACCTAAAAATAGAATCACCAAATTGATGGTTATAAAAGCTGAAGCCTTTATTAATAGAGAAAAAATAATTAACTCAATTATTTAATTTAAATAAATTAATCATTTCAACTAATTAATTCAAATAATATAACTAACTCACCTGTTCAACCCAAATAAATATTAGTTAAAAATAATACTTCATTTGTTACAAAATTAAAGATATAATTTGATTTTTGAAAACAAATAAGAGACTACGGATTGGATATTCAGCGTTATAAAAAAAACTTATTTAATATTAGTTGATACAATTACTCTCTCCGTCCAGGAGAAAAGTCCTGGTGACTTTTCACGCATATTAAGAAGAGGCATATTAAGAAGAGCAATGAAATGACAAAAATTATTTCAGAATCAATCATCAATTCTTTGAAGTTTAATATGTTTTTGTTTGATCTCAAAATAAAATTGTATGTCTAATTTTGAAACGAATGTAGTAATATCAAAAGGCAAATGTTGACATTGAATCAAAATTAACACTATGTTTCTGAGTTTTGAACAGAAAAGAAAATAATAGAAAACTTAAATTAGAACAGAAAAGAAAAGAATATAAAACTTGAAGTTTTCCTTTGTGTTGTTTCTGAGTTTTTAATAGAAAAGAATAGAAAATTTAAAATTGAGGACATGTGTTGTAATTTAAATTTTATTATATTAAAAATTGAGGATAATATGGGAATTATAAAAATATTACTTATTCCAATTTCTTTTCCGTCCAAATCAGGCCAATTTTGGACGAAAAACTTTGGCAAGAAAAGTGAAAGTTTTCTATCCATTTCTTTTGTTTTTCGTTTATTAAAAAACTCAGAAACATAAGAATTAGAAATAAAACATAAATTTTTTGTCCATTTCTTTTCTTTGCTGTCCATTTTAAAACTCAGAAACAGAGCGTAAATTAAATGAACTTTTAATTCGTTGTTCAATTGCTTTCTAAACTCTTTTTAAACCTTAAAAAAGGAAAAGAATAAAAAAAAAATCCATGGGGTTAAATACACTTTTCGTCACTCTACTCGACTCCAGTTTACAAATGCATCACTGAACTCAAAAATTTTATGGTCAACTCATTGAACTATAATTTCTTTATAAAAATCCGAAAAACCGTTTACTCTGTTAAAATATTAACGGAAAATTTATGTGGCACATGTATAATAAGCTGACAAGGAGAGAGAATTTGAGTTGAATAATTAATTAAATTAAAATATACAAAATTCTATAACAAATAATTAAACAAAATATAAATCAAACTAATATACATAACAAATATTTAAATTAATAATAAAATATATTAATTAAATTAATTAATAATAAATATTTTAATATATAATTTTTACAAATATATTTATATAAAATTAATGAATTCATATTTTTTTAAGATATTAACATAACAATATAAATTAAACAAATATAATCTAACTTATCATAAAAATAAATTTATTTTTATTAGTTTAAAATAAGGAGAATATTATTATAAATATTAATAATTAGTAATTTACTTATACTATTACTCAAATTATCAATTATAGGTACAATATTATAATTTATATATTTCTAATTTAGATTTAGTCTTCCATTTTCATGTTCATCCATTTTCAGACTTCGGTTGTAGGGATTGAACGGCGGCGGAGGTGTCGGAGGTAGAAAAAAGGTATAGTGTGGCGGTGGCGTACTGGCGTTGGTGGAACGGTGGCGGTGGAACGTGGTGGTTGTGATCGGAGAAGAAAGGAGGAAGAGGGCTCTGGCGTGGGTGGAACGGTGGCGGTTGGAACGGTGGAGATGTCATGTTCATCCATTTTTGATGGTAGATCTGATCGAAGGGGAAAGGAGGAAGAGGGCGGTTAGATCAGAAATCTGGCCGAAAGGACTGGCGTGGGTGGAACGGTGGCGGTTGGAACGGTGGAGGTGTCATGTTCATCCATTTTTGATGGTAGATCTGATCGAAGGGGAAAGGAGGAAGAGGGCGGTTAGATCAGAAATTTGGCAGAAAGGAGGAAGATGGCGTTTCTCCTTTTCAAATACAGAAACAATAAATATTGTATAATGTTGATTTATATTAATTTGATTATATATTTTGTTAATTTGATTATACAGAAATGCTAGAGAACTGTGAATTGATTTGATCAGAAGATTCGTTTTGGCAGAAAGAAGGAAGATGGCGTTCTCCTTTTCAAAACTTACTTTTTAGCCTATTTTTACAGAAATTTTAGTAAATATTTGATTATACAGAAATTTTAAAACTTACTTTTTAGCATATCTTTATTTTTTAATATTTTTTTCTTTTATATTTAAGCCTTGATTTCATAATATAAATAATAATTATATTAATTTTCAAAAATAAAAATAATAATTAATTTTCAAAATTTTAGTTATTTTTTGAAGTTTTGATTTATTTTTATGAATTTTAATTTTAAATTTGTGCTTATTATGAAAATATTTATGAATAATATTAAAGACATTACTCAAATTTAAAATTTATCTAATTTTCTCTTATTTTAAATTAAAAGAAAAATATATATTTATGTGTAATTTATATAAGTTATTAATGAATTCATATTTTTTTTATAAGTTTTAAATATTTTAGGTTCACTTTAAAAATATAAATTTATCTACTATTTTGAAATGGAGGGATTATTATTATTATTATTATTATTATTATTATATTAACATTTAAATTTAATTTTTTGGTTAACTTGTCTTAATTGTTGGCTTTTGAGTATTTTATTTATTTTTTCACCATGAAATGCCACGTGGATATATATATATATATATATATATATATATATATATATATATATAACATATACAAAGTTTATCTGCCATGTGTTTGTAGTTCAGTGAGTTGATTGAAAAAAAATTTAGTCCAATGATACATTTGTAAACCGAGGTCGAGTAGAGTGGAAAAAAGTGTATTTAACCCAAAACCCATGTCTCTCAAATCTCTCGATCATCAAACTTACATTACCGTTTAATTGAAAAAGAAAAAACATAAACTAATACCCGCAATTCCCAAATCCTTTTAGTTGATTATATCACCTGCATCCCCATCTATAACCAGCATCCCCATCTATAACCTACATCCCAATCTATAATTCGTTCAAATAAAATCAAACCCTTGTTTCTCACTAATTGATCGGCGCCATTGTATATCACAGTAACCAACGCACAAAAAATGTACTCTGGTAGCTTCAATTCGGAGACTGCAGGTAAACCTCAGGCGTAGCCTCTTCTCATATATATATATATATATATATATATTTGTTTACTCATGTAATATTTTTTTGTATGATTGGGTATATGACTTTGCTTATGATAATTGTTTGTTAATTGCCACGGTTACGATTCACTTGGTCTGGTTGGCGGCCCTAGGGCTTTGTATTGGGTGTTTGTGTGGAGTTTTGGTGCGCGGCTGAAGTTTTGCAGTGTTTATGTTCGCAGTAGTTTTGTGTGGAGACAAAATGTTTGTTTTACTAGATTTTTAGTTTAGCATTTTGAATCAATTCAATATTATTTAGGAATAGCATGACAAGATTGAGGATGATAACAAAATGAGAATGCTAACAAAATCGATAGTGTTGGGTTGGTGGTGTTATGTTTTTTGAGTTTGATATTATATTTTATGGGTTCTTGTTTTGGCTGTTGGGTGGTTTGTGGTGTTTTGTTTTTGTCATCTTACCCCTCTTTACCCTCACACCTCATTCGACATCAACAAAGAATATATAACTTCACAAGAATGCTCTTTAAAGTGAACCGAGTACAATCACAAATTTGGTAGAAATCTCAGCACAATATTCAAAATATGGCTTTTAATTCGTTGTTCAATTGGTTTCTAAACACTTTTCGAACCTCACGTAAAAAAAAGAAGTTAAATCCCATTTCTCTCTCAATCATCAAACTTATATTACCGTTTAATTGAAAAAGAAATAGAAAAATCAATACCCCCAATTCCCAAATCCTTAAATAGTTAAATCATATCACCTGCATCCCATCAATACCTTGTGAAAATCAAAGCAATCAAATCAAAACCCTTGTTTCCCAATTGAAATTGATGGCGCACAACTGGGTTTACAGAGATTCAGTGCTATATTCTCACTAATTAATTGGCGCGATTGCAGAGGAATTTTGTATCACAATAACCAACGCGCAAAGGTTAGTCGGGTAACTTTCTTTCGTAGACGGTAGGTGAACCTCAGGCGTAATTTTTTTCTTGTTGTTTTGTCTTTATTCTGCTCTATTCTCACTAATATAATAATTTTTGTTTGATTGAGTGTTGGGTAAAATCTAGTTACGCACAACACGCAAGTATACGTGGTCAACAAGTAATAAAGTGAAGTAGAGTATCGTTCTCACGAGTAATTATTTAATAAAAATCACCAAGTACAAACTCATACCCAATTTAATCTTATTTAAACGAATGAATTTCAAATTATATAATTAAACTACTAATTAAATTCCACTAATTAAATTAAGATTACGGAGATTTAAAATCACAACTTCACTTATTACTTTATTTAAGTTAACACGCTTCTCATCAATTATTTTCTATCCTAAATTGCTAATCAAGAACACTTAAGCAGATAAAACCACCTCTCGATGCATAATACCCGTACTCACTTAAATCCACAGATGATAGAATTAAATAAGACACCTTAATTAACAATTCCACTATATCTCTATGTGAATTACAATTAAAAAGGATTAAAAGTACAAGTTCTCTATAAGATTACATATGGCGTAAAGACATATCTCTATCCTAAACACAAATAATGAATTCCATCTATGCAGAAAAACACATGCTATCATGATAAGATCTAAATCAATACTTCATCTCTTGAGTTCATATAGATTATCACGGTAATTGATGGCCAATCAATTAAACAATTAAGTCCAAATCAAAATAGACAATCATCACAATAGAACATAATAATTGATAGCGAAACATATTAAAATAAACTACACAATAAGATCCATTGTAATCTCAAACAAAGAATTAGTTTATGATTATTGAATTAAAACTAAGAATCCACAATTGAATAATCATTAAAAGACAAAGATAGAAGAAGATAAGAAGATAGAATCTGTTGTCTGCAGATTTGAAGCTCCCTCCTTTCTCCTACTTTGAATCTTTAATGGTCTCCAAGTTACTTTAATCTCCAAATCTTATAAGAACTAGAGTTTTGATCTAATCTACTCTAATCTAATCTAATGGAATCCTTCTTCTAATCTAATCTATGTCATCTCTTTTATGCCTCTCATCATATATTTATAGGTTGCAAGTCTAATTTTTAGCTTAGGAACAAACCCAATTCAATTTGGAGTCAAAAAGGTATCAAAATTCGATCCAAAGCGCATAAAAAACGTGTTCTGACCCGTACCCCCGCCCCGGTGGGGGTTTTATATAGTAAAAGCCCGCCCTGGCGGCATCCTTTTTCTGCTACAGTGTCCTCTGGTAAAACGGCCATAACTTTTGATCCGTGAATATTTACGAGGCCCGCCACCTATCAAATCGAAGATATCGACGAGATCTAAAACTTTCATGCTTTGAGAATTGACAGATTCGGATTATATCAAGGTGTAAATTGGGCTTGAAGTAGATGCTATGTAAATGGCAAGCATGACAACTCTTAGCTTTGATCTTTGTTGATAAAAAGGCCATAACTCTCGCATTCGAACTCCGATTGGAATGGTTCAAGATGTTCCAGAAAGCTAAGAAGTAGATCTACAATAAAATTCAAGTTCCAAGCCAAGAACGTACATCCAACTTTGTGTTAAAAGTCCTTCAATCTTCCCTTCTTGCATTTGCTTGCATATTTTAGTCCAAAAGATGTCCGAATTGTTTTCCCCGTCTTCTTCATGCCAATAGTCACCTTTTTCTTGTGTTTTCATACCAATAGTCGCTCACACAGCTCCCAAGCATATAATCTACAAAATGAACACAAAATGCATGAAAATTAACTAAGAAACATGAGTTTGAGCAACTAATTCAAGTAACAGATACCGGATAAGTAGGTATAAAACCTACTTATCAAATACCCCCAAACTTAAACCTTTGTTTGTCCTCAAGCAAAAACATAAAACAACAATGCTATGTAATGCAACTAATCTACATGCCTACGAATCCAGCAGTAATGACAGAAACAAGTCTATTCAACCGGCCTTAGAGAAATCAAGTAAACATGATAATACATCATATTAAAACAAATAATTAACTTCCCAATCAATCATCAAATCTTAGACTGTTATCACTAATATAGTGTGTGTGTGCTCCTTAACAATGTTAACTGATATAAAATGAAATTTAACACATAACAAGTCTCTTCGAATGCATCATACAGTGTAAACTCAAGAAATCCAAAAATAAGCTAGATCCAACTAAAATCAAATAATTACCAATATCGAGGGTCAACATGAGATACTTATGCTTTATTTTTCATCTATGGGGGCTTTTTGCTCTTATTTCCCGTTTTATTCATTTTTTTTTGTTTTGTTTATATACACATAGCTATGCAATGTCTTATTCCCTTAGACTTTTCAATGCTACCTTAACGAGCTTTCGATCAATGACTCCCAGACCATTAAGACAATCCCCTCGGGTTTACTTACTCAAGTAACAAAGGCCATAAAACTAGACAAGCACGCCACAGTGTTTATTCATACTTTTTTTCTCTTTTTCTCTCTCTTTTTTTTATATAGCTTATATACCCCAAATATTCCCCCAAACTTAAGTTCTTGTCTAACTTTAGCCATCACTACTTATTCTAGTCATTCTTTCATTCAAACTAGCATTATCTTTTAGAATCCCATTATGTATCAATTTAAACTCAATCAATCAACAAGTTTTACTGTGTTATCCTTATTATACCAGTTTCAAACAGAAAAAGACATTCCAGTACTGCACTTTTGAGGTAAATGATGGTGAGGGATTTTAAGGGTTATTATGTTTTTCAGTTTCGAAATTTTTCTGAAACTTCAAAAATTATGAAAAAATTTGAAATGATAATTTGATAAGTTTTGTTGATTGTGTCCAAAAATGGCGATTTTTGGATTTATGGATTAGGAGTTATGAATTTTATGAGAAAAGACTATTTTAAAAGTAACCGCTTATAACTCCTTGTGATTAACTCCAAAATTGATGAAATTTTTATTGGGAGTACATCTATATAATATCAGTATACCGTGTAACTTTCAGAATTTTTGGATAAAAGTACAATTTATGATAAATTTCTGAATATTCGGTGGTTTTGGCCATGTAAAAAATAGTAAATGAATTTTAAAAATTTCGAGAAAAATATATGTTTAATATGGGACTATGTTATGCTAAATCCCAGAAAAGAAATATTTTTGGAACTGATTTGGTATTTTTCATGAAAATGTTCTAGTTATGAGTAAATGAATTAAATATGTTATGTGAAGTAAGAAAATTGGAAAATATGATTTTATGACTTGAGAATCATATATGAGGTATATACAGATTTTTATGAGGGTTTTGATTATTGGTGATGAAATCTTATGAGTTTGGCATTTTAAGATGATTAAATACATTTATTAGTAGTGTAAACAATTAAAATAAATTGTTTATAAGTTTATAAAATGATTAAAATATTATGATAATATTAATAATATTAGATTATGAGATTATTAAGTGATTTATAACATTTTGGTTAAGGTGTTATGAGATCATTGATTTATGAATCTTACTCTTGAGATTAAATCTATATGTTGATTATATTGTTTTTCTATAACATTCTTATAACCCTAATGATGATATTTCTCTTTGACTTGAGTGTAAAGATGGGTAGATTGTTGGTATGATCGTGACTATAGGTTCTCTTTGGCCAGTAGCGCAAAGTGGACTTGTTGATGAATATCTTTAGCCTGTAGTGCAAAGATGAATTATTGATGAATATCTTAGTCTGTTGTGCAAAGATGAATTATTGATGAATATCTTTGGCTCGTAATGCAAAGATGACCTGTTGTTGAATATCTTTAGCCAGTAGTGCAAAGATGAATTATTGATGAATATCTTTGGCTCGTAATGCAAAGATGACATGTTGTTGAATATCTTTAGCCTGTAGTGTAAAGATGAACTGTTGATGAATATCTTTGGCCCGTAGTGAAACGATGAATTTATTAGTATGATTATGAACAGGAACTTTGATTTGGTATAACCACGATCTTTGATGTTTCAGGTAAAGACAGGTGATGAAAATTATCTTCGTCCTGGATGAGAAGAGGAATTTAGAATCACAATTATGATTATAAGTTATTCATATGATTGTGGAAAGGAACTGTTGACTGATGTTACAGGGATAAGACATTGTTGGTGGACTTTTAATATGGAGAAGATAATAGACCTTATAGTCTATTTGACTCTTCTAATGGATTGCTCGTTCCGCTGTAACTATGGTTGAAAAGTTTTATCATCTACCATATGTTCTAAGTTCCTGATTTATTACTGATGAAGTCTATTGATAATTCAATTATCTTTAGTAATGATATTCTTTACTGAGCTATTTGTGCTCACCCTTTTGCTTCACAATTCTTTTCAGGTAATAAGAGTGTAGCTGGGTCGAGCGGGGATAACAAGGGAATAGAACGGTGGTCTATAGTTGTTGAGGTTCTCGCTAAAGAGTATGAAAATAATTTTATTAAGGACTTTAGTGTGTTGTATTTTATACATCATTTAATATTTATATTTGGTGAATCAAATAGGGTGAGGCGAACCCAACTTTGGAAGGGTGTTTTGTCACTATCATACAAGATGTCTAATGACATACAAACTCGTGTTAACATAAGACAAGGTTGTGCACATCCACTTGCTGAGTATATCTACGAGCACTACCTATATGATCTTGGAGTTTATTTGAAATATAATTTTCACTTGAAGACAACGGAGATAATTATATGTCAAGAGAAGACTCACCACTGGAAAGAACATGATAGTAATCTTCACGTTTTTCTTTGGGGTCTATTAGGTCAACCAAGGATAATTCTCCAGGCATATGATATCTATTATAACCTAGACGCATGGCCTCCCATGTACGAAGGTTTTCTTGAGCACTTCCCAAGGATTTTAATTTCTAAAACAGTTATTGACTGTACTTTTATGTAATGTATCAATGTGAGGTGTTGTCCATAGTTGGGACATGAGTCACAGTTGGTATTAAAACTCACAGTATATGTATTGTTGTATTTTGCACGACAATTGTAGTAATAAGTTGTAGTTATTTTCTGTACTATGTATTTGGCGACTCAGAATAGGTTGGATGGGTGAGGTATACCTATTTTGGGGGCGTCACAGTTGGTATCAGAGCTTAGGGATATGATCTCTGGTAGAGATCAGGGAATAGAACTAGGAGGGGAGAGATGAGTAAATCCTTCGCTAGTGTGTCCTACCTATGCTTATTTATGTTGGTCAGTCATAATATAGGGGTATTATGTGATATGTTAATTTGTTCAATTAACCCTTGTTTTGAAGTTTTATTCTAGAATGATATCTGAATTACAGGAGATGAGCAATGGAGAAATTATGAGGACAGGAAAGATGGAATTTGAAATGAAAGGAAGGTATTCTCAACTCTTTGAAATACCAGGTACGTAAATTTCGGGGACGAAATTTCATAAGGAGGGGAGATTGTAAGAACCCGAATTTTATGAAATAAAATTATTCAATTTTTCTTATAATTATTATTCAGTAAATAGTTAAATTGATAAAAGTTTAAAGTTATGGGTGAAATATGCAAATTTTACAAAATACGCAAGTGGCTATAAAATATTCATTGTTGTCGGAGAATATTCGTTTGGTCGTGGAATATTCTTTTTGTCGGGAATATCCATACGACGGCACAGCCTTGTGTGGGCCCCATAACGGAAAGCGATTGGATGAAGAAAACGACAAATATAAGTTGTTTATAAATGACGGCGTAGTTGTTACCGTTAATACTGTTAAAATACTCGGTGATTAAAACACAGTAGCACACGGTATTGCACCAATTATTGATTCTTACATAAGAAGGCACTACTCAATAATTGTTACAGTAATTACTGTTCAGTATTTTATTTTATTGATTCAATAATTGTTGCATTGATATTTTATATTACGGTTGTTTCAATAATTGTCATTACACAATATTTTCTATTATCGGAGCAATAATTCATATTATCTGAATAATATTATTGGATAACATTGTTGGCAATGTCTAGAAAGTTCTGTCTAAGGAGAGGTTAGGTCATCTAATTGCACGCCAGTAAGGAGAATTCCTTATTGGAAAGCCCCCTCTATCCTAGAAACGGCCTGGTTGTCAGTATTGTGATTCTGTAATATTATTTATGAATAATTAATTATTGATTTATATGATAAGGAAAATATTAATTTTATGTGGATATAAATGGAGAAAATTTTTAATGTGACAATTGTTAAAAATAAATATTTTATCTTTTTCTGATAAAATAGTTCATTTAAATATATTATTATATTTTTTTGATAATATAATAATGGTGATATTTTTACAATGAATGTAGGATATATGAGTATATGAGGAGAAAGAGTATTTTTGTAGCAATAAATGTTTAAAACATGTTAAACATGTCGGTGGACCCCATTTCTTGACTAAAATTTGATTATAGCCTGTAAAATCGTCCGTTTATGAATTTCGGTCAATTTGTGATTGGAATTTAGAAAACCTTTCTTCTGCAAAGTTATAGAGAATTTAATTTCCTATACAAACTTGCGAAATTCGAATTTTCTAACAAAAGGGCTATTTATTGTGAATTATTGAAGTTCTGGATTAATTAATTATTATTTTTTTGGAGTTCTAAATTAATTAATTGAGAAAAACGTTTTTGACATGTTAGGTGGGCTCACTTGTTGTTAAACATGCTGAAATTGGATGATTCTAGGTGGGCATAGACAATTTATTATATATATTAATATTTTATTAAATTTTCTGCATTGGTGTTCTAAGCATTTTCCTATAAATAGGGTGCTTAGATTAGAATTGAAAAACACACCAGAAACTGAAGTTTTCTCTCTCTATATTATCGAACGTATTTTTGTAAGTATTTAGATATCTTGAGTGTTACTATACGGTGCAAGTTCGTTCAGCATTATATCCGATATTCCAGTACTGCTCTTTTGAGGTAAGGGATGGTAAGAGATTTTAAGGGTTATTATGTTTTTCAGTTTCGAAATTTTTCTGAACATTCAAAAATTCTGGAAAATTTTGAAATGATAATTTGATGAGTTTTGTTGATTGTGTCCAAAAATGGCGATTTTTGGATTTATAGATTAGGAGTTATGGATTTTATGAGAAAAGACTATTTTAAAAGTAACCGGTTATAACTCCTTGTGATTAACTCCAAAATTGATGAAATTTTTATTGGGAGTACATCTATATAATATCAGTATACCGTGTAAATTTCAGAATTTTTGGATAAAAGTACAATTTATGATAAATTTCTGAATATTCGGTGGTTTTGGCCATGTGAAAAATAGTAAATGAATTTTAAAAATTTCGAGAAAAATATATGTTTAATATGAGACTATGTTATGCTAAATCCCAGAAAAGAAATATTTTTGGAACTGATTTGGTATTTTTCATGAAAATGTTCTAGTTATGAGTAAATGAATTAAATATGTTATGTGAAGTAAGAAAATTGGAAAATATGATTTTATGACTTGAGAATCATATATGAGGTATATACAGATTTTTATGAGGGTTTTGATTATTGGTGATGAAATCTTATGAGTTTGGCATTTTAAGATGATTAAATGCATTTATTAGTAGTGTAAATAATTAAAATAAATTGTTTATAAGTTTATAAAATGATTAAAATATTATGGTAATATTAATAATATTAGATTATGAGATTATTAAGTGATTTATAACATTTTGGTTAAGGTGTTATGAGATCATTGATTTATGAATCTTACTCTTGAGATTAAATCTATATGTTGATTATATTATTTTTATATAACATTCTTATAACCCTAATGATGATATTTCTCTTTGACTTGAGTGTAAAGATGGGTCGATTGTTGGTATGATCGTGACTATAGGTTCTCTTTGGCCAGTAGCGCAAAGTGGACTTGTTGATGAATATCTTTAGCCTGTAGTGCAAAGATGAATTATTGATGAATATCTTAGCCTGTTGTGCAAAGATGAATTATTGATGAATATCTTTGGCTCGTAATGCAAAGATGACCTGTTGTTGAATATCTTTAGCCTGTAGTGCAAAGATGAATTATTGATGAATATCTTTGGCTCGTAATGCAAAGATGACCTGTTGTTGAATATCTTTAGCTTGTAGTGTAAAGATGAACTGTTGATGAATATCTTTGGCCCGTAGTGAAACGATGAATTTATTAGTATGATTATGAACAGGAACTGTGATTTAGTATAACCACGATCTTTGATGTTTCAGGTAAAGACAGGTGATAAAAATTATCTTCGTCCTGGATGAGAAGAGGAATTTAGAATCACAATTATGATTATAAGTTATTCATATGATTGTGGAAAGGAACTGTTGACTGATGTTACAGGGATAAGACATTGTTGGTGGACTTTTAATATGGAGAAGATAATAGACCTTATAGTCTATTTGACTCTTCTAATGGATTGCTCGTTCCGCTGCAACTATGGTTGAAAAGTTTTATCATCTATCATATGTTCTAAGTCTCTGATTTATTACTGATGAAGTCTATTGATAATTTAATTATCTTTCGTAATGATATTCTTTACTGAGTTATTTGTGCGCACCCTTTTGTTTCATAATTCCTTTCAGGTAATAAGAGTGTAGCTGGGTCGAGCGGGGATAACAAGGGAATAGAATGGTGGTCTATAGTTGTTGAGGTTCTCGCTAAAGAGTATGGAAATAATTTTATTAAGGACTTTAGTGTGTTGTATTTTATACATCATTTAATAGTTATATTTGGTGAATCAAATAGGGTGAGGCGAACCCAACTTTGGAAGGGTGTTTTGTCACTATCATACAAGATGTCTAATGACATACAAACTCGTGTTATCATAAGACAAGGTTGTGCACTTCCACTTGCTGAGTATATCTATAAGCACTACCTATATGATCTTGGAGTTTATTTAAAATATAATTTTCACTTGAAGACAACGGAAATAATTATATGTCAAGAGAAGACTCACCACGGGAAAGAACATGATAGTAATCTTCTTGTTTTTCTTTGGGGTCTATTAGGTCAACCAAGGATAATTCTGTGGGCATATGATATCTATTATAACCTAGACGCATGGCCTCCCATGTACGAAGGTTTTCTTGAGCACTTCCCAAGGATTTTAATTTCTAAAATAGTTATTGACTGTACTTTTATGTAATGTATCAATGTGAGGTGCTGTCCATAGTTGGGACATGAGTCACAGTTGGTATTAAAACTCACAGTATATGTATTTTTATATTTTGCACGACAATTGTAGTAATAAAGTTGTAGTTATTTTCTGTACCATGTATTTGTGACTCAGAATAGGTTGGATGGATTGGACCTATTTTGGGGGCGTCACAATCTTCATACGTTAAATCATCCGCTATCTCGTACGGTTCTAAATCAATAATGCAGTTTGGGTCGTCCACATATTTACGTAACATCGATACGTTAAAACGCTATGAACACGTGACAAACTTGGCGGTAAAACGAGTCTATAAGCCATAGTTCCTACTCGATCGAGGATTTCAAATGTGCCAATTAAATCGAGGGTTGAGATTTCAGCAACTCTTGTTATTTAAAATAACGCATTCTTGAACCTTCTTCTTCGTGTTCATCAGCTCCAGGTGTATATCTTGCACGGCTTTAACTTTATCGATTAAAGTCAATTCTAATTGTATATTCGTTATCTTCACGTGGGTCCCTAGAGTCATTAACTCTATCTTCATCATTTGTAAGTTATACGAAATGAGTCTTTGTGTTATCAACATCGCACTCGTAAATGCATACGATCTTCTACTCAACACGTCAGCTACCACGTTCGCTCTTCCACGATGATATTGAATGGTACGATCGTAATCTTCAACAGCTCGAGCAACGTCTTTGGCGCATGATACGTTCATTTAGTTGAAGAAATATTTGAGGGTTTAAGAAATGGGTTTTGTACTGGGGTCAATACAAAATTCGATTTCACGCTCTAGGGTAGGCTAAGAAGTCTTCAAGAATACGTCGAGAAATTTATTAACAATAGAAATATCCTTCAAAGCTGTGACCCTCATCCAAGACTTGGATAACAAGTCACATTGATACCTATCTACTTGTCATCGTCATTCATGACGTCGCCTACGAAAAGTCTGGCTTCGGTTCATTCCACACAAGAAAGTCATCAGCGAAAGGCTCAGGGCTCTTTACTTATGGCTTGATATGACAGTGATTGATTTTAGTGGTTTGGTTGCTTGAATTCGCATAATAGGTTAGTTAAGAATATGAAAACTAACAACCTTACGAAAATCATGATGACTAGTTAACCAATCGTTTCCAAAAATCACATTAAAGGCAAGTATTTTCAAAGAGATAAGATCGACAGGTAACGTGAAAGTGTCGATTTGAATCAAAAAAGATTTATAAATAGTGGAGGTATCAAAGGTTTCTCCCAACTGAGTTTAAACAGATATATCAAAGTCTAACTTCTCTAGAGTTAAATTTAAACATTGAGTGCAAGTAGGAGAAATAAAAGAGTGGTTATAACTGGTATCGAATAAGGTATAGACTTCACTAGAGTTTATGATTAGCTTACCCGTGATAATTTTATTCAGGTTCCTCGTCACGAGAAAAAAACGCTCTCTCTTAAACTACAGGCTTTGTCTTGTCTGGGACATCCTTTGACATCACTATCCCAGCTGGACTTGACTTCACCATACGACAAAATCGAGCTAGGTGACATTCTCTTCCGCAATTAAAACACGCTTTGAATTGTTGCGTACAGTTTGGAAGGATGTGCCCCTCCTGTCCGCATTTGAAACATACGACCGGTGGTCGTTCTTCTTCCTTTGAAATGGGTGCTGGTGCCGTTGTCTTCGCGTCATTGTTGAACCTTCTCTTCTTGAAATGTCCATTCTTATGGTTTTGACCATGATTACCACCGAAGTGGTTACCATTTCTAGCATGTTGATCCCCTCCATGCTTATTGTCACAGCTTTGATGACTGTGATCACCGGTATTATCACTTTGTTGGCTGCTCTCTTTTGGTTGGGTTGACTCATTATCGCGCTCCAATAACTGAGCCCTATTAACAACATCTGAATACAAACACAGTTTATGAGAGATAAGATATTGACGTATCTCAGGTTTCAAACCTCTTAATAACATTCACGTCATTCTCTCCTCATTATCAACCAAATGGGACGCAAATCGGGACAACTCGACAAACTTGGCTTCGTACTGTGACACGGTCATGTTGTTTTTCTCCAACTTGATAAAAGTACTTGTCATTGAACAACTCTTGGAACTTCTCCCAAAACATCTTGAGTGCGTCAGTCTTGGTACGTTTTATAGATTCCCACCAATGATATGCTTCTTCACGCAACATAAAGGTGGCGAATGGAACCTTTTGCTCCTCTGAGCATTCCAAGACATCAAATATCTTGGTAATCTACTTTATCCATGTCTCTGCCTTAAGTGGCTCTGCCTTTCCCAAAAACTCCGGTGGTCCCAGCTCCTTGAACTGCTTAGCGGTGACCAACCGTGGATTGCCATTATTTTTACCTGTATTATGATCAGGAGCCGCTTTCGCCTGATGTTGCATGAATTCTAAAAAGCTCCTAAACGTATCGTCGTTCGTCAATTGATCAATGTTGTTGTTTGCCTAAGGATTGTCGCCTTCCTGATGTACATTATCCTGATTATTGATCTGTGGAGACTCAACGGTCTCCTGTGCTCCATTGATATTCTCAACATTCTCGGTTGTCATTTTTAAATACTGCCACAAAACAAGGGTTAATTAACATATCACATATTATCTCTATACTCTGACCGACCAATTAAATACCAAATAAACTTAGGTAGGTCAAACTAGCGAAAGAACTCCCCGTTTCTCCCCTCCTAGTTCTTGTCTCATATCTCAGCCAGGGATCATATCCCTAAGCTTTAATACCAACTGTGACGCCCCCAAAATAGGTATACATCACCCATCTTGAGTCGTCAGATACATGGTACATAAATACAAATACAAACTAATTATACAACATTCGTGTAAGATACGACAAAATATATACAATGAGTTTTAACTCGAATATTGTCATCTAGACAGTATTCAAACACAAATAAGTCCTCAATACATTTATTATCACACTGTTTCACAGAATAGTGAGGACTACTAATGCTATCATCTGGACTGTCACTCCGTTCCCCGACTCGTCACAGCTATATTCTCATTTCCTGAAGAGAACAGTGAAAGAAAGGGTGAGCTCAACTAGCCCAGTAAGAAATATTATGACTAAGATAATGCAGAATAAATTATCATTAGTCTTCAACAATGTTAAACTGATAAAATACAATAGACATCAAGTTTAACTGCAGCGGAACAAGCAATCCATTAAAAGAGTCAAGTAGAGAATAAAATCTACTATCTTTTATGATTCAAAAGATTTTTCATCACTTTTATCGCTGAGACTCGGCTTAATAAATAATCCACATCATCGAATCACCCATGCACTACGGCCAAGGATATTCTTTAGTATCTTGACCACGAATTATCCATGCACTACGGCCAAAGATAATTGTGTTTTCATCAACGGTCCTGATCATTCCATAAAATAATTCATATTTGCACCCTTGGCCGAAGAGAATCCATAGCCATAATCATAGCAAAAGCTGTCCATCAATGCATTATGGGCCAATGATGACTTTTTCCACATCATTTGTAACATTACGGTCATGATTATACCGAATAATCCCTGGTCATAATCATACCAAGTCCATCTATGCACTACAGGCCACAGATGACTTCCAACATAATATAAACATGTGGATGATGACAATGATATATGAATTCAATAAAACAAGTTCAAGAATTAATTTGTCCAGGAACCAATAACGTTCCAATTGTCAACAAGATATTGTTTTGTGGTGTAAAATTCAAGAATGCTCAGGAGAATATTTCTATGAAAAGATATTGGATGAAGCGCAAATATCAAGGATATTCCACTAATTTCATGGAGTATAGAAGTCAAAATTTTAACCAACTAAGTATAATAACGAATGGAATAACAAAAGAAATCACCATGCATCCAGTACTTTGCATAGACAGGTTATTCCAACAGAATAATAATAACGGAACCAGGTTAGGTGAAATTCACACCGACAGGATGTTCCAACAGAATAATAAATAATTAAAATGGAACCAGGTCCGGCGTATAGCACAGACATGATATTCCAACAGAATAACTGAATAATTAAAACGGAACCAGGTCCGGCATATAGCACAGACAGGATATTCCAACAGAATAACTGAATAATTAAAATGGAACCAGGTCCGGCGTATAGCACAGATATGATATTCCAACAGAATAATAAAGACGGAACCAGGTCCGGTGTAAAACACACAGACAGGATGTTCCAACAGAATAATAAAGACGGAACCAGGTTCGGTGTAAAACACACAGACAGGATGTTCCAGCAGAATAATAGAAGAATGTCACCAAGTATAGGGTAGACCGCGTATACAGGTTATTCCAACAGAATAATAAGCAATGGAATAACAACAGTTCTTTTCATGAATAAGAAAGAATAACACCCCTTACGGGTACAACAAATAATATCCCTTATCGTAAAAGAACTGAATATAAGAGTAGTTAAGTAGCAGAAAACTTTTCTATAGTTTCTCTATAATTTTTCTCTCTGGAGTTTCAGTGAATTCGTAAGAAATAATGAAGGAATGAGCTTCTATTTATAGGAGAATTGAAAGACACTGTGCAAGGATTTATTACGGATGAAATAATTTTACAAAATTATTTTTCAATCAACTAACAATTAAGTCAATCAACTAACCAATAAAATCACAACAAAAATTAAAATATAATACATATATATAAACACATGTTTTCAACTTATATATATAATTATTATATATACACCACTAGATTTTTCTCACCCATAACCAACATCAATCCCACACCCACCCAAAAATCAATTCACTACACTCTTACACATCACTATCACACTACCACTTTTTCACCATTTTCCACTCACACACATCACACACCTATCACTATCACATATCCTTTTCTCCCACCCTACACTCAATACATACATATACTACCATACGTATCTTCCATTTTCAAAATCATTTTTCCAACACATATGGGCCCCCACATTTGGCCCCCACATGTGGGCCCTACCTTTAAAAAATTTTCTATCGATTATTTTAAAAAATGGGTAAATAGAGATCTATAAAATAAGCAAAACTTCATAAAAATTACCTTAATAATTTTAACAATATTTATCATCTTTATTACAATTCACAATATTCATCGACCAGGTCGTTCCCAGGTAAGTGGGGGCCTTCCGGTAAGGATTTCTCCTCACTGGCGCGCAATTACCTAACCTCTCCTTGACAGAACTTCTAGACATCGTTAATATTGCAAATAATAATATTAATAACTTTGTTGTCTCAATTATTGATTTAATAATATATAAAATATCGACAATAATTGAATCAAATAACGCGAGATACTATGCAGCAAATACTGTAGCAATAATTGAACAAAACTGAGTGACTTCTCACGTAAGCATCATTAATTAATACCGTATACTACTATGCAACCACGCGTATTATTGTACTTTTACTACCGAGTAGTTTAAAAGTATTAACGGTAAAACTTCCGCCGTTATTTTCATAAAAATATTTTTGTCATTTTTTTCAATCCGACAATAATTCTGTTGTGGGGTCCACCAATGATTGTGCCGTCGTATGGATATCCCCGATAAAAAGAATATTCCCTATTAAAACGAATAATCCCCGACAAATCGAATATAATACAACAACTTGCATACTTTGTAAAATTTATAAATACTACCCACAACTATAACATTATATCAAATCCACTCCATAATATTAAAAAAAATATTTCGAGAAATTTAAATCTTTATTCATAAAATCTGGGGTCTCACATTGACTCTTTTAATGGATTGCTTATTCCGCTGCAGTTAAATTTGATGTTTATTGTATTTTATCAGTTTAACATTGTTGGAGACTAATGATAATTTATTCTGCATTATCTTAGTCATAATATTTCTTACTGGGCTAGTTGAGCTCACCCTTTGTTGAGCTCACCCTTTCTTTCAATGTTCTCTTCATGAAATGAGAACGTAGCTGGGACGAGTCGGGGATCGGAGTTATTATCCGGATGCTAGTTGTGACGCACCCAAAATAGGTATACATCACCTATTCTGAGTCACCAAATACATGGTACATAATACAAGCTTAATTATACAATTGTCGTGTAACATACGACAAAACATAGCTGGGAATTTTGAAACGAATATTGTCTTCTAGAAAGTATTCAAACACAATGGAGTCCTCATTACAATTATTATCATATTATTTCACAGAATAGTGAGGACTACTAATGCTATCACCTGGACCATCACTCCGTTCTCCGACTAGTCCCTGCTACTTTCTCATTTCCTGAAGAGAACAGTGAAAGAAAGGGTGAGCTCAACTAGCCCAGTAAGAAAAATTATGACTAAGATAATGCAGGATAAATTATCATTAGCCTTCAACAATGTTAAACTGATAAAATATAATAGACATCAAGTTTAACTGCAGCGGAACAAGCAATCCATTAAAAGAGTCAAGTAGAGAATAAAATCTACTATCTTTTGTGATTTGAAAGGTTTTTCATCATTTTTATCGCTGGGACTCAGCTTAATAAATAATCCACATCATCGAATCACCCCTGCACTACGACCAAGGTTATTCTTTAGTATCACGGCCATAAATTATCCATGCACTACAGGCCAAGGATATTCATGTATTCATCAATGGTCATGATCATGCCAATAACTGTCCATCAATGCACTACGGCCAAGGATATTCATTAGGGTCACGACCACAAATTGTCCATGCACTACGGGCCAAGGATATTCGTGTATTCATCAATGGTCATGATCATGCCAACAACTGTCCATCAATGCACTACGGACCAATGAGGACTTTTATCACAACATTTATAACATTACGGTCATGATTATACCGAATAATCCCTAGTCATAATCATACCAAGTCCATCCATGCACTACAGGCCACAGATGACTTTCAACATAATATAAACATGAGTATGATAACAATGATATAAGAATTCAATAAAACAACTTCAAGAATTAATTTGTCCAGGAACCAATAACGTCCAAATTGTCAACAAGATACTGTTTTGTGGTGTAAAATTCAAGAATGCTCAGAAGAATATTTCCATGAAACGATACTGGATGAAGCGCAAATATTAAGGACATTCCACTAATTTCATGGAGTATAGAAGTCAAAACTATAACCAACTGAGTATAATAAAGAATGGAATAACAACAGAAATCACCATACATGCGGTACTTCGCATAGACATGTTATTCCAACAGAATAATAAAGAATGGAATAACAATAGAAATCACCATACATGTGGTACTTCGTATAGACAGGTTATTCTAACAGAATAATAAATACAAAATAATATATAATGGAACCAGGTCAGGTGAAATTCACACCGACAGGATATTCCGACATAATATTAAATACGGAATAATAAATAATAGAACCAGGTCAGGTGAAATTCACACTGACAGGATATTCCGACAGAATATTAAATGGGGAATAATAAATATTAGAACCAGGTCAGGTGAAATTCACACCGACAGGATATTCTGACAGAATATTAAATGCGGAATAATAAATATTGGAACCAGATCAGGTGAAATTCACACCGACAGGATATTCTGACAGAATATTAAATGACGGAATAATATTAGGACTTCACCATGTATAGGGTATGTCGTGTATACAGGTTATTCCAACAGAATAATAAAGAATGGAATAACATAAGAATTTCACCAAGTAAAGGGTATGTCGCGTATACAGGTTATTTCAATAGAATAATAAAGAATTGAATAATATAAGGATTTCACCAAGTAAAAGGTATGCCGCTTATACAGGTTATGTATAGGGTATGCCGCGTATACAGGTTATTCCAACAGAATAATAAAGAATGAAATAACCGAAGTTTTCTTCATGAATAAGAAAGAATAGCACTCCTTACCGTAAAAGAAACTGAAAATAGAAGTAGTGAAGTAGCAGAATACTCTTATTCTATCTCTATATAATTTTCTCTCTCTAGAGTTTCAGTGAATTCGTAAGAAAATAATGAAGGAATAAGCTTCTATTTATAGAAGAATGGAATGAATAGTAACTAATTTATGTCCAGATCGATTTACTTTTAAACGAACGATCCAGATCGATTTACTATTAAAACTTAAAGCATAGGTCCATACTGATTCACTATTCTAACTTTTAAACCAGCGATCCATATTGATTCATTATTATAACTTTCCACCAGCGGTCTATATTAATTCATTCAACAAACGGTCTGAAAAATTAGCACATCTCCTCATGGAATAATATTGTACCCAAATACCCGAATGCACAATAATAGAGTGAATAGTAACCGGGTGAATAGTAACTCGTGAATAGTAACTCATGAATAGTAACTCGTGAATAGTAACTCTGACACAAAAAGTGTCCCAAATACTCGAGTGAACAATACTAGAGTGAATAGTAATTTTGGTGAATAGTAACCCGTGAATAGTAACTTATGAATAGCAACTCCGACACAAAAAGTGTCCCAAATACTCTCCAGACCTCAATTATTGATTTAACAATATAACAAATAATGCAGATGATACTGTGACAATAATCGAATCAATAATATGAGAGATATGATGCAGCAATTACTGTAGCAATAATTGATTATAACTGAGTGACTTATCACTTAAGCATCAATAATCAATACTGTGTGCTACTATGCAACCATGCGTATTACTGTACTTTTACTACCGGGTAGTTCAACAGTATTAACGATAAAACCTACGCCGTTATTTTCATAAAATATTTTTGTCGTTTTCTAAATATGAAAATTCTTCAGTTGTGGGGTCTACCAATGATTGCGCCGTTGTACGAATATTCTCTGCTAAAATGAATATTCCCCGACCAATCGAATATTATACGACAACTTGCATACTTTGCAAAATTTTCAAATACTGCCCACAACTATAACATTATATCAAATCCACACCATAATATTAAAAAAAATATTTTGAGAAATTTAAATCTTTATTTATAAAATCTGGGGTCTCACAATAGTATTAGTTAGTAGTCCTCACTATTCTGTTAAATAGTGTGACAATAAATATAATGAGGACTTATTTATGTTTGAATACTGTCTAGAAGACAATATTCGAGTTAAAACTTACAGTATATTTTTTTGTCGTATTTAACACGACTGTTGTATAATTAGTTTGTATTTGTATTCAGTACCATGTATTTGGCGACTCAGAATAGGTGATGTATACCTATTATGGGAGCGTCACAGTTAATATGGTTTTTAATCATAATCATATAGTTCCAACCCACACAACCCATATTAAAAATGGTTAATATGATTTTAGTTCTTAAATGGAACCATAACCTTATTTTGAAAACCAAAATCAACCCATAACCATATTTTGTTAGGCCTAACATTATATAATTTGACTGTATTTCACTCCTTATATAAATACATGCATAATTAACTTAACTAATTAATTAAAATTAATGCGTGTTATATAATTAGTAAAAATATTAAATACAATATTAAACCTAAAATAGTAGTCTTTAATAAGAGACAACTAGTTATGGATAAATGAAAATTGATTTGGGTGAAAACTGAAAAGATAAATCGTGTGAAGTTGGTGGTTATTTTATAACTTATGGATTTTAGAGAAAGTGAGAGAGAAAAAACTAGATGTTAAAAACTTGGATAGTTTCAAAACGGCAAATTAATAAGGGTAATAATTTAAAACATACTCCCCCGTCCCTATTTAAATGACGTTTTAGAGATGGGCACAAAAATTAAGATAATGATTGGAAATTATTAAATATAGTACTCAATTGTCTATAATACCCTTAAATCATTAATTTATCATAGCACAAAAGTTTAAAGTACCAAAAAAATAGGTAGAGTAATGAGGGATAATTTTAGAAAAATTATCATTAATTCTCCTAGATTTGAACAAACGTCAACTAATTAGGGACAAATAAAAAACTCTGAAACGTCATTTAAATAGGGACGGAGTGAGTATTTAATCACAAGGTGTGACCTAAAAATAGAATCACCAAATTGATGGTTATAAAAGCTGAAGCCTTTATTAATAGAGATAAAATAATTAACTCAATTATTTAATTTAAATAAATTAATCATTTCAACTAATTAATTCAAATAATATAACTAACTCACCTGTTCAACCCAAATAAATATTAGTTAAAAAATAATACTTCATTTGTTACAAAATTAAAGATATAATTTGATTTTTGAAGACAAATAAGAGACTACGAACTGGATATTCAGCGTTATAAAAAAAAACTTATTTAATATTAGTTGATACAATTACTCTCTCCGTCCAGGAGAAAAGTCCTGGTGACTTTTCACGCATATTAAGAAGAGGCATATTAAGAAGAGGAATGAAATGACAAAAATTATTTCAAAATCAATAATCAATTCTTTGAAGTTTAATATGTTTTTGTTTGATCTCAAAATAAAATTGTATGTCTAATTTTGAAACGAATGTAGTAATATCAAAAGGCAAATGTTGACATTGAATCAAAATTAACACTCTGTTTCTGAGTTTTGAACAAAAAAGAAAATAATAGAAAACTTAAATTAGAATAGAAAAGAAAAGAATATAAAACTTGAAATTTTCCTTTGTGTTGTTTCTGAGTTTTTAATAGAAAAGAATAGAAAATTTAAAATTGAGGACATGTGTTGTAATTTAAATTTTATTATATTAAAAGTTAAGGATAATATGGGAATTATAAAAATATTACTTAGTCCAATTTCTTTTCCGTCCAAATCAGGCCAATTTTGGAGGAAAAACTTTGGCATGAAAAGTGAAACTTTTCTATCCATTTCTTTTCTTTTTCGTTTATTAAAAAACTCAGAAACATAAGAATTAGAAATAAAACATAAATTTTTTGTCCATTTCTTTTCTTTGCTGTCCATTTTAAAACTCAGAAACAGAACGTAAATTAAATGAACTTTTAATTCGTTGTTCAATTGCTTTCTAAACTCTTTTTAAACCTAAAAAAAAGGAAAAAAATAAAAAAAATAAAATCCATGGGGTTGAATACACTTTTCGTCACTCTACTCGACTCCGGTTTACAAATGCATCACTGAACTCAAAATTTTTATGGTCAACTCATTGAACTATAATTTTTTTATAAAAATCCGAAAAACCGTTTACTCTGTTAAAATATTAACGGAAAATTTATGTGACACATGTATAATAAGTTGACAAGGACAGAGAATTTGAGTTGGATAATTAATTAAATTAAAATATACACAATTCTATAACAAATAATTAAACAAAATATAAATCAAACTAATATACATAACAAATATTTAAATTAATAATAAAATATATTAATTAAATTAATTAATAATAAATATTTTAATATATAATTTTTACAAATATATAAAATTAATGAATTCATATTTTTTTAAGATATTAACATAACAATATAAATTAAACAAATATAATCTAACTTATCATAAACATAAATTTATTTTTATTAGTTTCAAATAAGGAGAATATTATTATAAATATTAATAATTAGTAATTTACTTATACTATTACTCAAATTATCAATTATAGGTACAATATTATAATTTATATATTTCTAATTTAGATTTAGTCTTCCATTTTCATGTTCATCCATTTTCAGACTTCGGTTGTAGGGATTGAACGGCGGCGGAGGAGGTGTCGGAGGTAGAAAAAAGGTATAGTGTGGCGGTGGCGGTGGCGTTGGTGGAACGGTGGCGGTGGAACGTGGTGGTTGTGATCGGAGAAGAAATGAGGAAGAGGGCCTGGCGTGGGTGGAACGGTGGCGGTTGGAACGGTGGAGGTGTCATGTTCATCCATTTTTGATGGTAGATCTGATCGAAGGGGAAAGGAGGAAGAGGGCGGTTAGATCAGAAATCTGGCAGAAAGGACTGGCGTGGGTGGAACGGTGGCGGTGTAACGTGGTGGTTGTGATCGGAGAAAAAGGAGGAAGAGGGATCTGGCGTGGGGGTGGAACGGTGGCGGTTGGAACGGTGGAGGTGTCATGTTCATCCATTTTTGATGGTAGATCTGATCGAAGGGGAAAGGAGGAAGAGGGCGGTTAGATCAGAAATTTGGCAGAAAGGAGGAAGATGGCGTTTCTCCTTTTCAAATACAGAAACAATAAATATTGTATAATGTTGATTTATATTAATTTGATTATATATTTTGTTAATTTGATTATACAGAAATGCTAGAGAACTGTGAATTGATTTGATCAGAAGATTCGTTTTGGCAGAAAGAAGGAAGATGGCGTTCTCCTTTTCAAAACTTACTTTTTAGCATATTTTTACAGAAATTTTAGTAAATATTTGATTATACAGAAATTTTAAAACTTACTTTTTAGCATATCTTTATTTTTTAATATTTTTTTCTTTTATATTTAAGCCTTGATTTCATAATATAAATAATAATTATATTAATTTTCAAAAATAAAAATAATAATTAATTTTCAAAATTTTAGTTATTTTTTGAAGTTTTAATTTATTTTTATGAATTTTAATTTTAAATTTGTGCTTATTATGAAAATATTTATGAATAATATTAAAGACTTTACTCAAATTTAAAATTTATCTAATTTTCTCTTATTTTAAATTAAAAGAAAAATATATATTTATGTGTAATTTATATAAGTTATTAATGAATTCATATTTTTTTTATAAGTTTTAAATATTTTAGGTTCACTTTAAAAATATAAATTTATCTAATATTTTGAAATGGAGGGATTATTATTATTATTATATTAACATTTAAATTTAATTTTTTGGTTAACTTGTCTTAATTGTTGGCTTTTGAGTATTTTATTTATTTTTTCACCATGAAATGCCACGTGGATATATATATATATACAAAGTTTATCTGCCATGTGTACTCAATCCGTTAAAAGTCAAACAAGTTAACAGAATTTGTAACGGTTTGTAAATAAATTGTAGTTCAGTGAGTCGATTGAAAATTTTTTTAGTCCAATGATACATTTGTAAACCGAGGTCGAGTAGAGTTGAAAAAAGTGTATTTAACCCAAAACCCATGTCTCTCAAATCTCTCGATCATCAAACTTACATTACCGTTTAATTGAAAAAGAAAAAACATAAACTAATACCCGCAATTCCCAAATCCTTTTAGTTGATCATATCACCTGCATCCCCATCTATAACCTGCATCCCCATCTATAACCTACATCCCAATCTATAATTCGTTCAAATAAAATCAAAACCCTTGTTTCTCACTAATTGATCGGCGTCATTGTATATCACAGTAACCAACGCACAAAGAGTACTCTGGTAGCTTCAATTCGGAGACTGCAGGTAAACCTCAGGCGTAGCTTCTTCTCATATATATATATATATATATATATATAGGGTCTCCATCCACAGCAACCGGTTGTTGGGGAGCAACCCATTTTGGCCAGCCGGTAGAGCTTGTACCGGCTTATAAAAAAAAATTGTCTAAGGCCGGTACAAGCTCTACCGGCTGGCCAAAATGGGTTGCTCCCCAACAACCGGTTGCTGTGGATGGAGACCCATATATATATATATATTTGTTTACTCATGTAATATTTTTTTTTATGATTGGGTATATGACTTTGCTTATGATAATTGTTTGTTAATTGCCACGGTTACGATTCACTTGGTCTAGTTGGCCGGCCCTAGGGCTTTGTATTGGGTGTTTGTGTGGAGTTTTGGTGTGCGGCTGAAGTTTTGCAGTGTTTATGTTCACAGTAGTCTTGTGTGGAGACAAAATGTTTGTTTTACTAGATTTTTAGTTTAGCATTTTGAATCAATTCAATATTATTTAGGAATAGCATGACAAGATTGAGGATGATAACAAAATGAGAATGCTAACAAAATCGATGGTGTTGGGTTGGTGGTGTTATGTTTTCTGAGTTTGATATTATATTTTATGGGTTCTTGTTTTGGGTGTTGGGTGGTTTGTGGTGTTTTGTTTTTGTCATCTTACCCCTCTTTACCCTCACACCTCGTTCGACATCAACAAAGAATATGTAACTTCACAAGAATGCTCTTTAAAGTGAACCGAGTACAATCACAAATTTGGTAGAAATCTCAGCACAATATTCAAAATATGGCTTTTAATTCGTTGTTCAATTGGTTTCTAAACACTTTTCGAACCTCACAAAAAATAAGAAGTTAAATCCCATTTCTCTCTCAATCATCAAACTTATATTACCGTTTAATTGAAAAAGAAATAGAAAAACCAATACCCCCAATTCCCAAATCCTTAAATAGTTAAATCATATCACCTGCATCCCATCTATACTTTGTGAAAATCAAAGCAATCAAATCAAAACCCTTGTTTCCCAATTGAAATTGATGGCGCACAACTGGGTTTACAGAGATTCAGTGCTATATTCTCACTAATTAATTGGCGCGGTTGCAGAGGAATTCCGTATCACAATAACCAACGCGCAAAGGTTAGTCGGGTAACTTTCTTTCGTAGACGGTAGGTGAACCTCAGGCGTAATTTTTTTCTTGTTGTTTTGTCTTTATTCTGCTCTATTCTCACTAATATAATATTTTTTGTTTGATTGAGTGTTGGGTAAAATCTAGTTACGCACAACACGCAAGTATACGTGGTCAACAAGTAATAAAGTGAAAGTAGAATATCGTTCTCACGAGTAATTGTTTATTAAAAATCACCAAGTACTAACCCATACCCAATTTAATCTTATTTAAACGAATGAATTTCAAATTATATAATTAAACTATTAATTAAATTTCACTAGTTAAATTAAGATTACGGAGATTTAAAATCACAACTTCACTTATTACTTCATTTAAGTTAACACGCTTCTCATCAATTATTTTCTATCCTGAATTGTTAATCAAAAACACTTAAGCAGATAAAACCACCTCTCGATGCATAATACACATACTCACTTAAATCCACAGATGATAGAATTAAATAAGACACCCTAATTAACTAATCTACTATATCTCTATGTGAATTACAATTAAAAAGGATTTAAAGTACAAGTTCTCTATAAGATTACATATGGCGTAAAGACATATCTTTATCCTAAAACACAAATAATGAATTCCATCTATGCAGAAAAACACATGCTATCATGATAAGATCTAAATCAATACTTCATCTCTTGAGTTCATATAGATTATCACGGTAATTGATGACCAATCAGTTAAACAATTAAGTCCAAATCAAAATAGACAATCATCACAATAAAACATAATAATTGATAGCGAAACATATTAAAATAAACTACACAATAAGATCCATTGTAATCTCAAACAAAGAATTAGTTTATGATTATTGAATTAAAACTAAGAATCCACAATTAAATAATCATTAAAAGACAAAGATAGAAGAAGATAAGAAGATATAATCTGTTGTCTGCAGATTTGAAGCTCCCTCCTTTCTCCTACTTTGAATCTTTAATGGTCTCCAAGTTGCTTTAATCTCCAAATCTTATAAGAACTAGAGTTTTGATCTAATCTAATCTAATGGAATCCTTCTTCTAATCTAATCTATGTCATCTCTTTTATGCCTCTCATCATGTATTTATATGTTGCAAGTCTAATTTTTAGCTTAGGAACAAACCCAATTCAATTTGGAGTCAAAAAGGTATCAAAATTCGATCTAAAGCGCATAAAAAATGTGTTCTGGCCCGTACCCCCGCTCCGGTGGGGGTTTCCTTCACAAAAATCTCGCCCCAACTGGCTATAGCACTGTTTTGCAGCTTGTACCCCCACCCCGGTGGGGGTTTTATATAGTAAAACCCGCCCTGGCGGCATCCTTTTTCTGCTACAGTGTCATCTGATAAAACGGCCATAACTTTTGATTTGGGAAGAGTTACGAGGCCCGCCACCTATCAGATCGAAGATATCGACGAGATCTACAACTTTCATGCTTTGAGAATTGACAGATTCGGATTGGATCAAGGTGGAAATTGGGCTTGAAGTAGATGCTATGTAAATGGCAAGCATGACAGCTCTTAGCTTTGATCTTTATTGATAAAAAAGCCATAACTCTCGCATTCGAACTCCGATTGGAATGATTTAAGATGTTCCGGAAAGCTAAGAAGTAGATCTACAATAAAATTCAAGTTCAAAGCCAAGAACATACATCCAACTTTGTGTTAAAAGTCCTTCAATCTTCCCCTCTTACATTTACTTGTATATTTTAGTCCAAAAGATGTCCGAATTGCTTTCCCCATCTTCTTCATTCCAATAGTTGCCTTTTTCTTGCGTTTTCATACCAATAGTCGCTCACACAGCTCCCAAGCATATAATCTACAAAATGAACACAAAATGCATGAAAATTAACTAAGAAACATGAGTTTGAGCAACTAATTCAAGTAACAGATACCGGATAAGTAGGTATAAAACCTACTTATCAAATACCCCCAAACTTAAACCTTTGTTTGTCCTCAAGCAAAAACATAAAACAACAATGCTATATAATGCAACTAATCTACATGCCTACGAATCCAGCAGTAATGACAGAAACAAGTCTATTCAACCGGCCTTAGAGAAATCAAGTAAACATGATAATACATCATATTAAAACCAATAATTAACTTCTCAATCAATCATCAAATCTTAGACTGTTATCACTAATATAATGCGTGTGTGCTCCTTAACAATGTTAACTGATATAAAATAAAATTTAACACATAACAAGTCTCTTCGAATGCATCATACAGTGTAAACTCAAGAAATCCAAAAATAAGCTAGATCCAACTAAAATCAAATAATTACCAATATCGAGGGTCAACATGAGATACTTATGCTTTATTTTTCATCTATGGGGGCTTTTTCCTCTTATTTCCCGTTTTATTCATTTTTTTGTTTTGTTTATATACACATAGCTATGCAATGTCTTATTCCCTTAGACTTTTCAATGCTACCTTAACGAGCTTTCGATCAATGACTCCCAGACCATTAAGACAATCCCCTCGGGCTTACTTACTCAAGTAACAAAGGCCACAAAACTAGATAAGCATGCCACAGTGTTTATTCTTACTTTTTTTCCTTTTTTCTCTCTTTTTTTTATATAGCTTATATACCCCAAATATTCTCCCAAACTTAAGTTCTTGTCTAACTTTAGCCATCACTACTTATTCTAGTCATTCTTTCATTTAAACTAGCATTATCTTTTAGAATCCCATTATGTATCAATTTAAACTCAATCAATCAACAAGTTTTTACTGTGCTATCCTTATTATACCAGTTTCAAACAGAAAAAGACTCAATTCCTAACAAGAAATCACATCAAAGCTCTAATATTTCGTACTATACTTATCTACCCAATTCCGATCTCATCATTGGCCAAAACAAACTGTAAATATCAAACAGCTGGACACATGCAAGATGTACTAAATGCTATATAAACATAGTAAACTAACTATTATTTTTGAAAATTTTCAAATTTTCAATTTTTTTTAAAAGAAACTGAATGCAAAAACTAAATGTAACTATACGAACTACAATGTAAATAACTAACTATATGCAATACGACACTAAAATGCCCCCAAACTTAAACTAGACATTGTCCTCAATGGCTGAAATAGAAAAAAGTAAAGCAGAGGACTTCCTTGAAAATATAGCAATCCTCCTCCTTGTCCGCTAAGTTTGGAGAATAGGTTAGGCACATGGAACAAATTGGGCACCACACTTGAATTTGACTTGAATAACCTTTTCATAATCTTTTGCCTGTCCGTTGAACCTCCAATACCTGCAATTAAGGGAGACAACATGGATTAGAATAACACTTGGATTAGTAAAAGAACTTAATAAGCAAATTAATTCCTATCTACTATATAAACTAGTAAAGCATATAAATATAAAAATTCCTGGGTTGCCTCCCAGTTAGCGCTTGAATTACAGTCTTTCAACCTGACTTTTTCTGGTCAACGCTATCCAATTCCTCTTCGATAATTGAGGAACCCTCCATCTATCGGAAATAATATAGCTTTTGGTAGGTTCCCATTTGTGATGGCCAATGCATCAAAGTCACCTAGCATGCTCTGATTTGGTATGATCTCAATCAAGAACGTCTCACAGCTAGGTGTTTTCTCCATTGTGTATGTGATCACTTTGGGGCATGGAAGCTTGTCACACACAATGGGCTCTTCGTCTATCTTCTCTTTCTCGTCCCACCATGGATTCAAAATTGTACTCGCTCTTATGTCATCAAGAGCTTCGCCGACGACATGACTACCAAGTGGGCATGATTTTGCAAATCTGACCGACTATTTGATCTTTGATGGAGACCCATTTAGATCTTCATCGACCTCTATTTCATTATCCCCAATTGTCTCCACACTTCCGATATCTTGTGGCTCATCCAGTCGCAGATTTGGTTCGGGTTCTCCGTCAATTTCACATCCATGTCATAAAGCCAAGTGTTTGGAGGAAGGTTGCTTACGGCTTTGGTCATTTGCTCTATCTGATCCGCAAGATTTTGAATCGACCTCGCTTGATTATTCATCTTCTCCTCATCTGCTATGAACTTGGACAATAATTCCCCCAGCCTTGAATTTTCTGTTTTAGTATCGGAAGCCATGTATTGAGGACCATTGGTTGAGGTAGTGACGAGTTTTTCCATCCGATTATTAAAATTTTGGGTTGTCATCTCTTGGCTAATCCTCATCTCCTCTAGGTCTGCTATGCCCTTCAATATTACATCCATCGAATTTGGCTTTTCTTCTTGTGGCAATGGAGGTGGACATGAAAATTCCGGTATGTATGATGGATTTGGAGCGTAATATTGGTCATCATAAATGTAGCTCCCTGAAGAATCCGAGTGATACCCCCAATCTCGGTGATAATTAGGCTCAACATAGTTGTTGAGGTAATCACCACTATATTGTACCGGTTCAAAACTGACGGTGCATTGATGACTTTGATGGTTGCCATCACAATAGTCACACGTAACTGCCATCCTTCGACTCCTTTGGGCTGCAATAACGTCCAACGTCCTCGAAAGTTCTTCAATCTGTGCTGATATTGCGAAAAATACATTAAGTCCATCAATCCCTGTTTCCCTTGGCTGAGTCATGTTTGCCATCCATCAACTCCGTTGGGTTGCGATAACCTCCAACGTCTTCGAATTTTCCTCAATTTGTACTGACTCTACAGAAAATGTATTAAGTCCATCAATCCCTGTTTCTCTTGGTTGAGTCATGTTCATGTATGACCATTGATACGCAAAGTCATCTATGATACTACTTGAAAAGAGAGAAATATAGGAAGAGAATTAAAAATAAAAATAAAAATGTTTAAATTAAGACTAATTTGATTGAAATTAATATTGGTAAATAATTATTAAATTAATTCCCCGGCAACAACACCAAAAACTTGTTGGGTAAAATCTAGTTACGCACAACACGCAAGTATACGTGGTCAACAAGTAATAAAGTGAAAGTAGAGTATCGTTCCCACGAGGAATTGTTAAATAAAAATCACCAAAGTACTAACCCATAACCAATTCAATCTTATTTAAACGAATGAATTTTAAATTATATAATTAAACTACTATTAAATTCCACTAGTTAAATTAAGATTACAGATATTTAAAATCACAACTTCACTTATTACTTCATTTAATTTAACACGCTTCTCATTAATTATTCTCTATCCTGAATTGTTAATCAAGAACACTAAAGCAGATAAAACCACCTCTCGATGCATAATACCCATACTCACTTAAATCCACAGATGATAGAATTAAGCAAGGCACCCTAATTAACTAATCCACTATATGTGAATTACAGTTAAAAAGGATTTAAAGCACAAGTTCTCTATAAGATTACATATGGCGTAAAGGCATATCTCTATCCTAAACACAAATCATGAATTTCATTTATGCAGAAATCATAAACACATGCTATCATGATAAGATCTAAATCAATATTTCATCTCTCGAGTTCATATAGATTATCACGGTAATTGATGGCCAATCAATTAAACAATTAAGTCCAAATCAAAATAGACAATCCTCGTAATAAAACATAATAATTGATAGCGAAAAATATTAAAATAAACTACACAATAAGATCCATTGTAATCTCAAACAAAGAATTAGTTCATGATTATTGAATTAAAACTAAGAATCCACAATTAAATAATCATTAAAAGACAAAGATATAATCTGTTGTCTGCAGATTTGAAGCTCCCTCCTTGCTTCTACTTTGAATCTTCAATGGTCTCCAAGTTGCTTCAATATCCAAATCTCATAAGAACTAGAGTTTTGATCTAATCTACTCTAATCTAATGGAATCCTTCTTCTAATCTAATCTATGTCATCTCTTTTATGCCTTTCATCATGTATTTATAGGTTACAAGTCTAATAGGAACAAACCCAATCCAATTTGGTGTCAAAAATGTATCAAAATTCGACTCAAAACGCATAAAAAACGTGTTCTGGCCCGTACCCCCGCCCCGGCGGGGATTTCCTTCACAAAAAGCCCGCCCTAGCTTGCTATAGCACTGTTTTGCAGCTTGTACCCCTGCCCCGGCGGGGGTTTTATATAGTAAAAGCCCGCCCCGGCGGGCATCCTTTTTCTGCTACAGTGTCCTCTGGTAAAATGGCTATAGCTTTTGATCTGGGAAGAGTTACGAGGCTCGCCACCTATCAAATCAAAGATATCGACGAGATCTACAACTTTCATGCTTTGAGAATTGACAGATTCGGATTGGATCAAGGTGGAAATTGGGCTTGAAGTAGATGCTATGTAAATGGCAAGCATGACAACTCTTACTTTGATCTTTGTTGATAAAAAGGCCATAACTCTCGCATCCGAACTCCGATTGGAACGATTCAAGAAGTTCCGGAAAGCTAAGAAGTAGATCTACAAAAAAATCCAAGTTCCAAGCCAAGAACATGCATCCAACTTTGTGTTAAAATTCCTTCAATCTTCCCTTCTTGCATTTGATTGCGTATTTTAGTCCAAAAGATGTCCGAATTGCTTTTCCTGGCTTCTTCATGCCAATAGTCGCCTTTTTCTTGCGTTTTCATACCAATAGTCGCTCACACAGCTCCCAAGCATATAATCTACAAAATGAACACAAAATGCATGAAAAATAACTAAGAAACATGAGTTTGAGCAACTAATTTAAGTAACAGATACCGAATTAGTAGGTATAAAACCTACTTATCATTGGGTATATAGCTTTGCTTATGATAATTGTTTGTTAATTTCCGTGGGTATGATTCTCTTGGTCTGGTCGGCCCTAGGGCTTTGTGTTGGTTGTTTGGGTGGGGTTTTGGTGTGTAGCTGAAGTTTCGCAGTGTTTATGTTTGCGGTATTCTAGGGCGGTGATAAAGGGTTTGTTTCAACTCAATATTGTTTAGGAATAGCATGACAAGATTGGGGATACTAACAAAATGCGAATGCTAACAAAATCGTTGGTGTTGGGTTGGTGGTGTAATGTTTTCTGAGTTTGAAAATCTTTTTATGGGTTTGATGTTCTTGTTTTGGGTGTTGGGTGGTTGGTGGTGTTATGTTTTCATTGTCTTTCCCCCTCTTTACCCTAACACCTTGTTCGGCATCTACATAGAATATGAAACTTACTTCACAAGGATGCTCTTAAAAGTGAACCATGTACAATCACAAATTTAATAGAAATCTGAACTCAATCTTACCACATCTTTTAGTGTGCCTTTTTTCTCTAAGGGGCCTTCTTGAACTAAATGTCTCCTAAAGGTCTATGGTCAAATGTCATGTGAATCAATCATAATTGTTGCCCTATACGGGGTGTGCATGTCTAAGTATGGACTATGCTAGAACAAATATATAGTTGCACGCATGATCATGAGATGTTTACAAGGTGTTTAATGACCTCTTATATCTTCTCATGCAAAATGTTACTCTTTTACTGATTTGTCAACAAAATCTACATGACTTTACATGGCTAACATAATATTGTTAAATCTACTTTTCTCCACTGATCTGGACCTCAATTTACATTTGCATTATTGAACCAACTTTTTTCCAGTCAACTCACTGAATTATTATTTTTTGTTTACAAAAAAATTGAACTTCCGTCTACGGGTGTTAAATTTTAACGAAAAATGTACGTGGTGCCATGTTGGATGCTTACATGGATAATTAGCATACTAAAAAAGACAATAAATTTATAAGAAAGTCTCAAAACCCATAATATAATCCATGCCTCAGTATAAATGCTATTATAATTTAGATATAACCCACCACTAACCCACCACTAACTTAACTAAAAAACAATATTAAATATAAAAAAATTAAATTAATAAATAAATTAAATCAATCACACATTGATTTCTTCACTAAAACATCAAACACATACACAAATATCTTCGTGTACATACATGGATATCCAAAGCAAGTCTAATCTATCATCTTTTTCATCAAAAATCCAAATTCAAAATTGATGTAGAACAAGGAGGGTAGAAGGAATAAAGGAGATTAGAAGCAAGCACAAGGCTTAAAATTCAATAATATCAATGGTTCAATAATTTCTCATGGATTGCAATTGTTTATATAGGAATAGGAAAAATCTAATACTTGAAGGCCAAGTAAAATATTAAGTAATCTAATTAAATAAGAAAATAAAATCCTAGTAATTACCTACTACCTTTAATAATTAATATTTTAGAGTACTATACTAACATAATTAAATATATCTTAATATTATCTACTAAATAAACTAATTACATTAAAATCATCCATAAATTATACTCCCTCCGTCCCAAATTAACTGTTCAGTTTTGACTTTTTTAAGTCAAATTGACTATTTTTAGAATTAATAATTAAGCATATATAAATATATTTCTAAAATTATAAAAATTAGGATTAGTAATAAATTGTATATACTTTCTTTTGGTTATAATCTCTTCACCTATATTTTAGCAAAAATAATAAAAAGATTAGTTTTTAAAATGGTCAATTTGACTTTAAAAAGTCAAAACTGAGCAGTTAATTTGGGACAGAGTATTAAATTTCTTTTGCTTCCATACGCATCAAAAACAATCCTAAATTAGAAAGCCTAAACTCATCAAAATCAAAGCAATTAAAATCTAAATCATCTTCTTCACCTAAAGCAATGAAACTCAAATTCAGATCTAAAAAAGAGAGAGAAGCCAATCGAAGAAGAGAGTGAAAAGCAATGCCGGTTGAAGAAGGGAGAGAAGATAGAGAGAGAGCCACAGTAGTTGATCTTAGTCGCGGCAAAGGAAGCTCGACGGGAGGGATCAGGATTACAAGAAACTACTTCCGATGCTCTCGTTTGGCTCCATTTTTGCTGTTAATGAACAGTGTTTTTAGAGAGAGAAAGTATTTGTGTGTGTGATTATGGAGAAGGCGTGGGGTGCCAACAGAGAGATTTCTCTCTTGATGTTCTCAATTGTTGGGCTATAATCGTTTTTTGGATTCAATTTTTGGGTTAAGTTTTTTGAATTGAAGTTTAATTGTCATCATATATGAATGAGTTCCTAGGTTTTTGATATTGTTTCAAGTGTTTTGAATTTATTTTAATTAATTGTGTTTGGTTTTTTATATTTTTGCCCTTTATTTAAATAAAAGGTTAAAGTTTGATTTTAAAATCTATTTTTTGTTACACATGTGCACTGATTTGCAATGCCATCTCTCTCATGTGGAATCTAATGTGGCAAGTCTGTTTAACGTCAACTTGACTTAACAGATTTTGTGACATTTTGTGAAAAATGGTAGTTCAATGAATTGATTGTAAAAATATCAAGTTCAGTGAGCAAAATGTAAATTGGACCTCAGTTCATTGACCAAAAATGTATTGAACCCTAACATAATATAAGTGTGAGAACATTTTGCTCTAGCTTTTCCAAATATTAGATAGACAAATGTATTGTCTTCTATTTTTTCTATGATATTGATGCAGAGCAGAAACTTTTACACTAATGTCTTGTTTAACTATGCATCAAATTTCTAAACAAAATGGAAAGTAATTTATATTTGTTCAACTGTGCATTTCTCAGGTATGCAATAATGAAAGAAAGGAATACAACTTCGGTGCTCAAGCGCATTTTGGTGAATTGTGGAGCTCAGGTATGTTATTGTTCTTTTAGTGATATATTTACTGGCTTCTCTTTCTCATTGTCTTGATCTTTCAGTTTGTAAGACTTACATATATGGTGGATGAATAATGCACAAGCATGCCAAAAGACATATCTGACGTTGGTGCATAGGTTTTTTTGATAAGGGCATGACGTTAACTTTGTACTCACTAGGTAATGAACTGTTTGATGGGTAGACGTCTGAACAAAGTCATAACTGAAGATTACTATAAGGTCCATTCTCTTAGTTTAATACTGGGAAAGGTTAGATGAGTTCATGTGCTTGTAATAACGTGTCTCTCACTCAAATGGCGGTAAAACAACTTGGCAGGGTTGACGTTGTAGCTTACTCATGCATACTTACACAAGCATAATTTATTGTTTCTTTTATGTTGCTGTTGAGTTTAACTCGAACTTATTTTGACCAAATCATGTTCAAGAAGATTGTTACTGTGGTCAAAATCTAACATTTTAAGCTTAGTAATGACACCAATGTAATATCCACAAGTAAGTTTATTTCCATGACAGGCCTTTATCCAAGAGGACCAAGAATGAAAGACAAAAGGGAAAAGATAAAAATTAGACACATCTCTCAAGTTTCTTGAACAACTTTGTTTCATATCAACATCATTTTATCATAGTTGATCATTTAAGACCCAAAGATTTCAAAAAGATTATTTTTAATGTCATTCCTTTGTTTGATAATAGTAAACTTTGCATGGATCAATATCAACGTAAGATACATAGACTTTTAATTTTTTTGATATGCTATAGAAACAAGCACAGTAATGGAGCATGCTTGTATTTCGGGTTTTGGTGGGGAAGGATGGGTCCTCTGTGCTGTGGGTGCTTTGCTATTGTTTGGGCTTGTGTAAGAATGTAGTCACATGATTTTCAGTACCCCAGACCATGCCGTTCATTTATATTGAGGCAGAGATTCTTTTGTCACTTCTTTGGGCTTTTATGATTTTTACTTTTAGAGGGGTTTCTGTTTAATATTAACAAAGGGATATGAGGACTGTCCTTCATGAAGGACTTCCCACTTCAACTCTTTTGGAGGACACCTCCTCCCCACTTTTTGTTTTCTTTGTAGTTTTAATATAGTTTCTTCCATTATCTTAAAAAAAATCCCAAAAATATATTAGGCTCCTCCCTGGGTTGAACCGTTGAAGCATAACCCATACTGCTGATTCAGGATCGCCTTGTTAAGGCTTAATTGAGTTGAATTTGCCAAAAAAATGGTAGTTCTCGTCTTGTTTTATATATCATTTAAATTGCGAGAAGCTGCTGTCGGTTAGGATTATTTTTCTAGCCTCACCGTGAACTACATTTGTGCAAGGCATATCCAATCAATCTACGTATTGGAGGGGTGGACCTTTTTGGATGCTGTTTTTTGTATTTTTATCTTTGTTTTAATGATTATATATGTGTTAATATTTTAATTATTAATACATGTTTATAGATAATCTAAATACTTGTATTTATATATACCTATATATTTTGTACACTTGTAAAAATTTATTTATTAAAAATTTAATTATATACTATATTATATTGATAAATATATAAAATAAGGAAACAGGTTACCCGTTGGGTATGTAATACCTCACGGGTACTACCCAAACCCGATAGAATTGAGTACGGGCGCGGGTAGTACGAAACCTGCCCCGCCCTGTTGCCATCCCTTAAAAATTGGCAGTAGCTGCTCTTGAAATTCAGCTAATAAGATTTGTTTAGTGGCTTTTTAATTATAATAAAATATCACATTTTGCAGTCAAAAGAATATGGGAGTTGTGTTGCATCAAAGGTTCCAGAGGTTGAACGTGATATGTGTTTAAAAGAATTTCTTGCGTTGAGGAATTGCATGCAGAATGTGGTACTTCTTTCAATTTATAAAAAGATAATCTGATGGGAAATTTGTGCCTTTCCTATATTATCTTCTTTTTGAACTTTTAATCAGTACTTGATCTGATAAGTTTTATATTTGCTGCATAGCTTAGAGGAAAGGTTTAAGTTCATCAACTTCAGTTGCCCATTGTAAGTCTTGGGCCTTTCAGAAAAAAGGTTTGATTTTCATTAATTCACAAAACTGTTGGCCTGTTGGGTTACTTATCCAAGTACTATGCTCTTTTATCTTATATTTGGGCTGTTACACTGATATTAATACTTTGTATACTCTTTTACAGTGTTCTTCTAGGTTAAACTTTGATCGAGTCTTGTCTACTTGGTGTCATGTATTTTCCACATTCTAGTGTTATAGTGAAAAGACTGGGAGCTAAGAAACATGTCTGGGGAAGCATCGAGTTCTCATCCTGCTGGTGGGTTTCATGGATCTGGTGCTATGTCACATGTTTATATTCAGCATCCACCCTTAAGATGTAGAGTTCCTGGATCGAGACGCTTATTTTATGATGACGGAAATGTGTTACTAATGTCGCCAACATCTGATCAGGTTATAACGTATGATAGATAGAAATGATTTATGTAATTTGCATATGTACCATCAAACTTAAGTTTGTGGCATACGGTGCATGAAATTTCATTCTCATCTGTTATTTTTCTTTCCTGTATAAATTGTTTAATTTTCTTCCATTTTCTAGGTTGTTTCTTGGAAAACTGCACCCTTTACTCCGCATATTGCTCCAACCTATGATTCTATAAGTGAAGGGCCAGTACTGTCTATTCGATATTCTTTAGATTCGAAGCTTTTAGCTATCCAACGCTCAAATCGGGAGGTTCAGTTCTGGATAAGAGAAACTGGAGCCACTTTTAAACAGAGTTGCAGGTCTGAGTCGGAGACTATACTGGGATTTTTTTGGACAGACTGCCCAACTTGTGTTATTGTATTTGTAAAGACCAGGTATGCACTTGATAACTAATTGTCTAGGGGGAACAATATTATGTGTTTAGTGAAATCTATTACCATCAAATGTGATTATAAAATTTATATTTGATATATGATCTCATATAATAATAAAGGTTTTAGATATTGAGCTGTAGTTTCTTATATAGTTAGATGCACTGGCCTTGTCTCTCGGTTTACCTTATCAGCTTATTGCCTGCTTGGTTGTTTTCCCTAGTGAAAACTACTTTGTGGTCCTTTTTAAAAAGAATATTTCAGTATTCAGACCATCTAGTAGTTGCCAGTTGTTGAGATCAACCATAGCTAAGAATCAATACAGGATCACTCATTTCAAATGACTTGACGTTGTGATTCATGAGTTGAATAAAGAAAAACCTCCTTTATTATTATATATATATGTATCAAGTATAAAGTAGATTATTTTGTATTGTCTGCACTTGAACAGAATTACTAATATGAAAATGTTACTTTTGTAATACTTTCTTTAAAAATTGGAAACTAACATCATTCTATTGTTTTATAATAAGATTAGACTCGGGATGTAGTGGTTATGGATACGATTTTCATTGGACTACTCCATGAAAAAGGATAGTCTAGGCTATAATTGAGGGATTATTAGGTTTCCTCTTTCCCAGAACATAAATCTTTGACTAGAATGAGCTATGGAGTAGGCGGGAAAGGAAAAGTTCCCGCTTCATATTGTTTTACGATGGCATTCTTTGAGGATAGTTGGGATTTTACTAAGGCTAATCTTATCCATATGTTTCAGGAGTTGTAGGTGTGGTGATGCGAATGGACATCAACTCCACTTTCTTCACTCTGCTCCTCAAGATTGATAAGCCTGTTATGATCAGGGATTTGGACTATCAATTTGGTGACTAGTGTGTATATGCATTTTTTATTAGTTGGTTTTAGACATGCTATCTCCACTTCATTGAGTGCTTTTGTAGTGGGATATGCAAATTCTAGATTTTGCTCTAGTAGCTAAGAGGTGGGGAGAATGTTAGGCATTGAGATAGCCAGATGGGCAAAGAGTGGTATCCACATTAGACTATGAGAAAGCATAGAGTAAACTGGGGATTTTAGATTAGGTCACTGGCCAGGAAGAGTTTTTTTGACATAGGAGGAAAGGATAGTGGGATGCTTTAGATATTCTAATTTGTATACTGGTAGATGGCAAACTACTCTTAGCTGTGTAGAAGTTGAAAGAGAGTATCTCAGTCTCTCATCTGCAGTAAAAGAACAACACATTTACTTATTATGCAAAGATTTTTAAAATTGTTTTAGCTAAATTAATTTTGAAGGAAATATATTCATGCACGAGAATTCTAGGAGTAGCCTGCTAGGCAGGGGGCATATCCAGTATTGTGCCAGCTATGGCAATTGCAATAGCTATAAGCTGATTTTACTGTTTTTTTTATATATAGTATGTTATACTATTTTTAAAAATAAGCAACTAAATTTTCAACTATAAAAAGCTCAAAGATGCATGATTAAAGGAATTACTAGATACTGTAATCAATTGGAATTTCCAAACACTCAAATGTCCAGTTATGGCAATTGCAGTAGCCTGCTAGGCCAGGGGCATATCCAGTATTGTGCCAGCTATGGCAATTGCAATAGCTGATTTTACTTTTTTTTTTTTGGGGGGGGGGGGGTGGGTGGGTGGGGGAAGGGAGGATTATAATTATATAGCATGTTTTACTATTTTTGAAAATAAGCGACTAAATTTTCAACAATAAAAAAGCTCAAAGATTCAGGATTAAAGGAATTACTAGAGACTGTAATTGTTGTCCGATTTATATAATGACAAATACGTGCAAGTGCACACGGTCAATCAAGTAATAAAGAAGTAAGAAGTGTGTCGAACTCACAGAGAACAGTTACTAACAATTAATCTAATTAACAAGTTTTTATCGATTCCGATTCAAATTCACTTAAACAGTCACTCCAGTTGATTTGTGAAATTGTTTTGATTAAAAGAAAATAAAAATCAATTAACTAACAATTATTGATCACCAGATGATAAAGACATAGGAATACAATTTCCCCAATTGCTTTACAATAATCTCCTTACCATATTTCCACTTATTTAATCCAATGAGTTGCTAACTAAGATTGCTTATCAATTTACTAACATCTTTCGATGATTAATAAAAAACCTATTTCAGTTATTTTGCTACTTTCGTGCAAGACACTTAAAACATATTCATTAAACACAAACTCCTAACAAAGTTACACATGCCATATAAGTACTTTCGTCTTATACACTATTATCTTATCCTTAAGAAGAATCAACAAATTCATGTGTTATTATATTCAGATCTAATCTAAGATTTACTTTTTCAATTCCATTAAAGATGTCAAGTTAATTGTTGGCCAAACAATTATTTAATCAAGCACAACATATAATAATTAATTAAATAACATTAATAAGTGAGAATAAATAGAATTGAATTATTGCATCACAAAAGGTTCCATTATACCCCTAATTAGGAAATTAGTTCATCATCATAATAGAAACAAGAAGATCAAAATTAAATAGCATTACAGGTACAGATAATGAAATTAAGAGGAAAAAAAAACCCGTCGTGGAATCTCCAAGCTTCAATCTATGTCTTCAATGTTCTCCAATGCAATCTCCAAGTCTCCACAAGATGGATCTCAATGAATTGTAGTCAAAAGTCTCTCAATCTCTCTTTAAACTTACTCAAAACATTATATTTATAGTCTCCAACAAAATCCTAGTACACAAGGCAAGTCAAAATCCTCTTCTAAATCAACTTTGAGCAAAAAGGAAACAAAATCTATCAAATCCGTCCATCTGGCGCGCCCTGCGCTAGATTCCTTCAGTGCGCGGCGCGCCCCACGCTACCCATACAGAATCTTCAAACAACTCGGCGCGGCCCACACCGTCTCCAGTGTAACAGCAACACACCCCGTGTCACTCTGCCAGTTTGTCCAGTTCTTCATCTTTTCCTCCTTTTCAGCTCTTAAGCCCATCCATGCATCTTTCCTGCAAATTAACACAAAAACCATAAAAAATAACATGCAATACTCGAGAAATAACAATATACTAAGCTAAGAAATACCGAATTCATAGGTTTTAACCCACTCATCAGTAATCAATAGGAATTTCCAAACACTCAAATGTCCAATGATTTGGCATTCATGTGTATTTGCTTGTAATCTATACCTTGTAATCTTATTTATTTCCTACTAATCTATATCTCTATGTTATTTTTAATTGAAAATCACTAAAGTCGTTTAAACATGCTCTACTAAATATTGATGACTTATTCAATTCAACATAGTCTATTATGTATTAACAAATAGTAACCTAAAATCATTTGAGGATGATGTGAATTATTTGATACTATCAATACAGAGAATATTATGCTATAATTTCAAAAAATGAATACTAAAAAAATTGTTCTTGTGAATAATATTAATCTATTGAATTTTATATAATTGATAATTTTTGGGATATACACACGCACTTACATATATATTAGTTTAAATCCATTCATGTTAATTTTTATTTTTTAAAATTTAGTTGCCGTAGCTGAAGAAATTTTCTGGATCCACTCCTGCTGATAGTTGCAAATTCAAGTCATTAGGTTTTCTCAAGTGGTGGCTAATTTAGCAGGTTGAGACATCTAGAGTGCCTATTTTGCACCCAAGTGTTAGTGTGTTACGTTGTGGTGCAATCCCAAGTCTTATTCTTTTTGGAAACTTGTGGAAAGTGGAAACTTTTTTGATTTTTCTCTGCTTAGAATTTCTGTTGGCATTTTGGGGATTTTATAGTCGGGGTGGCTGGCATGCAAGGACATCATATTGTTAGTTAGAATGTGTCTTTAGCCTATAGAGGAAGCCTTCTGGTTGGGTAATCTGGTATTTAACATCTTTCCTATAATAAAATGGTTCTGCTTGTTTCTACATAAACCGGACTTCCCATGGCATATGGCCTTTGAGAAATATGGCTTACAATGGAATGAGTGGGGGTGGTATACAGATCTATGAAAATCCATATCCTGGTTTTGTCATCTTTGTTGTTGAGATACAAGATTACTGACATTTCTGTTACAGTTCTATGAGGATATTTAGGTAAGTTACACTCTTTTTGCTTCTGCTTTCCTCGTATTTACTCGTTCTTTGATTCATGATGTTCCCGTCTTCTTCTTTAGTTGGTTAAAGGGATGGAACTTCTTGGCCCTTCTATGTAGAAAATATAATGATAGAGAAGTAAGTGGTTTGAGTTTGCTCGGGGATTTGAGAAAGCAAAAAATTACCTAAATATGTCCAAAGATAGATCATACTAGAGGTGGACAATTTGATCTAACAACCTAAGTAAATTGGGATGTCAAGGCTTCCAGAGGATTTGTGTTGAATTGAGGTGTTGCGGGCAAAAATATATTTTACTGGAATTAGGGGCGAAAAATTAGTCGATTATCATCTATAAGAAAAAAGGAAAAGAATTTTGATGTTGAGCGGGTTGATGACACCAATATGTTCTTTTCAGGCCATAAGAATTCAACAAGTCTATTTATATGTGTACATATGTATAGGGGTGCTCAAAAAATTCGGTTTTTCGGTTTTTTTACAGAACCGGTTGGAACCGGTACTGGCGGTACCGGTTTTTTTCGGTTTCTGTTTTTTCGGTACCGGTTTTTTGGTTTTTTTATACTTTTCGGTACCGGTAGCGGTAATAAAAATTTCGAATTCGGTAAAACCGAAAAACCGAAAAAAAAATCGATTTTTTTTTTGTCTTCAGTTAATAGTAGGGGTGTAAACGGATATATACGAATTCGGATACAATAGTATCCGTATCCGTTTATTTGCGGATACTTTTAAACCGAATACGGATAATATCCGTTTTTTCCGAATACGAATAATATCCTCTTTTTTCCGAATACGGATGCGGACGAATACGAATTTTCCGGTTACCATTTACAGCCTATAACTAGAATAAAAAAATAATGAATTTTAAAATATAATTTATTAATGAATGAATATTAATTTATTTATTTTTAATAAATATTTAAATACAATATCAATGTTCTAAATTACAATTCAAATAAGTTTTCATCATTTTTGAAATCCTAAATTTCAAAATGAATGCTCTACTTATTAATATTTAGATATGTATATTTTATGTGTGTGGAGTAATACTGTAGTGTGTACGAATATTTATAATTATGTGTGTGTGTGTGTGTATATATATATATATAAATGTATATGTAAGTTATTAATTAATGAATATAAGTTAAAGTGATTAACAACTTAATATATATATATATATGTATATATTAAATTATTAACAACTTATATAGGTAAATTATTAATTAATAATTTACATTAATTAATAACTTAATTAATGTAAATATTAATTGTGTGTATATATATATAAGTTATTCATATATATATAAGTTATTCGGATACGGATTCCGGATATCCGTATCCGCCGGATATATTTACGGACGGATGTTAATCGAATACGAATACACCTATATCCGTATTTGTATCCGTTTATTTACGGATACCTTTAAACCAAATACGGATATATCTGTTTTTTTCCGAATACGAATAATATTCGCTTTTTTTCGAATACGGATGCAGACGAATACGAATTTTTCGGTTACCATTTACAGCCCTAGTTAATAGAGTACTAGAAAAACGTGTTATGTTGAGGCATGCAATTAAATAGATATAGACAAACAATAGTATATTATAAACCAAAATTCAACTTTTTTTTAAGGAGATAAAAAGTTGAATACATGATTCTAGAAATTATTACTCTTTTTTATATGAAGTTAACTTTTATTATTCATCTTTCCAATTCAGAAAATAAAACTAGCAACATATATAATTTTATAAAGAGACCATCAAATCAAAATAAGATTATCTTATCTAATAGTAATTTGTTATTTTTATTGAAGTATATAATAATATAAATTTAAGTAAAATTATATTACTACTTATATAATATATTTAGAAGAAGAAAAAAAATTCACGTTACTATTGTTAAAATATAATTGTATTTATAATTTTGTGTATAAATAAGATTTTACTATTATTTAGATTATATAATTTTAAAAGCAAACTATGTTCTTATGAAAATCAACTTATTAAATATTAGACTATACTACTATTAAAGGTAAAAATATAATACATACATTGACTAATAATATCATCCAATCCAATTATTACATACAAAAGTAAAAAAAAAAATATTTAAATTTATCCAATATTTAGCATATTTATAAAATACGATAAAAATTTAACAATATTGTAACTCTAAATTAAGGCCACATGTTTTGCATAAGGTCTAACCATTTGCTTTAACTATTAAAACAATAATTTTATTAAAATACAATAAAATTTTAATAATATTAGTATAATTTTAGAATAAGATTCCGTGCTGTGTCCGTAGTAGTTACTAGTAATTCAACACAATTGTAACCTTGATTCGTTCTGTTTTTAATTTTTTTTAACTAATTACTTTCTCATCAGGTTGAAGAAATAATAATAATAAAAAGAGGTAGTTTAGACTAAAATAAATAAATAAGGTAATATTATTATTATTTATTAATAATTATATATATCACCATGCATGTGGTATAACCGAAAATCGAACCGAAAAAATCGGTACCGATTGTGTACTGAACCGGTACCGAAACCGGTAATTCGGTACAGGTTTTGGTTCTTGATTTTTCGGTATTTTCGGATCGGTACCGGTTCGATTTTTTCGGTACCGGTTATGTTTTTTACCGATGAGCACCCCTACATATGTATGTGTTTTTTTTTGGATCAAAATATTTTAAACACGAGGTTTCAGAGAATAGAGTGATCTACGAATACCAAGTATAAATCATAGCTATTAGCTAGTCCTTTGAAGGATACATAGGTTGTTAGGCACCTATGATGCTAAGTTACTATTCCTGACGGAGTAGTGTATAACGGCATTCAGTCTGCGTGCTTAATGAGTAATCATTTTTTGTGTCCATATAATTACTAAAATTATTTGTGCTTATATTTGTTTTAACATGACTAGTATGCATGCCCTTGCAAGGTTTTTTGTCCTTATTTGATTATTTTTTTTAATAAAAAAGTATCATATATATTTAGCAATTATCATATATAATATATAAATTTAATCAACAATTTATAATAACACAATAATATATTATTATGTACTTAAATTTTTTTGATAATTATATTATACATACCTTTGCCACAAGCCTCTATCAATACCATGTATAGTACTCTCACCATTCCAAAATATAAAATTATTAGTTATTTTTTTGAAAATTAATGAGTGACATTTCAAATTTAAAATTGATATGATATTAGAACTATAAAACAATAAAATATTATACAGTTGTAGTTTTTAGATAGATTACAAACTAAAATTAAATAAAGTTATATTAATTTTGAGTTTGAAAATGTCCAATTAAATTTTAAAAAGTCAAAAATAAAAAAAACTTTTGTTGGATGAGATAATATGAGTTTTAATATGATAAGTATGCTTTAATTTTTGGATAAAGTTTTTAAAGTTTATTTTCATAAATAACTCAAAAAATAATATCTATTTCCTGCAACAACTCATGACCAACCAAAAGAACCCAATTAACCCAACCAACATTTTTGGTTGTTCTCCTTATATATATAATATATATATATATATATATATATATATATATATATATATATATATATATATATAAATGGGAAAATGTTATCTAAGGCATTGCCTTGCTACTTAACAAAACGATGCAGCTTTACCCTTAGGGTTAAGTTTTCCATTTTAGGGTTTATAAAAAAAATCTTTAATTAAAAATTTAATACAAAATTATGTCGTTTTATTAAGTAGTTTTAGCCAAGCTTGGTTAAGGCTGCCCTAGATTACCTTTCCCCTATATATATTTATTAGGTGGTATGACAATTTGTCTCTCATTTTATTGAAATCTTGCCAAGACTAACTCATCTTTATAGCATTAATTTTTTACTGAAATGGATATTTATTATAGTGGGCTGGACTTGTTCTTGTATGATTCTGAATTGAAATTGCTCCATTTGGTTGAGACAAAGAAATTGAACGTGAGTTGGTATATCTATACACATGAAAGTCGCTTGGTGCTTCTTGCCTCAGGAATGCATGCAAGAGTTTACTGGATATCAGGTATGGGTACTTGCTTTGTTTGTTGTTTTTTTAAAAGCCTTTCTCTCACCTAGTCTTTCTTGGTGTCCATGGACTGGATAAGAATTTGGCGTATGAAACTTTACTTTTTTCAGCTTAGTGGTAACTATTTTCCTATTGCTAAGGAAACAAAAACTAGAAAGCACTAGAGGGAGCAAACCCATGTACACATGAAGGCTACAGAACTAATGAAACAAACAAAAACCTGACGGAACCTAAGAGGAAAAACATTCCGAAACTATGAACTGTTGAGACACAAAGGATAAATACGACACCATGGTAATTTTTCCATTAGTTTGCATTGCGAGCTTAGATGTAGATATATTTGCATATGTACCTCCTTTTCATTGAGTGTTTTTCCCTTTCCTTTTTGAAAGATGATTTGTTTTAAAATTAACATTTATATCCTTAATTTTCCCTTCAACCAAAAGTATTTATCAAAATTTCAAGGTCTCCACCGACAACTTATAATTACCAGCATCAAATATTTTAGAGAATCAAAAATGCCTTCTACCCCAAATTAAAGGATATTGACTTGCAAAGGGAGTTCTTCATATAGATGTCCACTATTCAACAACTTATTCGAAGAAATTGAACCCCATATCATCATTGAACTCCTCCTTCTCTGCCACTTTCTCCTCTTTCTTTGCCTCAGCAGCAGGAACTGCAGCTCCGTCACCACCACCAACGCTGCTGCCAGAAGGAATTGAATCCAACTTCTCCCTACCAGATTGAATCAGTTCAGTGATATCCTTTCCCTTTATGCTCAGACGGTATTAACTCAATCCTATCATTGTCAGCAATAGCATCTGCTCCAACTGAACCAAAAATATCCTTCACATTAAAAGCAGTTGGTCTGGTGCTACCACCCAATACAGCCAACCAATATGTAGCAACCTCCTCCATTATGGTCTTGGTGGAGCTTTGGATTCAGAGAGAACCTTCCAATACTGGATCAGACTGAGGCTGCTGCTACTTCTAGGGCTTAAGGAAGGGAGGCTTTCTTTTCATAGAGTTAAGGGTTGTACATGGGGTAGAGAGTTTGGCATTGGTGTTCTTGTTGTCCCTATGCTTGAGGTTGTATGCATTACATGTTTCCCTGTTTTGGCCCTTTTTGGCACTTCAATACAAATACTTGCTTGTTAAAAAAAGAGTATGAATGGTTTATAATATAATGTGAATGTAGAAAACTGCTGTCATTGTTTCATATATTTTTAACACTTGATTTCTTATTGTATCAGTTTTATATTTTGTCCTACATGGTTTCTTGGTGGAGCGCCTTGTGCGAGACTGAGTACCTTCACTCTGAATTTTCTTTTTGTTATATTGTTTTGCTCTGCTCAGCTTTCATCCGCTGGCATAATTCGCCTACCGAGGTTTGAGATGGCAATGGCTAAATCCGAGGCAAACAATAATTTGCTAGCTGCTGAAGATGTCCAAGTTGTCACTGTGTAAGATTCGTGTTTCTTAGATCATTAATTTGCTATTGTTTAAGTCTTCGTTAATGTAATACCTCCATTTTTTATTGTGACCGTCACAGTTATGGCAGAATATACTGCTTGCAAGTTGATAGAGTAGCAATGCTACTTCACTCATATAGATTTTATCGTGATGCTGTTGTACAACAGGTGCACACTTGCTTAATATAACTTTTTTGATTCATTAATTTCTTTATCAGTGGTTCAATCCTAGAGAATTCTTCGAATGATAAATTTGTTTAAACTACTATTCAATTAAAAATTTGGATGTACTTAGCAATTCTAGACAGCTGTTGATATATTTGTTTAAACTACTATTCAAGTAAAAATTTGGATGTACTTAGCAATTCTAGACAGCTGTTTAATGTATAGTGCTAATTTAATTAATCAAGCATAATTTGAAACATACATCAGTTAAATTGCTTGTAGCAAAGAGCTAGATCCCAGTAGCTGATTTTATAGAACTTTTGATTGAATAGGTTTTCATCAATTGTCAGCTTCTCAATAAATCATTTATGTAATCCATATCATTCAGCTTATCCCAAGTAGTCAACCTTGTGATTTTTTACCATGTGTTTTTATAGTTTGTCCTAGGACTGCAAAATTGTGGTATAGTGCTCTTCTTTTTATCCATTTCCGTAGTATTTTCAGATCTACTAATGCAAGTGGTTTCATTGTTGTGACATGCTTATCAACGAATTAAGTAATTTTTATCAGGAAAAATGAAACATGAAATCACAAAACACTGTTGGAAAGGTTTATAAAGATTATGACAGGAAAAGCAAACTGAAATTTTTATTGCTCGGACGAGTTATGATGTGTCAAGCAAGGGAATGAAGTTTTTTATTTGGTCCATGGGGGAGAGAATCCAGGTCATGGTTGTGCTTTCTTGGGCATTGGCTCAAGTGGTTAAGGTATCAGATGGAGTTCTGATAGGTAACAGGAGCCTGTCCTGCATGGATGAAATAACCTATCATATGGGTGTAGTGTTCCTTGAGACTCTTGTTAGTTTTTGAAGATTGTCCTTACATACTTCCTTTCTTTTAATGTAATTGTCATTCAATTGGTGTCTGTAGTAAAGCACCATTTTCTTATAACTATAGTACGTGCTATTTTTGACGGTTCGGTTTGAGCTTGTTCAAGGTAAAATTTTGATTTTCTTTCCGGCCTTAAACATTTCTATGTGCAAGTGATCTCTACTTTAGTCATGTTTTTATTTAATTTTATATTTGTAGAAGTTTATTTTGTGGCTAAGCAATATTTTCCCTCCCACTGTCGGTGTGAACTCTTTAATTTGAACTTTTGGTTTGTTAGAACTCAGTTATTGCAAAACTTTGGGTGCATGAACTTTGTGCTTGAAGTAATTTTTTCCTTGTTTTTCCTATGTTGAGGCAGGGGGTTCTTGTTTCCATTTATTCAACATGTTGGTTGTGCGTGTTCAAATTGGTATCTTGGTGGACAATATCTGTTTTGATAAAGTGTTTTTTCTGTTTAATCTTCTTTGATAATGGCACATTATATTTTACAGGGTTCTTTGCCTGTATATTCGAGCAAGATTGCTGTGAGTGTGGTTGACAACGTTTTGCTTGTTCACCAAGTGGATGCAAGGGTTGTCATTTTATATGATGTATTTACTGATTCTCGAGCACCTATATCTGCTCCGCTTCCTCTATTATTTAGGGGATTCCACAGGGCAAGTGTTTCATCCTCTCATTCAAGTAGCAACCATCCTGAAACTTTAGAGGAGAAAGATTTGACTGATACTGAAGCAATCATTTATGGAGATGACTGGATATTTCTTGTTCCTGATCTTATATGTGATGTTGCTAATGGGTTTCTATGGAAGACCCATCTGGATTTGGAGGCAAGTGTTGATAGTTGGCTTCTGTGTGTGTTTTATTATTCTTGTGCTGAGTTGTCTACATTATGTTTTTCAGGCTATAACTGCTAGTAGCTCAGAAGTGCCGTTTCTGTTAGAATTCTTGCAGCGAAGGAAGTTGGAAGCAAAGAAGGTAGTACACCCACATAAGTGGAGTCCCATTTGAGGTTGAACCTAGTCAATTTGTGAAATCCTTAAATTCAAAATTGATGTGAATTTATTTGACTTTGATTAATGCAATAGTTAATATTGTAAACTACTTAAAAAAGAATGTGCAAAAGAAAATTTTCTAAAAAGGAAGTCTTTTTCCAGTTCTTTTCCTACAATAGCAGACTTTAGAGCATAGTTGTTAAGGCGTCGCCTAGGCGACGCCGTGGCGTCCAGTCGGGTTGAAGCAAGCAAGGCGTGTGAGCGACTTGGTTGAGGATCGAAAGTCGAGCGACTGGAAAAAAGGCGACGCCATGGACGCCTTCCTCCGACGACGCAGACTAGTTGGCGAGCGACTTGAGCTGTTGGGCCTTTCGGGTTTTAAAAAAATATCAAAACGACGTCGTTTGTCCATCACAGCCCTAATCCTAGATCTAATTGCGAATCGCGAACTGAAGAGTAGAACTTCAGAAGAACTGAATTGAAGAAGAAGAGTAGAGAGGAGAGATACTTACCGAGCGACGAGCAACAATCAGCGACGAGCAACGCCCGGCGACGAGCAACGACCGGCGAGCGGCGACGCTTCTTCAGGTATGGGTCGGGCGAGCAACGAGTCTGTTTTCTTTTTTCTCTCTCTCTTTCTCTGTTTTTGCCTCTGTACTGTTTTTTCTCTGGGTCGGGCTTCTGTTTTTATATATGTAATGTGTAGTATGTACAAAGTACTGGATTTTGTTTGTCCAATGTATAGATAAAATGCTGGATTTTTTTTTTCAATATATAAATAAAATGCATTGAATATTAATTATTAATTAAGTTTCATAATTGTCATCTCAGTGGAGTCTTGTTTTTTTTTTTGGAAAACTTGAACAACTTGGACAACTGTGTATGGTAAACTTATAGTAGTGGTTGTATGCAATATTTTTTACACTTTATGTATATGTATTTTCCACTGTAATATGAGAGTTGTTTATTGTTTACTCTTTTTTTGTTCACAAGTAAAAATAAAAATATGTCAATGTCTAATATATTGTTTGTATTTTGTAGAAACTAGAAAAAAAATGGCGGAAAGTTCGGGGGTCGATAATTATGATATAACGAAGGACCCTAAAAGAAAAGCTAAATCGAACGATCCGGGTTGGAAATACGGATATTGGCCGGATTTAAGTAATAAAGATGTCGTGCAATGTACACTTTGTGGGAAGAAATGTCATTCGTGCATCAAAAGGCTCAAACAACATCTAGCCGAAAATTATGGAGATGTAGCTAAGTGTCCCAAAACAACAGAACTTATTAGGGAGATGCAAGCGACTTTGAATAGTAAAAAGAGGAACAAGCCACTTGAGTTAAATGATGATGATGATGATGATGATGATGATGATGTAGTAGAAGTGCAATCATCTGTTCGTCCAAGCACGGCTTCCAATACTTCTAACACTATCCCAAGTTCTGGGACGGCTTCTAAAAAGAAGAATACTGTATTTCAATTCCAAGTTCCACAACCAAAAGCGAAGACGGTTGAAGCACTTCTAAGGAAGACTCCCGAAGAAGTTGTAGAGGAGAGACATAGCAAGCGTTTGAGCCAAACGAGTATTGAAAGTCGGTTGAGGACACCGGAGGCAAAGGAGAGAGTCCAAATGCACGTTGCCGATTTTTTCTACGAATGTGGCATACCATTCAATGCTGCAAATTCAAGGAGATTTGAAGTAATGGTCGAGTCCATAGGGCAATATGGGCCGGGTTTCAAGCCTCCAACGTATCACGAGTTTAGGGTTCCTTTACTTGAGAAGGCAAAGAAGAAAACCGATGACTTAAAGAAAAAACATGAAGTTGCTTGGAAGGAATACGGCTGCTCACTCATGTCAGATGGTTGGACATATAAGAGGGGAAGACACTTATTGAATTTTCTTGTTAATAGTCCGGAGGGGACTTATTTCATGGATTCTGTTGATGCCTCCAGTCAGTCTCAAGATGCCATAATGTTGGCAAATCTACTTGATAACAAGATCGAGAAAATTGGCCCCTAGTATGTTGTTCAGGTGGTCACAGACAATGCCTCTAATTACAAGGCAGCGAGGCATATACTAATGGAGAGGAGACCTACACTGTTTTGGACACCTTGTGCCGCTCACTGCCTTGACCTTATGTTAGAGGACATAAGCAAGTTGAAGCAATTCCATCCCACAATCACAAATGCAAGGAAAATTACAACTTTTATTTATAGACATGGTCGTCTTAGTGCGATGAGGGAGAAAACGAATGGGAGGGATCTTGTGAGACCCGCAGTTACTAGATTTGCTACAGCTTTCCTCACCGTGCAGAGTTTGTACACGAATAAAGATGCATTGAGGAATTTGTTCATCAGCGAGGATTGGTCAAAATCAAAGTTGTCGGCTACTGAAGCGGGGAAGAAAGTATGTGATACTGTTATTTCAACAACATTTTGGCATACTGTTGAGGATTGCATTAGGGCGTCACAACCACTTCTTATAGTCTTGAGGATTGTTGATAGTGATGAGAAGCCTGCTATGCCGGAAGTTATTGCTGCGATGGAATGCGCGAAGAAAAAAATCAAAGATGCATTTGATAACAAACAAAGACTGTATAAGAAGGTGATTGAAATTGTTGAGCGGCGATGGGAAAATCAAATGGAGCAAAAATTATATGGGGCTGCGTTGTTTCTCAATCCGAGCAAGTACTTTGATATCAAAGAGGAACGTCGGTTGTTTGCTAATGCTTTACGAGATGACTTCAATGACGTTCTTGCAAAGATGGTGCCCGAGTTAGATTTGCTAGACAAGATAAGCAATCTAGCCGACAACTATGATGCTTCTCGAGATACTTTTGCAAGAGAAATGGTGATTAGGCAACGGAAAATAAAGAATCCTCGTACGTATATTCAAATATATATAAATATATAAAAATTAAATTATGATTATAATTTATATACATTCTTCCTTTCCTCCCTTTAAAAATATTTATATTTCTTTTAAATGTTTGCTAGTTGATTGGTGGAATGCTTTTGGAGCGCGGGCTATTGAGCTATCCTCATTTGCAAAAAGAATTCTAGGCCTCTGTTGTTCTTCCGGTTGCGAGCGCAATTGGAGTACATTTGAGTTTGTAAGTACTTTCTATTGTTAGTTCAAATTTCAAAAGTAATAAATCATTCAATATTATTAAAATTTTATCATTAATATTATTATTTTTTGTTCTATTTATTTTAGATTCATACGAAGAAGAGGAATAGATTGGAACACAAACGATTGAGTGACTTGGTGTATGTCCAATACAATCGAAAGATCGACTCAAGGTTCCAAAAGAGGCGTGAACTTGACAATAATTTTGATCCATTAGTCATTGATGACTTTGAATGGGGTAATGAATGGATCGATAATGATGCCGATGTTGTTCATCCTGGGGGGATCTTACATGGAATGATGTGGATCGAGCAACCGGTGCATCCAACACGCTTGAGGGTCGCAATCTTTCAAGGAGTGCTCGTGCTAATACTAGTAATAATCTAATGACATACTCTCGACGTGGTGGTGGTTCAACTTCAAGGGAATCAAGGTTGATGGATTCCGACTCAGATAATGAAGTTGATGAAGAAGAGGGAATTCCAAATGATGATGAAGATGTGGAGGATGATTTTGGAGAAAGACCACCTACGCCTTTGAATGAGAGTAGTTCTCGTGGAAGAGATGAAGATGACCTTTTCTATGATGATTTTGTTTGAATGATGTTTCTAGACTAGTGTAGAGAGTCTAAACATTATTTTGGCTTGCTATGGTGGTGTTTTATTAGTTATTAGACTATATGTTTGTGATGGTTGGTTGCAATTTTATTTTCTATGTGGTGTTTGTTGAATTCTTAATTTCTTTTAATAATTTTTAATATCAAGTGTGTTGTTTTTGGATTGTTATTGTTAAGTATTTACATAATTATGTCTTTAATGTTATTCCATAGTGTTATGTTTTGAGTTTTAATGTATATAAAATTTTATTGCCAATATACTTGTTAAGTAAAATAAATAATATATAAATTGTACATTATAAACGACTTGTCGCCTTACGGACGACATAGCGGTCGCCTTGTCGCCTAGGCGTCCAGGCAGTCGGCTACCGCCATGACTCGCCGTGGCGCCGTAACAACTATGCTTTAGAGATAACAGATTTGATCATTCCTTGAAATCTGATATAATTTTCCTTACCTGAGCTGAATAAATTATCTTTAATGTTTTCTGACATTATCAGTCGTGAAGAGTTTAGAGCACTATTGTTTTCAAAATGATCTTCTGTGTTTGTCACATTCTGTTTTTCAGGCTAAACAATTGTACTTGGCAGTAGCTCGCAATATCATTCTGGAACGAAGACCTGTGTCCTGGTTACCAGATCTATAGATGTTTTAGTTACATCTTACTCTTATTCAATTAAAACAGGTAGTTATCTGAAGGGTATGAAACCGGAGACGACTTCATCTTCTGGTGCTACTAATGTGAATATCCCAGAGGCCTCAGACACTGTTGCCAATGCATCCACTCGAATAAATTATCTTTAATGTTTTCTGACATTATCAGTCGTGAAGAGTTTAGAGCACTATTGTTTTCAAAATGATCTTCTGTGTTTGTCACATTCTGTTTTTCAGGCTAAACAATTGTACTTGGCAGTAGCTCGCAATATCATTCTGGAACGAAGACCTGTGTCCTGGTTACCAGATCTATAGATGTTTTAGTTACATCTTACTCTTATTCAATTAAAACAGGTAGTTATCTGAAGGGTATGAAACCGGAGACGACTTCATCTTCTGGTGCTACTAATGTGAATATCCCAGAGGCCTCAGACACTGTTGCCAATGCATCCACTAGTAGAGTGGATGCAATTGGGAAATCTGTCGAGCATGAACCTGCCAGTGCAGTAGAGAACGAATCTATCTCTAAACTTTGTTTTTCTACCTTGGACTCTGATGATAGTGCTAATTTTGAGAGGCAGAAAAACAATCCTGTCAATCTTCATTCCTCGGGAGGTGATACAGACAGAGAAAACTTGATGGGGGCTGAAGCTAATAATGCAGAAGTTCAGCCAGCTCTTCAATCTCAAATTATTGCACATGGTAACCACCTATTAAATGATAATATTTCTGAGCTGCAGGAGTCTCAAATCAATTCAGCAGCAATCACACCAGATGAAATGTACAGCTTTGTGTTTGCTCCTGTTGAGGAAGAGATGGGAGGAGATGCTTCGTACTTGGTTTCTATCATTGTTGAGTTTCTACGCAGGTAACTACGAAGCTTTATTTTTGTGCTTGGCATCCAGAGCTTTGCAGATGCCAACCAATCAATTTCTCTAATTTGCAGTAAAAATGTAACTGAATTAAGAAAGTTTGACTAAGCTTTACAGAGTTGAATGAATATGATGTTAATAATGTTATGGCTATACAAAGTAACATGTCAAGCATTCCAAATAGTATACCTCTCCATTATCATTTTTCTTGGTTACTTGGGATGTGTTTGTGAATTTTGATTTGGGGGGAGGGGGAGGGGGAGGGGGAGGGAGGGAGGGGAAAATTCTTTCCAATTTTTTGGAAAGAAGAACTTTCCTCCCTCTCCCCCTCCCCCTCCCCCTCCCCCTCCCCCTCCCCCTCCCCCTCAATCAAAACTCACAAGCCATTATGGACCAATATTACTTTTCAAGTGGATGATCAACTCTGTAAATATTGACCGAAACTTAACCCTTGTATAAGTATGCAATTTTAGAAAGCACAACAATTGAAATGGGTAGCCAGTATGGTGGTTTGTTTCTCTTAGTTATATGTTTGTCCTATTTTCGGCTATAAACATTTATTAGGGCTCTGCACGCCAATTGACAACATCTGGGAAAGATGTATTATGTATTAGTCTCCAAAGCACGCCATGTGCCAGCATCTCAAGAGGGGTTTTAGTGTTGTACGCAGTTGAACAAAACCAAAATATTTTACTTCAAAGATGAATAGATTTTATACTACATTAACATAAGTTAGAACGGATTTCATATCATTTTTAGGGCAGATGAGTTCATAGAACAACCGAGTGACAAGAAGTACTTTTGAATCACAGTTAAACCTATTGCCCACTTGGACCAAGCATATGATTATTAATGCTAGCTAACAATATCTTTGTACCTTGCCCTTTTTCCTATTCTAGTTACAAGTTCAAGTTATTAGCTTTTTCTAGATATTGTTATTCACATTGTTTTCTTATATAATACCCAATGTTGCAGCTCTAACATGGAAAAAGTGAAGGTGCATCCAAATGTCCACGTGCTAACAGTGCGACTACTAGCTCGGAATGAGCGATACTCAGAACTTGGATTGTTCATCACCAACAAGGTTTTTCCTATTTTTTAGTTAGTGTTTCTCTGTTGGTATTAATGCCATGCTGTTTCATTTGTGATGATGTTGAGCTTCAAAACCGAACCAAGTCCATTGTAGATTCTTGAGCCCTCAAAAGAAGTCGCGCTGCAACTTCTAGAGTCAGGTTGACAGAATTCCCCAACAAGGAAGTTGGGTCTAGATATGCTAAGACAGCTGTCGTTACATCATGACTATGTGGTGCTATTAGTGCAAAATGGATATTATCTTGAGGCTTTACGTTATGCTCGGAAGAATAAGGTGATTTTTCTATGTTTTCATTGGCACAAAGAATGTATGAACTGACATCTTACGTTTTCATAAAGTTGTATACATTTTAATACGCATCAACTATATGTGGTAGGCATTTTACACCTAAAAGTGCACATAACTCTCTTTAAATGTGTTTGGGACAGTTTCCTCTTCTTTTTCTTTTTACTAGTTTTCAAAGTTTTGAAGTTTTCTTAATAATATAATATAATGCTGATTGCAGGTAAATACTGTCCGACCTTCATTATTTCTTGAAGTGACTTATGCTTCAAATGACTCGCAACATCTGGCTGTAGTTCTAAGGTTCTTCTCTGATTTTATTCCTGGCTTTAGAAACACTTCTGATCACAATTCTTACATTCGTGTTCTTGCTGAGATGAGTTCATCTATTGCGGTTTGAGATGTCTAATAAGATAGAATTCGATCCATGAAATTCCAATTAGGTGTTTAAATTCTTCTAAACTTGCAAGGAGGTCTTGAAGTGCTACTATGCTCCAAACATCGAAAGGATGCCAATATGCAGAAATGCTTTAACCATATGATGGTCCATATCTACTTAATTTTTTTCTCCCTTGACTACAATTTATAACAATGTTGGACATTTGTTAGTTAGATGTTACTACTAGGCATGACAAAATATGATTATGATTTGGTTTTGGTTTTCAAAATATGGTTATGGTTCCGTTTAAGAACTAAAACCATATTAACCATTTTTAATATGGGTTGTGTGAGTTGGAACTATATGGTTATGATTCAAAATCATATTTAATCATATTAACCATTTTTAGATGTTTTGACTTTTAAACATATCTTTTATATAAATGGAGAATGCATGCCTGGCATAATATTATTCAGGAATTTCGTTTACATTCCCTTTTTCATTTTTCTTTTTTAAGAGCTCGTTAAAAAAATTAAACCTTTTCACTTGTGGAGCTATTAGCTATATAAATGAAAATAAAATCCTAAAAATATTTGAGATAGAATTTGCACGATATTGATAGGCATGTAATTAAGATTTTTTTATAAAAAAAAAAAATCAACGTCTTTTATTTATATATAAAGAGAGAAAATCAACATCTTTTATTTGATTATCTGAGTTAACTTATTAATTAAAATAAATTGAGTTAACTTGATTTTTAAAAAAAATTGCCTTAATAAATTTTTTGAAATTAAGACTTTAGTCCTCCTATATTCAACTATATAAAATCTTTTTGGGTTATATATATGTAGTATTCACATAATGCAATTTATGTAGAATCAAAATTGTTTCCTCATTTCTTTTTTACCATATCTTTTTATTATTTTTACTTTCTGAATATCATTTGAATAAAAAAAAGTTAAAAAACTGAAGAAAAAGAGATGTTATTTAATATAATTACACCAGTAAAATTATATGTATTTATCAGTTTTATCCATTAGAAATAATAATTTTGTATGAATAATTTATATGTTATTCACCTAAATAATCAAATAGTATTATTTATAATATAATCAATTGTTAATAAACAAAGGGAAAGTTGAGGGAAGAGTACAGTTGCAAAAACAGACAAGCAAACTATACAACTATACAAGTGGTAACACTCAGTAAGCCAGATGTTCATAGAACATCACTCCGATCCAAATTTCGTAGTCATAAAATGCCGATACATCAGAAGTTGATGTATGAGCATATGGATCGGAATGGAAGATGGGTTAAAAAATGGTTAATCAGTTCAGAACTATATTTATTTTAAAAAATATGGGTTCAAACTTTAACAAACCTAAATAAATAAAAATGGTTAACCAACTCATTTGGTTCCAGTTAATATAGTTTGACCCAACAGTTAACTAACTATATTGTCAGGTCTGGTTACTACTATGTTTTTTTTTTGGGGAGTATTTCAATTAAAAGGTGTTGGTCATCTGCATAATGTAGTACTAGTAATATTTAAGACTAATTCAAGTGGCTTGTCAGCTGACACTTGTACATCACTGTCATCATCAATGTTAGCGATTACTCTCTCCGTCCCTTAATATAAGTCGTTTTAGAGAAGTATTTGTCCCTTAATATAAGTCGTTTGAGAATTTCAAATAAGCATTAATTGTTTAGTGTTGGTTGATCTCACAATCAAAGCAAACGTGGAAGTATACACGGTCAATAAGTAATAAAGTGATAAGATAGAGTGTCGATCCCACAGAGAATTCTAATTAATAAATCCCAACTACTAGCACTATATCAATCCAATTTTATTTAAACAATCATAAAATGTGATTTGTCAACTTAACTAAATTAAAATAATTAAAAGAGATTATTCTAAAATAAAGCAAATAAACAAAACTAAGATTTGATTGAATTCAGATAAATAAGGATTAAGACTCCAATATCCCCAATTATGAACTATAAATTAAATATCCAATTATCCCAATTATTATGTCTACTGAATTGTTAACATGAATTCTCAAGTGCCAAAAGTCCTTTTCCAAGTGATCAATTGCCTTCTATTTAACCCAGATTAATCTTGCTATATTCCTATGCAAAACAATTGAATTAAACTCTTTTCAATCCCAATTCCTTATATGTTACATGCGGCGAACAAATATTTCCATTCTATTCACAAACCTAATTATTCACTGTGCAAATAACTAAGTCACATGTCACCATGCCCAGTTCTAACCCTAGAATTCCTCTTTCAATTTCTTCTAGAGTAACAAGGTAATTATTGGCCAGATAATTAATCAATCAGCACAAAGCAAGATGAACAATTCACTTCAACGTAAATAATTGGAATAAATCAAATAATCAATTCATAGTCATTAAAGGTTCAATTGGAATCTTAATTAAAGAAATTAGTTCATGACGGAAATTAAAACCAACAATATTTGAAAAATCATCCTTAATGAATTACACAAATTAAAAGAATAAAGAAGGAGAAGAACTCCAAGTGAAAAATCTTCAAAATCTCCTCTTGCTCCTTGATCAGCCCCCAAATTGTGTAGATTCGTTTCCTAATTCAATAGAAATAATCCTTATATACTTCTTAATTTGTCCCACAATCCTTTTCCAAAACCACCTCTCTAATAACAAAGTCAACCGGATGGTCAACACGCAAACCCTGGTCAACCGACTTCCCAGCCCAGCGCCCCGGCGCTGGGATTAATACTGGCTAGAACGCCTCGGCGCTGGGATGCAGAAAGTGTCTATTATGCCCCCTTTGTAGTTCAAATGCTCCCAAGTGTTCCTACAGCTCCCAAATCTGCAATAAAACAATTAAACACAGTAAAAATAAATCTAAATGCTTTGAGAATACAATAAATTAAGTCCAAATATATCCAATTCATGGGCATATTACCCAATCATCACTTAGTTTCTAATATTACCCCAAGTATTAAATATAATTTTGGTTCTCTCACTATTTTTTACCCAATAAATAACTCTTTTTTTCCAATCCAAGTACAATATAAACAATTGATATTATATTTAGTGTTATACAATTATTTTTTAATATTTGTGTACAACTCTAAAACGACTTAATAGGAACGGAGGAAAGGGAATATATAGTTGTCTACTGATTAGTGAAGGTGTGACCAGTGTGTGTGTGAGTGTGTCTGTCTATCTCCCCTTGGCCCTTGCACTGAATGTGATGTATATATTGCCTCCTATCCCATCCACATCAGTCCTGCCACAAGACATACTTATTCAAATGGGTTGAATAAAATTATGTTATTTTGGATAATTCTCATTACTATCTTAGCATGATTATTAGAATGTCTAGGGCTTAGATGCATTTTTTGGGTCCTTTACTTATATACAACATTTAGTAAGTAATTACAACAATAGTGTACTCATAAAATATTTATACAATTAATACACTTTTCATATTTATTTATAATATTAGTGCAATTAGGATTCCTTAATTTAGAAAATTAGTATATGATTCAATTAATAATAATAAGGAAACCTAAAATCAAGGAAAAATAACTGTCATAATTAATAATTCAAATTCAAATATCTTGGATCTAACAATAAAAACAAATTCAAATTTAAAAATAATAATTCAAATTCAAATATTCAAAGTTTGACAACGTCATCTTCCCCCTCCCCTTCGTCGGTGAGACCCAATTTCATGTCTAAAAGAAAATAAGAACACTGCATATGAAAGAGAGAAATAAGAGAGTGATGTGTAATGTAATGTTGATAATCAAACCTTCGTACCAAGGTAACCAAACTTTTATATCAAGGTAACCAAACTTTTATACTAAGGTAACCAATCTACCTCTACATCTGCAGTATGAATTGGTTACCTTGGTCTGAAAGTTTGGCAACCAATTGCATGAAAGTTTGGCTACCAACTGCATAACATTCAAAATAATTGGTAACTTAATAAAACTGAATTAGTTACCTTGGTGTGAAGGTTCGGTTACCAACTGCACTATGAAAAAACTGAAGGTGTGGAGGTGGATCAATATATTCTCCATTAATTGTTATGTAGGATTAAAAAAGAGAGAAATTAGAAACAACACAGGAAAGGAAAAATGGTAACATACGAGGACGTCGAGATCGTTGTGGATGGGGGTGAGGAGGACGTCGGAGAAGCGATTGAGATTTTCGGCCGACCATCGGAGGGAGACGAAGCATGGAGGAGGAGGGTGAAGGAGGAGGAAGAGGGCCGACCCATAATCTTTGTATTTATTTCGGCGTGATAGCGGAAGGTGACGAAATAAAGATAAAGCCTGGATTTATTGGTAACAATGGAGACCGAGTTTGTGTTTCTGCGAGAGAGAGGAAGAGTTCAAAATTGGACATCAACGTGACTTTTATTGAGGAAAGAGAAGGTGGGCTATATGGTTTACTTATTAATTACTTAATTTAATAAGTAAATCAATACTAATCCCCTAAATTAAAAAATTCTAATTGCATACTAATTTCCTAAATTAAAGAATTTTAATTGTACTAAAATTGTAAATAAATATGGAAAAAGTATTAATTGTGCAAATATTTTATGAGTACACTATTGTTGTAATTATTTTTAAAAATATACTAGAAAATATAATTAACCCTTTTTTTTAATATTATGAGTTGTTGAGTCAACACTAGGGTCCGCATGGGTGAGAGGCTAGGGCCGTGGGACATTGTAGGCTTTCTATTACTACCTAGAATTAGGGCCATAAAAGGTCGTCAAAAAACGCGTGCGTAAACTAGGGAGCGAGGAGCGAGGGGCGAGGAGCGAGGGGCGAGGGGCGAGGGGCGAGGGGGGGAGGGGGGAGGGGGGAGGGGGGATGGCGGAGGGGGGGAGGGGGGAGGGGGGAGGGATAACTAGTTATTTTGGAACCAGCTAGCGCAAGTGAGTCCAACACAGACCGATTTATTGGACATTTTCAGTTTTTTTTTGCTTGCAACTCCCAAAAAATGTATATTATTTATTTCAATAAGATTTTTTATAAAATATACTCCCTCCGTCCCAAATTAATTGCTCAGTTTTGACTTTTTAAAGTCAAATTGACCATTTTTAAAACTAATCTTTTTACTATTTTTACTAAAATATAGGTGAAGAGATTATAACCAAAAGAAAGTATATACAATTTATTACTAATCCTAATTTTTATAATTTCAGAAATATATTTATATATGTTTAATTATTAATTCTAAAAATAGTCAATTTGACTAAAAAAAGTCAAAATTGAGCAGTTAATTTGGGACGGAGGGAGTAGTGTTTTAGGTATAATTTGGATACATATATAAAAACAGACCTGTACAGTCTGTACAACCTTGTTTTTGTATATCTATCCAAATTACACTTAAAACACTATATTTTATAAAAATTCCTGTTGGAATACATAGTATACATTTTTTGGGAGTCATACGCAAAAAAATAAAATAAAATTGAAAATGTCCAATAAAAATGTCTGCCAATACTTATTCGGTTGCATCTAGGAGTATACAAAAAATTAAGTTGAAAGTCTAGTGGCATATGTATTTATAAGTTGAAAGTATTACACATTTACTTTATTATCAATTAGTATAATATGTATTTATAATTTTTTTAATAATAAATATTTAACTTAGTTGGAGTTTACTTTTATCTTATTTTAGTAAGACTATAAATTTACGAGCATAATTATAAAAACAACAAAAACGTCAAACATACTTTAAAAAACTAGTGCCCGACCTGTAGTCTACATACTAGGTTTGTCAACGGGTCAGATATATAATGTGTGATAATGGATCAATGATCTGATTTATCTGTTTCATGGTTCACTTTATTCAACAATATGGATCATTAATATCCAAATTGACTCATTTAAAAAAATTATTTGTATAATTATATTACTTCATAAAATATAATTATTTATGAAATGATATTGAGTAAAGAAAGAATTTCATTTAATCTCTCTAAAACACTTTACTTTCTCACTTTATTTTTTTAAAACTTTCTTTCACTAAATTTATCATAATCTTCCGTCTAACTTATTGATTTTTTTTATAATGTATTATCGTTCAGCTAGACTTTTAAATTAGTACATAGAATTTTTTATTTTTTTCAGCTAGACTTTTAAATTTAGTAGAAATTATATTTTGCATACGGAGGAAATTAACAATAATTAATTATTCTGCACTTAAATAGCACACTAGTTATCTGGACAATAAGCTCTAAACATGATTAAATATTTAGAGGTATACACCAAAATGCAATCACCCAGCATCCAATTGCACATGTTCATAAAATAATATTAATTAATGTCTTCTTACAAACTTTGATGACCAAAAGCGGTAGACCTTCTCTCTCTTTTCAAAAAAGTCAAATTTCCACTGTAAGATAGCAAACAAGTAGTTAGCATGACATTAACTTTGATAAATAGATCAATATTGTGTCGACACGTAAGTGGGAGATGATCTCTCTGCGTGTCAGCACTGAATTGGTCACATGACCAACTTATCATGAAATTAACTTTATGGATCCATCAAACAAGACAGTAGACATAGTATGCACAAAAAAAACAAATGAAACATACGAGATTTTTTATTTATTTTAGTGGATTAGTGAGTTAAATCAAATTTAATTCATGATTTGGTACATTTGAAATATTGATCCAATGAATTAAATTATCACAAATTAGTGAATAAATGAGTTGGATTTTTGATCCAAAAGATTATATCAGGATAAAGATTTTGCTCTTTTTACATACTAATTCTGTTTTTTAGCACAAAAACTCGTCCAGGTTTGTCTAGATCTAAAATTTTGAAGTTGACTAGGGGTCTAATTCTTGAATTTGGTCAATTATTGTCTCTCTTTTATTATATATATATATATATATATATATATATATATATATATATATGGGAGCCCTTCCATAGCAACCGGTTGCTGTGAGTACTATGCAACACCCTCTTTTTCTACCGTTGATCAACTTATTGGAAGGCTGAGATTGGAATGTATTAATACCAAACCGTGAGAAGCTCTGCCGGTTTCTATTTAAATAAGAGGGACCCACATTATACCATATTGTCAGTCTAGTTAAATAAAATGAATATTTAATATTAAAATATTTCGACCGGTACAAGTTGTACCGGCCTATTCTTTTTTTTTACGCATTGATGCTTTATCAGTTTTTAATCAAATACAAAGAGATTGCACATAATATTAAAATATTAAAATATTTAAAAATATTCCGGCCGGTACAAGTTGTACTGGCCTACTCTTTTTTTTAACACATTCATGTTTTCTCACTTTTTAATCAAATATAAAGATATTGCACAAAATTTATTTTAACTTACAAATATAATGTTAAAAATAAATATTAGTAATATAAAAATAAATATAATTATATTATAAATAAATAAATATATAAATATAAATATTATTTTTAATATTAATATATTAAAAATAAATATAATAAATATATAATTATGCAAGATATATAATTATATTATTAATAATTATGCAAGATGTAATAAAGATGTAAATATTATTAATATAAAAATAAATATAATTATATCAAAATATATATCAATTATCAAAAATGTATCAAATGTATCAAAAATATCAAAAATGTATCAAATGTATCAAAAATATATCAAATGTATCAAAAATATATCAAATATATCAAATATATCAAAAATATATCAATTATCTAAAATGTATCAAAAATATATCAAATGTATCAAAAATGTATCAAATGTATCAAATATATCAAAAATATATCAATTATCAAAAATGTATCAAAAATATATCAAAAATTGTATCAAATATATCAAAAATATATCAATTATCAAAAATATCAAATATATCAAAAATTGTATCAAAAATATATCAATTATCAAAAATATCAAATATATCAAAAATGTATCAAATGTATCAAATATATCAAAAATATATCAAATGTATCAAAAATGTATAAAATGTATCAAAAATATTTAAAAATGTATCAAAAATATATCAATTATTAAAAATATATCAAATATATTAAAAATGTATCAAATATATTAAAAATATATCAAATGTATCAAAAATATATCAAAAATGTATCAAATGTATCAAATATATTAAAAATATATCAATTATAAAAAATGTATCAAAAATATATCTAAAATATATCAAATGTATCAAAAATATATCAAAAATGTATCAAATATATCAAAATTGTATCAAATATATCAAAAATATATCAAATGTATCAAATATATCAATTATAAAAAATATATCAAAAATGTATCAAATGTATCAAAAATATATCAATTATCAAAAATGTATCAAATATATATCAAATGTATCAAAAATATATCAAAAATGTATCAAATGTATCAAAAATGTATAAAATGTATCAAAAATATATAAAAATGTATCAAATGTATCACAAATATCAAAAAATATATCAATTATTAAAAATATATCAAATGTATCAAAAATATCAAAAATGTATCAAATGTATCAAAAATATATCAAATATATCAAAAATGTATCAAATGTATCAAATATATCAAAAATATATCAATTATCAAAAATATATCAAAAATATATCAAAAATATATCAATTATCAAAAATGTATCAAATATATCAAAAATATATCAAATGTATCAAAAATATATCAAAAATGTATCAAATGTATCAAATATATCAAAAATGTATAAAAAATATATCAAATGTATCAAAAATGTATCAAATGTATCAAATATATCAATTATCAAAAATATATCAAAAATGTATCAAAAATATATCAATTATCAAAAATGTATTAAATGTATCAAATATATCAAAAATGTATCAAAAATATATCAAAAATATATCAAATGTATCAAAAATATCAAAAATATATCAAAAATTCTTTATTTTTTATAATTTTTTTTATAACAAATAGCAAATAAAAATAGCAAATATTTTATATTCTTTATTTATTATAAAATATTTATATTCTTTATTTGTTATAAAATATTTTTATAAAAAAATAGCAAATAAAAATAGCAAATATTTTATATTCTTTATTTGTTATAAAATATTTTATATTCTTTATTTTTTATAAAATATTTTTATAAAAATAGCAAATAAAAAATTATAAAAATATATTTTTATAAAATAGGATATTATTTTTTATTTGAATTATAATTCTTTATTTGTTATTAAATGAAAGAGTTATAAAAAATAACAAATATTTTATTTGGAATAGCAAATAAAGAACTTGAAGAACTTGTGCAAGCCGTAAGAGGTTGTGCCGGTTTGGAATTAATTTTTTTTTTAACAGCCGTAAGAGCTTGTCCCGGTTGGATTTTTATTTTTATTTTTTTATTTTTTTTTAACAGCCGTAAGAGCTTGTAGCGGCTGGGAGTATTTTATAAAAAAGGCATAGCCGGTACAAGCTGTGCCTGTCGGGCATTATTTAATATTAAAAATTCATTTTATTTCAATAAACTGACAACATGTTGACTATGTGGGGTCCTCATATTAAAATAAAAACCGAGACAAGTTCTAACGGCTGTAAAAAAAAAAACAAAACAAAATCGAAAGAACTTGGTGCGGTTGGTATTTTTTTTTTCAAGAATACTAACCCATAGCTCCTCTTTTCCTTTCTCATGTCATGTCAAGTTGCTGTGAGTACTGGTTGTAATAAAATAAATAAAATAGCAATAAAATATCAAGGACAAGCCGCACCAAGTTCTTCCGGTTTTGTTTTTTGTTTTTTGTTTTTTTTATAGCTGTTAGAACTTGTCCCGGTTTTGATTTTTTTTTTTTTTACAGTCGTAAGAGCTTGTTGCGGCTGGGAGTATTTTATAAAAAAGGCACAGCCGGTGCAAGCTGTGCCGGTCGGGCATTATTTAATATTAAAAATTCATTTTATTTCAATAAACTGACAACATGTTGACTATGGTGGGGTCCTCATATTAAAATAAAAATCGGTACAAGTTGTGCCGGCTTGGTATATTTATGTTTCATCTCAGCCTTCCAATATGTCCTCATACATTTGATACATTTTTGATATATTTTTGATACATTTGATACATTTTTGATATATTTGATACATTTGATACATTTTTGATAATTGATATATTTTTGATACATTTTTGATATATTTTTGATACATTTTTGATAATTGATATTTTTTTGATATATTTGATACATTTGATACATTTGATATATTTTTGATACATTTTTGATATATTTGATACATTTGATATATTTTTGATATAATTTTTATACATTTGATACATTTTTGATATATTTGATACATTTGATATATTTTTGATAATTGATATATTTTTGATATATTTTTGATACATTTTTGATAATTGATATATTTTTGATATATTTGATACATTTTTGATACATTTGATATATTTTTGATACATTTGATATATTTTTGATATTTTTGATACATTTGATACATTTTTGATAATTGATATATTTTTGATATATTTGATACATTTTTATATATTTTTGATATATTTTATACATTTTTGATACATTTGATACATTTTTTGATATATTTGATACATTTGATATATTTTTGATATATTTTTGATACATTTGATATATTTTTGATATATTTGATACATTTGAAATATTTTTGATAATTGATATATTTTTGATACATTTGATACATTTTTGATATATTTTTGATACATTTTTTATAATTGATATATTTTTGATATATTTGATACATTTGATATATTTTTGATATATTTGATACAATTTTGATATATTTGATATATTTTTGATATATTTTTGATACATTTGATATATTTTAGATATATTTTTGATACATTTGATATATTTTAGATATATTTTTGATACATTTTTGATAATTGATATATTTTTAAAATATTTGATACATTTGATACATTTTTGATATGTTTTTGATACTTTTGATATATTTTTGATATATTTGATACATTTTTGATACATTTGATATATTTTTGATAATTGATATATTTTTGATATTTTTGATACATTTGATACATTTTTATATATTTTTGATACATTTTATACATTTTTGATACATTTGATATATTTTTGATATATTTGATACATTTTTGATATATTTGATATTTTTGATAATTGATATATTTTTGATACATTTGATACAATTTTTGATATATTTTTGATATATTTTTGATAATTGATATATTTTTGATATATTTGATACATTTGATACATTTTTGATACATTTGATATATTTTTGATATATATGATATATTTTTGATACATTTTTGATAATTGATATATTTTTGATATATTTGATGCATTTGATATATTTTTGATACATTTGATATATTTTTGATACATTTGATATATTTTTGATATTTTTGATATATTTGATACATTTTTGATAATTGATATATTTTTTTATATAATTATATTTATTTTTATATTAATATTATTTACATCTTTATTACATCTTGCATAATTATTAATAATATAATTATATATCTTGCATAATTATATATTTATTATATTTATTTTTAATATATTAATATTAAAAATAATATTTATATTTATATATTTATTTATTTATAATATAATTATATTTATTTTTATATTACTAATATTTATTTTTAACATTATATTTGTAAGTTAAAATAAATTTTGTGCAATATCTTTATATTTGATTAAAAAGTGAGAAAACATGAATGTGTTAAAAAAAAGAGTAGGCCGGTACAACTTGTACCGGCCGGAATATTTTTAAATATTTTATTACATCTTGCATAATTATTAATAATATAATTATATATCTTGCATAATTATATATTTATTATATTTATTTTTAATATATTAATATTAAAAATAATATTTATATTTATATATTTATTTATTTATAATATAATTATATTTATTTTTATATTACTAATATTTATTTTTAACATTATATTTGTAAGTTAAAATAAATTTTGTGCAATATCTTTATATTTGATTAAAAAGTGAGAAAACATGAATGTGTTAAAAAAAAAAGAGTAGGCCGGTACAACTTGTACCGGCCGGAATATTTTTAAATATTTTATTACATCTTGCATAATTATTAATAATATATTATATATCTTGCATAATTATATATTTATTATATTTATTTTTAATATATTAATATTAAAAATAATATTTATATTTATATATTTATTTATTTATAATATAATTATATTTATTTTTATATTACTAATATTTGTTTTTAACATTATATTTGTAAGTTAAAATAAATTTTGTGCAATATCTTTATATTTGATTAAAAAGTGAGAAAACATGAATGTGTTAAAAAAAAAAGAGTAGGCCGGTACAACTTGTACCGGCCGGAATATTTTTAAATATTTTATTACATCTTGCATAATTATTAATAATATAATTATATATCTTGCATAATTATATATTTATTATATTTATTTTTAATATATTAATATTAAAAATAATATTTATATTTATATATTTATTTATTTATAATATAATTATATTTATTTTTATATTACTAATATTTATTTTTAACATTATATTTGTAAGTTAAAATAAATTTTGTGCAATATCTTTATATTTGATTAAAAAGTGAGAAAACATGAATGTGTTAAAAAAAAAAAGAGTAGGCCGGTACAACTTGTACCGACCGGAATATTTTTAAATATTTATTACATCTTGCATAATTATTAATAATATAATTATATATCTTGCATAATTATATATTTATTATATTTATTTTTAATATATTAATATTAAAAATAATATTTATATTTATATATTTATTTATTTATAATATAATTATATTTATTTTTATATTACTAATATTTATTTTTAACATTATATTTGTAAGTTAAAATAAATTTTGTGCAATATCTTTATATTTGATTAAAAAGTGAGAAAACATGAATGTGTTAAAAAAAAAGAAGAGTAGGCAGTACAACTTGTACCGGCCAGAATATTTTTAAATATTTTAATATTTTAATATTTTAATATTATGTGCAATCTCTTTGTATTTGATTAAAAACTGATAAAGCATCAATGCGTAAAAAAAAAAGAATAGGCCGGTACAACTTGTACCGGTCGAAATATTTTAATATTAAATATTCATTTTATTTAACTAGACTGACAATATGGTAAAATGTGGGTCCCTCTTATTTAAATAGAAACCGGCAGAGCTTCTCACGGTTTGGTATTAATACATCCCAATCTCAGCCTTCCAATAAGTTGATCAACGGTACAAAAAGAGGGTGTTGCACAGTACTCACAGCAACTGGTTGCTATGGAAGGGCTCCCTATATATATATATATATATATATATACATACGGTCCGGATCAAGTGCATACCCCTTATCTTACTCACCCGTGCTCACTCCCCTTTAGTGACGGACCCGGCGACGATTCAGTCATACAACCGTGGTCTATACTTTTAGCGACGCTATATGTTGTCCGTTGCTAAAAGTATAGACGACGGTTGTATGACCGAAACCGTCGCCGGGTCCGTCGCTAAAGGGGGGTGAGCACGGGTGAGTAAGATAAGTGGTATACACTTGATCCTTACTCATATAAAGTGTGAGGAGAAAAAAATTGTTACTAATTTGATGGGTTAAATGCTTTCTAGGTCACTGTACTACAGGTCGACTTACAAACGGGTCACTGAACTTTTTTTTTTTCTTACAGTCAACTCACTGAACTTTAGTTTACCAACAAAAGTTTACTATTCCGTTAAGTATGTTGACTTTGGACGGAATTTGTCACGTAAGCTGCTGATGTGTAAAAAATTTCTGATGTGGCGCATATCAATCCTATGTGGCTTTCATTATGTGGAAATGGAGGAAAGTTTACAAATGTAATAATATAAATTAGAAAAGTTAGTAAAAAAAATAAGAAAATAAATGAAAAACATATTCAATTATTTTGTAATTAATATCAAATAAATTTTTATTTAATTCTTTACAAATATAATAATATAAATTAGAAAAGTTTGCTAAAAAAATAAGAAAATAAATAAATAAAATATTTTTAAATAATATCAAATGAATTTTTGTTTAATTATTTACAAATATAATAATATAAATTAGAAAAGTTAGTTAAAAAAATAAAAAATATATTTAATTATTTTGTAATTAATATCAAATAATTTTTTATTTAATTCTTTATAAATATAATAATTTAAATTAGAAAAGTTAGTAAAAAAACAAAAAAAAAATAAATTAAAATATATTTAATTATTTTTTAATTAATATTAAATAAATTTTAACTTAATTATTTATAAATATAATAATATAAATTAAAAAAATTTGTCAAAAAATAAGAAAATAAATTAAAAAAATTACATGCTTATGTGTAATTAAAAAGATTATTTCAAATATTTTTTTAAATAATTATTAATCATTAACACACACTAACACACCAATAATACACATATAAATTCAAACATACACTAACATACTAAGAACACACACACTAACAAACCAATAACACACCACACACACACACACTGTAAGACCCTACTTTTATGAATAAAAATGAATTTTTCTATAATTATCATTTTGAATATTATGGAGTAAATTTGATATAATGTTATAATTGTGGATAATATTTATAAATTTTGCAATGTATGTAAGTGGTTATATAATATTCGATTAATCGTGGAATATTCGTTTTAACAGAGAATATTCGTACAACGGCGCAATCATTGGTAGACCCCACAACAGAATTATTGTCGGATTGAGAAAACAACAAAAATATTTTATGAAAATAACGGCGAAAGTTTTACCGTTAATACTGTTGAACTACCTCGGTAGTAA